>JBBBDQ010001346.1:1220000-1820000 GCA_037127315.1 Ascarosepion bandense | reverse complement strand
AAGGGTATTTGTGTGTAAGTGAATGCAAGGAATTTAACTGGAATTCAAACTCAGCTCCCCAATTTGTAGTCCCGAGTCAATATCCACATTTATTTTTACATATAATGAAGATAATAGATGAAAAAGAATAAATGAAACTAATTAAGGGTGTTTGACTAATATAGGAATTAAATCCTATATATATATATATATATATATATATATTTCAACCAATAAAATGCAGTTAGATGGTTTGTTTGATAAACAATCATTACAAGGACAAATACTGCCAAAATACTTGTGGACATAATTGTAAACCTACCATGTGTTATTTTTCAACTATTTAGAAAATAACAATAATAACTTATTTCACCATTCCCACAAATTTGGAAAAAGATTTTTGTGAGTCAGTGTGAAATTATTTTCTAACCAATAAAACCATTGTATTAAAAAATTTCTTACCTCTATAGGAAATTATATTTTGAAACTCCCTTATGGATATAAAAATAGAAGTATATAGCTTCTCATGACTTACAATAATTTTAAAGACCAAAAATACTTAATTACTTTATAAAAGAAACTTCACTACAAAGAAAATTGAGCATTTCATTGTATTGCATATCTCCAAAAAGATATATAAATGGTATTTCAACTGACATTCTGTTTCTACATTTCCTCCAGAAAATAACCATTACATGTTTTATTTAAAAGATATGTTGTTGTTGCTGTTGTAAAATGTCTGGAATCCTGGCACTCACATAGTAACTAAAACATGGGTAGACATTTTTCCAACACTAAAACCAAAATTTCCTTGTAATTATTTGACAAAAATGTTCAGAATTCAACTTGGCTAATCATAAAATGTTGACTTGCCACTTGTTAAATATCATAGAAAACATTTTGGAGGATGTTCAGATATCATTCAATACTAACAGAAGGTTCATAAAAAGTAAACTGCCTAGAGCAATGGTACCTCAGTCTCCTTCAAAGTATTATTTTGGGTATTGCAATCAGTTTTTATTCTCATATTCACCTTAATCTCATTCAATATGATTAAACAGTATTTTCCACTTTTGGAAAAGCTAGAAGTTGCAGGGAGACACACTTCAACTATACTGGAAAGTGGGCGGGGGGGGGGGGGGTGAATAATAGAAGTGCGTGATGAAAGACTGCTAAAAAAATCTGCATAAAATGTGAAGACACTGCTCACCCCATCAATATGAAACCGACAGTTGCACAGTATACAAGCTCATTCAGTAGTGTCTTATTGCTGACTGACTAACCCCATGGGAGAGTATCTGCTGATGTTCAATAAGGTATCTTCTATTTTGTTTGACCAAATTACATTAAAAACAAAAAACTGGTTCTTGAAATATTAAAAATGGCTGGATTTTTTAGGGACTGACCTGAAAACTGACAGCAGATGAAATTGACAACCATGAAATTGACAACATGTGAATAGTTTTTGAAATGTTACAACTAACCTGGAAATCTTGTTATTCACTTAACCAGAAAACTAGATTTGTCATCATAAATTGGTAAAAAAAAAAAGTATTTTTGCAAGAATTATTCTTTTGCATTATATCTTTTAACTACAAGATATTTTTTACATTATATCATGTGACCTTGTACCAGACTTATTCAAGTTAGTGTGCCCTTCACACAGCAGCTTGGAATGAGAAATTTGAGAATCGACTTTGAGTTCTATTTACTTTTTGCTATAATTCACTTACACTTTGAGAAAGATATGAATTCAATTTCTCATCCCCAACCTTGGGTTAAATAACAAAACTTGTACATGGAAAACTAAGTTATTAAAAATTGTTAATGCAATATTCACTTGCAAAAAAAAAAAATTATTCTTATGATTTTTATGATTCAAAATATGATTTAGCTTTAGGGTTGGTAAGTCATAAAAATAACTTAATCACACTTCTGTTTTTTTTTATCTTCATCCAAACAACAACCAATTCATCATGTTAAGTAGCACTCCTCAGCTGAATAGCAGCAAATTTTTAAGGAAGAAAAAACTGCCTTCCTTCAAAATCAGCATACAAATTCTTGGCTTTTGCCATGTAATCCATAGCTAAATCCACTGCTAAGAAGGTCAGTTCTCTGTGTAGAGCCAGGAAGTTTTTCCCATCTGGAACCATCCTGCATATATATAAATCTACCATCCGCCCGCGCATTGAATACTGCTGCCATATTTGGTTGGGTGCCCCTGCTATCCACCTAGGAGTCCTTGACAAAATCCAATGGAGAATCTGTAAATGTACTCAATCCCGACTTGGCAGCTCAGATAGTCACTTTCTCACAGGCTCATTGTGGCTTCCCTGTGTCTATTCTACAAATACTTTCACGGCTTCTGCTCCAATGAACTTAGCTCACTGTTTTCCTCTATGTATGAATTTACTTGAGCCACAAAATTAGCAACTAGGTCCCACCCTTTTACTGTGAAACCGATAAAATGTAAATGCAAATTTTACTCCAGCAGCTTCTTTTCTTGCACTTCCTGCCTGTGGAATTCCCTTCCATTTACTTGCTTCCCCAACAGATACAATCTCCAAGAATTTAAATGTAAAGTCAATAGTCATCTCCTCTCTCACTAACCTGTATCCTCTCTTTCATGTTCCTTTCTCTGTCCACTCCACTCTCATCAGTATTCTCATCCTTCTCTTACCCACTTCATGACACTCCCTATAACCTATCATTCTTTCTCATAACTTTCTTCCAATGTAACCCCCTGCAAAACAGTGGCAGTAAAATGCCTTGCTTGGGGCAATATGATTATAAAAAGAAATGTCATGAGAAATATAAACCCATTTAAACATGCTGTGAAGTGTTATTTGCTGAACTTATTTTGGCCACATTATTAAAGCATTATTGTGAGAAACAAAATCACAACACTCACTCTGTGTTCCATCAGAACATAGACAATCATGGCTCTCTACAGCTTCTTGTCTTTTGTTGATCCCAGCCATCTTATCTTTATTTGAGTCCCTTTTTGTTATCATGACACTTTTCCTTCTATCCATTTTGTCCAAATATTTTTCTCATAACTTTCTATTTCTCTTGCTTTGGGGATATGTGATGTGCTTATCATCATCTTTATTACACTGAATGATCACATGAATTTCTTTTTAAGTCTTATGAACAACGTGTCCCAAAGGAAATCAGATGTCTAAGAAAAAAATGAGTGGATAACTGAGGAAATTCTCAACATGATGCAGAGGAGACAGAAAATGATGCCAAGACCAGACAGAAAATGACAAGAAAATAAGGAACAAATGCAGACAGGCTAAAGAGGAATGTCTCAACAACAAATGTGCAGAAATAAAGAGATTGTTGGTTGGTTTGTTTTTATGGCAAATCAACCTCGGCAGGCCATTTATTGCCAACTAAACTTTATTTATTTATTGCTGGTAATACCTTTTCCTTTCAACAATTTATTGTTGTTCATATAAGCTGTTGTGTCTAGTAATATATTTTTCTTTTCGAGTATCAAGATTCATTGGGATTTGTTTTTAAGGGCAGGGTTCCTAAGTCTTACCCTTGTTATTTAACCCATAACTGGAGGAAAGAGACGGATTAATACCTTTCCCAAGGGTACCATTGATTAAGTGAATGCAGGGTATTCAACTGGAATTCGAACTGGGCTCACCGATTTCTCTTTCCAAGCCGATATCCACTGCCCCACAACGCACATCTGTCACTAAACGTTTACAGCACCTGGTATTCCCAAGCGATCACCCATCTAAGTACTGACCAGGCTCAACATTGCTTAACTTCAGTGATCAAGCGAGAACCGGTGTATTCAATGTGATAGGCTGTAAGCCTAAAGAGATTGAACATGAATAATAAAGGAGACATGCATAGAAAAAAAAAAAACCAGGACAAAAGAAATGCTCCCCAACAGGATGTATAAAATCCAAAGACGGAATGATCATAATAGAGAAAGAGGAAATACTCTAACAGTGAGAAGAATATATAGGAGATCTCTTCCATGACAAGAGTGAGCAACCAACAATACAGAGAGACACTGACAGACCAGAAATATTAAACTCTGAAGCAGAAGCTGCTGTGGCCAAACTGAATAGAAACAAAGCAGCTGGACCGAACAACATTGTAATAGAGATGCTGACAGTCTTAGATGATTTTGGCATACAGAAAATTACAGAAATAATAAATGAAATCTATAACAGTGAGGAGATACCGGAGGACCTAAGTAGATTGATTTTCATAGCACTGTCTTAGAAGCCAGGCACAAACAAATGTGAACTTCACCAAGCAATCAGCTTAATGAGTCACGTAACAAAACTCATCTGAGTCCTGACAAATAGAGCATGCAGCAGAATCAGGCCAGAGATAGGACAAGAACAGTGGTTTCATCAAGGACACTGGAGCAAGAAACACAAATATTATGCTTTTTGCTAGTGGGTTTACAATAAACTCTAAAATCTAATTTGTTATGGCTATGTTATTAATAAAATGTCATGGAAATGTAGAGAATTGTCTATTTCAAATTCATATTTAAATTTAAAGCTAGGTCCGAATATTTTTGCATTTTCAAAAAGTTTTCCTTTATTTTCACTCTTACAATGGACAGGGTTTTTCAGATTGAAATTGTCCTCGAAATTAGTTCTCTGAATAAATAATTCATTGGATATATTATGAAGGAGATCCTTTTGTATTTACAAGTACGTTTTGTAAGTTTCTGGTGCAAACATACTTGCAAATCTACACAAAAGGAAGAATTAGCTTTGGAATCAAATTTCCTTTACAAAATCTGACGCATTCACACATGACTTTTTGATCCTCACAAACATAATTTGTCAAGTACAGGTTTTCTAATTTACAACTTTCTTTGCTGCCAGTTTTATCCGCTTGATTGTCTGACTTTTACAACAATTTGATCAAGTTATATGAACAAAAGTGTGATGTACACAATGATTCTTCACAAAAATTACTTGCTTAGAGCTCTTCTGGTTCTGGTAAAAAATTAAATTAGTTTTCTTATTGTCATTTTTATTTTTTGTATCAATTGCAGCCGTTTTTATTTACAACCAAGATTTTCCTCTGCAGTGGTTGTTCATGTAATGGTGAAAAGTCATAAAAGTGTTGAGAGAATGTTGATTTTATTGATTTGTAGATATTTTTATATTTCTTATTTAGATGAAGGTTTTTGAATTTTGTAGTTTTTGAGAATCAGGTGTGCAGCAGACAATATTCTGCATTTATCAGGTGATTTCTTCAATATTAGTGGATTGCACCTTTGCATTGTTGTTGTCAATAATCTACAAGTGCGGTTGCATTTTTAAATGCAGATTCCAACATCTGTTTCCACTTGGAAATTTAGAGGATGAATGAATTATCTGTGACACATTACAATAAAAAAAAAAAATTTATGTTGTAATGATAAAAGAAAATATTCTTTTATCAGGCATATTTAAAATTAGATGTGAATTTTATCTTCTGTCTTGTTAATTCTGGTTCATTAATGTTCTCTCTAATAATGTTTTAATTTATTTTTTCTCATATTCTTTCACACTCTGTAACCCCCTTGTGTCCTAGCAGCTTTATTGCCTTGGTTGGGGCAAAATAATGAAAAAGACATATCAAATGGCCTGAAGATTGCTTTCAAGCAGAAACAAACTACCATTACTCAGTTTTGACCTCAGTGTTCAGGTCTACTTTTGTATTTATATCCTGTACCTATTCCTGGTATTGAGTATTTTTATTCATAAATATACCATACCTCAAAACTAAACTTTTATCATATATATAACACATAGTAACAACTATCTCGAAAACAATTTTGGACATTGTCAGATCTAAAAAAAAAAAATTAAAAAAATGAAATCATAAATAATGAACAAGCAGATATATACAAAATAAATTGCCAAAATTGTTGCTCAATGTACATTGGAAAAACAAGTAGAAATTTAAAAAAGAAACGTATATATGGACACAAAAGAGACATCACTAATAATAATCTAACAAATGCATTAGTGATTCACAGATTTAAAATTGCCACGCTAATAAAAAGAGTAAGCAATTTATTCAGAAGGAAAATTCTCAAGAGCGCCGCCATCCAGTACTACCAAAATATCAATTTGCACCCCAGTTTTTTCCCAATCTCACCTTTTCTTATGGAAATGATACTGAAACAGACTCACATACATAATCAAAAGTCCAAGGAAAATGGTTGAATTCCCTTCATTTTAACATCTCGTGATATTGCACTACATATGAAGGAGTTCTAAACTTAAAATATTATGTTAATCTTTTTGAATGATTTGTGAGTGTTTTTTATTTGCCAACACTTTGTTTCTTGATACATAATTTGGAATTAAGCTCATTTCGTCTTTTTGCCTTGATAAAGTCCATCACAGGACAAAACGTGTAGGCAAGTTATATACAGTTTTCCTCTTGTCTTCTTTTTATTTAACCACATTAGAAGATTAATGAAACTTGGTTACAAACAACCGACAATTTGAAATGATTTGTTTGAACATTATTTTTTACCGATACTCGTATTTAAGTAGATATTTTGTTTTTAATTAAACAGTATTATATATTCATATCTACCAGCCTGATTATATACATTTCAGAGCAGATATGGTTATTGCAATAAATCGAAAACTTTGTTATATAGGTTTGATTAAAACCTCGTTCAGACTAATGGTCATTCATGGTCGAGAGGTCTAAGACATGCCAGATCACATGGTAGATTCCCTTATGTAGATAGGGGTCACAGGTTCGAATCCTGCCAAATGACACACATTTTCGTAAAAAAAATAAAATAAATAAATAAAAAGTTTATCATAAATGATCAGGCCGATAGATATAAATATATAATACTGTTTAATTAAAAACAGAATATCTACTTAAATACGACTATCAACAAAAAATAATGTTCAAACAAATCATTTCATATATATATATATATATGATAAAGCTATAGATGAAGGCACAGTAGAATAATACATTGCAGCTTAGATTGAGGGATCAGAGAGCCAAGTTTAAATTCCTGTCGAACTCATTGCATTCACTTAATCAATAATACTCTTGGGAAAAGTATGAATCCATCTCTTCTCTCAGCTATAGGTAAATAACGGGACAGACTGGGTTTATTTGATGTTAAATTAAATTTTTTAAGTATTGTAGGTGGCAGGGAACAAAGATATCAGAAGATTGCAAAGGTGAGAAGTGTAAGTAAAGATACCGAAAATAGAACTTATGGTCACATTTAGTTATTTCAACAGTAAAGCAATGAGCCATAATTGCTAATCTAGTAATATGTTTAAATTGATAAAGGTAAATACCTTTATAAATAACCTTTTTTGCAAAATGTACACTACTGGCCATAATTATTAGGTTACTCCTGTTTTTAAAAATAAAATTATGTATTTCATAATATTTTTAGTATTTATTGCCAAGTGGATAATTCTAAATGAAAATAGAATGGTTCTTTTGTTAATACTGCACAATAACATGTGCATCAAATGAACTATTCTGATGTCGTTTTTGTGCTCTCTTTCCTATGCTAGTCTCTTCTTATTGGCTGGCTGAAGCAGAGGCTTGCTAGCTGCCTTGTAAAATTTTGCAAAGTAATAATAACAAAAGAACCGTTCTATTTTCATTTAGAATTATCCAATTGGCAATTAATACTAAAAATAGTATGAAATAAATTATTTTTTTAAAAACTGGGGTGACTTAATAATTATGGCCAGTAGTGTGTGTGTGTATATATATATATATATATATATATATATAGCAAATCTACAGGGTGAGATTGGTAAATTGTCATTATTTGCCTTGTAAAATTTTGCAAAGTAATAATAACAATAGAACCATTCTATTTTCATTTAGAATTATCCAATTGGCAATAAATACTAAAAATAGTACAAAATACATCATTTTTTTAAAAAAAAATTGGGGTGGCCAAGAATGTACATAACTCAGTGTTTTCCTTGCATTACATAAATCAATTATTATAAGATGAAAATATGTATGATAAAAATAAAGACAAAGAAACAGTAAAATGTTTTTATTTATTTTGGCATATTCTTTCACACTCTGTAACCCCCATGTGTCTCATTAGAAAAAACATACCAGAAGGCCTGAAGATTGTTTTCAAGCAGAAACAATCTACTGTCACTCAGTTTTGACCTCAGTGTTCAGGTCTACTTTTGTATTTATATCCTGTACCTATTCCTGGTATTGAGTATTTTTATCCATAAATATGCCATATCTCAAAACTATATTTTTATCATATATATATATATATATATATATATTGTTGTGGCCTGGTTAGGGGATACAAATAAAGACACAAAGATGGAAAACAGTTAAACAGTTAACAAAGAACTGTAAAACAGATACAACATGAGCAGATCACCAGTATGACTATTGGTCCGGCTGTCAGAGCTATCTGTTGGAATAGACTTCTCTCTTGACAAAGTAGAAACTGCTGCTTATTTATAGTTTGAAAGAGTTCATGTTTGCATGGGTAAATTACCATAACATATATATATACATATATATATATAGATAGATGAAGGCACAGTAGAATAATGGATTATGGCTTGAATGAATGAGGATGAATTCCAGTCAAACTCATTGCATTCACTTACACACTAATACTCTTGGAAAAAGTATGAATCCATTTCTTCTTCTCCAAGCTATCAGTAAATAACAGGACAGACTGGGTTCTATAGCCTTGGTTGGCAACCAGTCTACCACAGTAAGAAATGGCAACCTGCTGCGATACAAAACCTTTACTCTACATTGTGGAGCCAAGAAAAAGAGAAGAAGTGAGCTTAACCCACCCAGGATGAATGCTGCCACAAGTACAAGTATATATATATATTTAGGCAGCTTGTATTTATCTGAACAAGTTTGATTAAATTCAACTGTCAAAGTATGTATGTTAAATCTTTTTGACTTTTTTCAATTTTCAAATAAGATATTAGGATCAAAATTGTGGATAAACTGCCCAAAGTTCTTTGTTCTGTTTTTTTTTGTTTTTTTTTTAATCATTTCACCCCGAGCCCAGTTGCCAGTCTGGTTGCACGGGTAAACACCTGTTGAGGAGGCATCAGTGACTTAAGCTCATCCGAGCAAAAGCCATGAAAGTATTTATAGAAGAGACAGAGGGAGGCCACATTTCGACGATGGGAAAGTGGCTGCAGACGAGTCGCCAGATCAGTACCTATCACATTACAGACTCTCCTTTGGAGCTTGTCAAGAACACTGAGGAGAACGGCAGGGGCACCTGACCATAAATGGCAGCAGTACTCCATGCACGGACGGAAAAAAAAAAAAAAAAATTGATTTATGTAATGCAAGGAAAACATCTTGTTCAAGTACTTTCAACTGTCTCAGTCATTTTTATCGTAATCAAAATTGTGGATAAACTGTGCAAAGTTTTTGTTTGTTCTGCTGCTTTGTTCAAGAACTTTCAACTGTCTCTGTCATTTTCAAGAATTAAAAATTAAGGTGTTGATAATCCAACTGCACAAAGTTCTTGTTTGTTCTGTTGTTTTGTTTAAGTACTTTAATCTGTTTCAGTCATTTTTAGCAACCATGTGACATCCATGTTGTAAGCTAGATTATGTTTCCGGGCCTGACATATAAATAGCACCACTAGTAAAAAAATCCATATGGTCTTATGAAGTGCTAGCATTTAAATGGCCCATGACAAACTTGGGCCCAATTGGATTATAAGTTTACAAATTAGTTATCTAAGTGAAACTACTGTTGCAAATTTTCAAAACAATGGAAAAATCTGAATTTCATGTGTTGATAAAGCATTGCTTTCTGGTGGGGAAAAATACTGTTCAAACAAAGTAATGGCTTGTTAAGTGTTATTCGAACTTTGCTCTATCAGAAATAATGGTTAAGAGGTGATATGCTGACTGTAAACGTGGTCATACAGGCACAAATGGTGTGGAATGCTTAGGTCACCCAAAATTGGCAGTTGTTCTGGAAAACACCAAAAAAAATCCACAGACTCGTTTTGGCTGATCATAAATTGAAGTTGTAAAAGATAGCAGAGGTGTTGAATATATCAGAAGGCAGTGTATTCACCATTTTGCATAAAAATTTGTCAATGAGAAAGCTGTGTTCAAAGTGGGTGCTGCATTTGCTCACAGTTAATCAAAAACAATGCATCGACAATTCAGAGAATTGTTTGCAACTGTTTCAATGCAACAAGAAGGAGTTTTTGTGACAATGGATGAAATATGTATTCACCACATCACTCTGGAGTCAAATTGGCAGTCAGCTGAGTGGACAACAGCTGGTGAAAACCATTTAAAGCAACCAAAGATGCAAACATCAGCAGGCAAGGTTTTGGCCTCCATATTTTGAAATGTGCAAGGTATTTTGTTCATTGGTGAACTTGAGAAAGGAAGAACCATCAATAGCAAATATTATATCGCATTAGTGGTTCACCAAACCAGCAAAAAATGGTGACAAATGAAGAAAAAAAAAGTGAACTTCCACCAATACAATGCACCATGTCACAATTGTCAATTGAAACAATGACAAAACTACAGGAATTGCACTTTTAATTTTTCTGCATCCACCCTATTCTCCAGATCTGTTCCCCAGCAACTAATGGCTATTTGCAGACATTGAAAGAAAGCTCCAGAGAAAGAGATTTGGCTCCAATGAAGAAGTGATTAGAAACTGACGCATATTTTGAGGCCAAAGACAAATCGTTCTACAAAGAAGTTATCGAATTGTTAGAGAAGCATTCGAATCAGTGTATCATCCTTCTGCATATTTGCATGTGGGTATTTTTCTGTTGAAATGAGTGCAAACGTATGTTATTTTTATTTTGTGGTAAATGTATGTGTTAGTTTATATTTGTTATTTTTTTATCAGATTTATTGGTGGGAAATTTTGGATTTGTTTTTTATTGATATTGTTATTCTTTTTTAATTGATCGTTTTCTTTGGTACTGGTGGTAGCAATGTGTTAGATGTTGTGAATTGTGTTTTATATTGTACTTATTTGTTTTGCCTGTATTATTATTTAAGTGGCAAAGTAATTATTTATTTGAATATCTATACTTTCCATTATTTTGTTTTTCTTGGTTAATAATTTAATTTGGTTTTGAAGGGTAATTATTTCTAAGTTTTCTTCCAGACATACTTTGATGTTTCTGCTATTGCTATTGTGTGTGGGTACACTTTTTATGATTTCCCATTTAATTTTGGTGGTGATGTTTTTTTTCTTTTTGGTTCAATATATATTTTGATAATGTTATGTTTTTGTATTTTTCTGTTTTGAATGATGTTCTGTGATTGTTAAAGCTTTCTCTGAAGGATGTTTCTATGGCTCCTATGTAAATTTTGTGTTAATGTTGATTGTTACGATAGCTTCATCTACTATATTGTTGGTTAGACATTTGTTGTTAAGTGGGTAGTTGTCTTTGTTTTGGCAGTTGCATTTATTGATGTTGTTTAACTGGTTAATGTTGTTGTTGCTATTGGTAAACATTTTCTCATTGTGTTTGAATATTATATATTATTAAATGATATATTAAATATATTATTTTCTCCATGTTGCCCATGAAGCTGTAACTGATTTGAATTGTGCATTTGTTGATGATTTTTGATAGTTTTTTATGCTTGTGAAAAGGATTTTTGATTCTATTGAAGAAAATCTTGCCTATTTTTAGTTTTATTGTATTATTATATTGTGTGTTGAACCAGATTATATTTCTTTTGCTGTTGTTTTTGTTTGTTTTGTTTTTTTTTACTTGTTTATTCCAGCTTGTTTTAATATCTGCTGTTTTTTAATGCTGATTACTATGTTTCTTGTTTTTATTGAATAATGTAATATTTTTTGAATTTGATGATATTCTTTTCTTTATGAATATAGGTATGTGTTTGATTATATGAGTGGGGGTATTAGAGTTTTTCTTGGTATGTATAAAAGATATAAAATCAAATCTAAAATTAGTAAATTTCTTTGATATAACTTTTAATTTAAACAACATATTCAAAGCATACAGAAAATCAAACAAAAATCCCATACATATATATATATATATATTTGTGACCTGTTAGGGCTAGGAAGAAAGAAGAAGGTAGGTTGAACCAGCGTATTGGATAACAGAACATAAGTGTTATTATTCAGCAGATAGAAATGTCCATCTGAACTGTAATGTTACACTGTCTTGACTGCTTCCCCTAGGAAGTCTCACAGATTAGTATTTACAAAGGAGAAAGAGTTCATTTCAATGTAGATAGGACACCATATACACACACATATATGAACCTATATATGAATATATATTTCTCTGTAAACCTGGTGAGCCATGTGGCTTTTTCTGTAAGACCAACTGCAGTAGGCTTGGGATGTACTTATTCTCCAAGCATTACATCACCACTGCTCTTTATCACTCTCTCTCATGACATCACTTACTAGTTGTAACTTTATCTCAATGAAAGGAAAATAATCACCTTTTGTATCCCTACACTGTGTACCCATTAATATAGCATTCATATATTTTACTAGATTTTTTTTTTTTTTTTTTTTTTTTTTATAAGCGTTTCACCCCGAGCAAGGCATGTCACTGCCACTACTGTGCAGGGGGCTACGTAGAGTGGAGAAAGGCTGGTTAAATATAGGAAATAACAGAGAGTGGGTGATAGGCAGGTGAGGATACCGAGAATGAGGGTTGGGTAGATGAGAGTGTTCTGAGAATAGTTGGGAGTTAGTGTGATAGGAGGTGTCTATTGACCCTACATTTAAACACCTGGAGATTGTAACTGTCGGGAAAGCAGACTTGTGGAAGGGAGTTCCACAGGCGGGAAGCGCGAGAAAAGAAGCTGTTGGAGTAGAATTTACGGTTACATCTTATTTGTTTAACTGTAAAAGGGTGGGACCTAGTTGCTAATCTAGTATCTCGTGTAAATTCGTGCTTGGGCGGCACCAGTGATCTAAGCTCATCGGAGCAGAAGCCATGAAAGTACTTGTAGAAGAGGCACAGGGAAGCTACATCACGCCGGTGTGAGAGCGGCTGCAGCCGGTCTGCCAAGTCAGTATCAACCACGTTACAGATCCTCCTTTGTATTTTGTCAAGAAGCCCAAGGAGAGCAGCAGGGGCACCCGACCAGATATGGCAGCAATATTCAATACACGGGCGGATGGTAGATTTGTATATGTGCAGAATAGTTTCAGGTGGGAAAAATTTCCGGGCCCTGCACAGAGAGCCGACTTTCATAGCAGCAGATTTGGCAATGGATTCAATATAGTCATTCCATTTGAGGTCCGCCGAGAGTGTAAGGCCAAGGAGGCGTAGTATTTTACTCTCTGGGAGGCTAGCCTGTCCCATGCTAATGGGAGGTAGATGCGATAGTCTATGGTGGTTAGTTGATAACAGCTTTGTTTTGGAGGCATTGAAATTTACCAACCATTTCCTACCCCAGGTCACTACGGATTGGAGGTCCCTTTCCAGTGCGGCAGCGAGGTTCACTTTGTCGTCCAGACCTGGTTTCTGATCGATGTGGGAGTAGATTGTTGTGTCGTCGGCATACATGCCAACTTGGGATCTAATGGTGTCGGGGAGATCATTAATGTAAATCAGAAATAGCGTGGGACCTAGGATAGAACCTTGAGGGACGCCCACGTTCGTCTGGTAGTTTTGGGAGGCATGCCCATTTAATACCACCTTTAATGTGCGGTTAGAGAGGAAGGACTGGATGAGGTCAAACAGATGTCCAGTTATCCCATAGCTTCGCAGTTTGCACAAGAGGCCAGCATGCCAGACCCTGTCGAATGCTTTTTTGAGAATCTCTTGCGTATGCTTCATGATGCAGTGTTGGAAGCCAAAATGAATGAGACTGCCACAAAAGTGATGATAGAATTACTTGGAACTTATACAGAGGATAATGTTCTCCCAGCTCGATGTTTCATTGTTCTTTTTTTTTTTTTTTTAATATCCATTTTCACAGAATTGGGCAAAGTTCTTAAAAATGTTCATTTTCTTTCTCGACTCTGTCCATAAGCGTAGACGCCTCGATGCACGACCATATGATCATAGGCGGTAACCGTGCCCCAGTTTCCAAACTGACATCGAGTAAATGACCTTTGACCAACACCATGCGTGTTTCTGCTCGAGTTTATTGTTACACATGTAACTTCATTTAATTTAATTTAATTTCAAACATACTATGTTTGAACACAGAAAAATGGCCATTATCTGCAGTACATATCATTCATAGTCTGACCGAGAAATGTTCAATAGAAAATGAAGAAAATTACCCTGATTCCAACGTTAATCCACATGCAATTTACTTGTGGAGGATTAGAGGTTTCATCTATATTAATTTAGTCTAAAACAATGGACTCGTGACTCGTAGTTCCTTAGTTTGTACAATGTCTTCTATTCCTTGAACTACTTCCTCTGGATTCGAATCCAAGCATATCTGATTTGTTGACATCTCTCTGTTTAACGCAGAGACATTTGAGTGTTGAACACCCGTTGACCCCGGAGTACTATTCACAACGGATAACTCCCTTTCCTTTCCCGAAGCACTGTTGCTTCTTTCACACTTAAAAATCCGCTTCCTAGCTATTATTCCAAGGATTATCATAACGCCAACTATGCCAGCAATGACTCCTATCGTCAACTTCTTCGGGAGTTCTTCATATCCTTCACTAAATCTTTCCATATCTATCTGTTCCAAGGTATTTACTAGTTTGCGGATAGGAATCTCCTCCATATCGCGCAATTCTACCGGCATGGTGTCCACTGAAAAATTGGGAAATTTCTGCGTAATTGGGGACCAACCACTGAACCAGAGACGTATAATTTACTTTATGCTTTAGATACTATTAATAATTTTCCACGTTTGTATCTTCCTAACTATTTCACTTAAACTATCATTAATCCTCCCACTGCTTCTTTCCCAATCCTATAGCATATCAGCCAATAAGTCTACAAGACTTTTCAGTTGTTCTTTCTTTTTTGTTCCGATCAACTGTGGAATCTGCAGGTCTATCCGTGTCAATATAAAGTTTTCAGAAATTAATATATCTTCAAAAGATATTTCCCAAGTCACATAAATGAAAATTCACAGAGGATGTTGAATTGATGGGAACCTGCACAAAAGCATAATTCACAAACATAGAAATGTAAATCATTTTGTAGTGTACAGTCATTGAAAAGAAATAAAAAAAAAAAAGAAAACCTAACACTGCACAAACCAAAGAAAACATTGTTATCAACAAGTTAAACCAATTATCCACTTTAAAGAGTAGAAGAAACTTCCTTTACATGATTTTACATTTCACTTACTCAATAAAAGTAAGATTAATTAAGCAACATACCAGTAAACTCACTTCACATATATGGTAAAATATTAACAAAAAAAAATAAATCATTAACTCAGATGTTTTATACTTACAGATAGGTAAATATCTCAACTTTATTCCTCCCGTCAACCCCAACCTATGCGCTCTCCGCTAGGCGTACTACTCTCTGCATGTAGTCCTGCACCCCCTCCGTTCTACCCTTAATGTGTTCGACACCGAACAATCCACATTTCTCAATTCTAGAGTCAGATCGGCAAAAGTATGCTGTTCCATTTTTTTTTTTTTCTAACTAGACTTATTATAAACAAGAGCAAACACACACACTATCAAATCAAAGAGTCACCTACCTTGGCTGATGTCTATAGTCATGCGGCTGCTTCTATTTTCGTCTTCTTTTTTCTTTCTATCTGGTAGTTTTAAGTCCGTTGAATTTCAATCGTCGCCGTGGCAACCAGCTCGCATCTAACTGTTTTGTTGTCTCAAGACAGCAAGTCACTGGGCACCAATTATGTGTCTCAAAACAGCAAACACGCATATATATAAAAATATAAGTTATATTTTTATTAATGATGATGAACCGTGTAGCATAGGGAACAGAGAATTGAGAGAGCGCGCTTCTAATGGGTTGACGGGAGTGTAGTCTTATCTGTTGTGTCTCTCTCTTCACCGGCTGATCTCTGTTGCTCCTCTACTGGCGAATCCGTGTGCCGAGGTCTTTTTATAATCTTCCAGAACCGGGACTTTTTCTTCTGGTTTTGCCTCGCCCACGCACGCGCACGTAATTCTCAGAGACACCTGTTCTGTTTGCCTCTGTAGTTATTTCCGCTGCTGCCGGAAATAAGGTCAAACGACATCCGTTCCTTTCAACGACCGGAAACACCCTCGCTTGCATCAGCCTTCCTCGGGTGGGGCCAGATTGTTATATTACAGTTGCAATATAAACCACAAATTGTTGCTATGGTGTTGGATGAAGTATATATGTGCCTGAGTTGGCATCTACAATGAGAATTTAGGAGCCCACTTAGTAAACTCTTAGTATCCTGAGACTGACAAATGACTACTAATTTTACATGTTAAAATATGTCTCTTCATATTCTATAACCTTCAAAAGTGTTTTACCTATTGATTTTGTTAAAATTTTCTACTATCTTAACTTTAAATGACTTACAGGAGTTTTTAGGTCACCCCGGCACGGTGTAATTGTTAGTAAGCTTGTCTTGCTCAAATCTATTTTTTTTTTCTAACCCCGAGCAAGGCGGTAATGCCACTGATGTGCAGGGGGCTACGTAATAGTGAAAAGATCGGAAAAGAGAAAGCTGGAAACCACATCCTAAACAGGGAACAAGGGATGAGACTCTTAACCTGTTCAATAGACATGGGTGGATTGTGAACCGGGCGATAGATAGATCAATCTACTCCAATTGAAAAAAAAAAAATATTGAGAAGATTAGAAAAGAGAAAACCGGAAACCGCTTCCTAAACAGGAAACAAGGGATGAGCCTCTTCACCCGTTCAATAGACGTGGGTGGAGTTTGAACCGGGCGATAGTTTAGTTTATTTACTCCAATTACAACTGAGTGGTGAGTTCGATCCTCACTGGGTGCCACATACCTTTGGTCTTGTGCCACATCTAAACGGTGCTTAGTAAATCAACTTACAGGAGCTTTTATTGCTTTGCACAGATCTTTGTTTGAATACTAATTTTTATCCATCTCTTATAATGATTGTTGATTAATTTTTATGGTTTATCATCCATCTGAAGGTTATTTAAATCAAAAAACATATGTTGGATTGTAAGAATCATTTTTTTGCTAGTGGATATTGCATTAACAATTTTTTCAGAATAACAATGATTTTTTTATATATAATTTAAAAAAATAATTTCACCCTAAAGAAGGCAATAATGCCACTAAGACACAAATAGTTACCGAAAGTGAAAGAAAATGAGAAGACTTTAGTGAAGAGAACTGACAATAAAAAGCAGGGTTCAGTAAGGTAGAAGATTGCAATCGTTGTTGCATTTAAATTTTTGAAGAATGTAGTGAGGATGTTCGTTTTGGTGCAGTGGATATCGACTCGAAACAAGAAATCGGGGAGACGAGTTCGAATTCCAGTTGAATTCCTTGCATTCACTTACGCGCAAATACCCTTGGGAAAGGTATTAATCTGTCTATTCCTTCCAGTTATGGATTAAATAATAGGACAGATTGGGTTCTATAGCCTTGGTTGGTAACCAGTCTACCACAGAAAGCAATGGCAACCTACTGCAGGATAATCTTCTGCCCAGTCAGTCATGTCTCTTTCGAGACATGATCGCCCAAGCATGTATCATGTATGGCACTTAACTGACTGAGTTGGCAGGAAAGCAAAAAATCAGAAGGGCGTTCCAAAGATGAGAAGTGTTAGAAAAGAAACTAGTAAAATAGAACTTACATCTAGCTATTTCACCAGTAAAATGATAATACCTATTTGTCAATCTATAAGTATACTTAAATTCAAGCAGTTGAGTTATCAAGGAGGTGAGCTCATTAGAACAACAACCATGAAAATATTTATAGAAACAACAGAGAGTAGCAACATCATGGTGGTGCGAAAGTGCCTGAAGTCAAGATGCCAGGTTAGGATGCATGACATTTAAAACCCTTTTTTTGAGAATCTTGAGATATATAACAGAAGCACAAGACCAGATATTCAATGCACAGATGAATGGTAGATTGATAAATGTGTAAGATGGATTCGGATGACAAAGATTATCTGGCATGATACAGTGAACCAATTTTCCTAGCAGCTGATCTAAAAAAGTTGCTTTAGCAAAATGAAAACATTTTCATAAAGTCTTGCCAATGTTACAATAGAAATAAATTTTGGTAGTTTGAAAGAGACAAAAGTTAATTGATTTATTGAGTTATTTTCTACAGCTTAACTTTTATATGTTATTTAAAGCCTGAAATAATTTTTAAATTGTAAGAATATTTTTGAGCGAAATATAACAATAGTTTAGTGATACAAGTCTTACTAACTAACTCATATCTGGGATGATAAGACGTGGATTCATACCTTTCCCAGTGGTATTTGCACATTAGGGAATATAATGAACCCAGTGACAACTGAATAACAATTGCAAGCCATTATCCATTAGACCACCTTCACATCCAAACTTACAGCAACTGGTGTTCCTAATTGGTCTTTAATCTAGGTATTGACGTTGCACACCTTTCTTTGGATTTTGTCGAGAATCACTATATATATATATATATATATATATATATATATATATATAATTTAAAATTTGTGTATTTAGGCAGCAAATTCTCTTTTAGGGATGTCAGATTAGATAAACTGTAAACATTATGTTTCTTATTTTAATAATATCCGTTCGTACTTATGGAGAGCAGCACGAGTAATTTATGTTTATATTATAATTGAAAGATGTAAAAAATACTTTCAATCTTCTTACAGATCATCCTCAGAGGTGTAAGTTGTAACAAAAAATAACTGCAAAATTATATTGCTAAAAATTACTCTAAATTTTTTTTTGCTTCAAATGTAATGGTTATCTAGCATTCATTAGAATGTGAAAAATATCCACTATATATATATATATATATATATATATATATATATAGCAGGCGCACTAGACCAGATATGCCAGCAATATTCAATGCATGGAAGAATAGTAGATTGAGAGATGTGTAAGATGGATTAGAATGAGAAAGATAATTTTGCATGACACAGTGAACCAACTTTACTAGCAGTAGACCTAATAATTGATTCAATATCATATTGGATAAATATCTGGAGAATATTGATATTCATTCAGTAATTTGGTCTCTTTGAAACCTATTTTGGAATCTTGAGCAATAGTCTGTATTACATAAGGTGAAGTAGTTTTGTTCTACAAGAATATATTCTTCAGCTTAAATTGTACCAGTTTTGATCTTTACCACTCACTAACTTACTCGTTCTACAAACATACCTTTTCAAAAATATTGACACAACCTACTTCTTAAACCACACTTAATTTTCTTGGAAGAGACTATTACTGGGGTATATCATTCTCATTCCAGGTGTGATGCTACTTCCGGATTCCATGTTGTTATCTCTCTTTAACTGAACTCTCTAAGTTATTTGTGCACCACTGCTGTAGTCAGGTATTGAACTCACAACTCTTTGAGTCAAGTCACTGGAACTAACCAATGCATATATCAACTGGATCATGTGTCCTTGAGGACATAAGTTTAAAAATTTTTGAGACTTATAAAGTTATTGTCTTAGTAACCATCTTTTTATACCAAAGTTTGAAGCTAATGGAGTTTTTTTAGCACTCCATATTACTTGTTTCCATATTGTATTCATTTCTATGCTTGGCTGACTTAGGAGATTTTTATGGCCTAGCATATGCACTGATTCCAAAAGTTTATGTAATTTCCAGTGGCGTTCTCTATCAATAAGCATTCTGTGTTACTGGTTCCCATATTGTATTCATTTCTATGCTTGGATGACTTAAGAGATTTTTGTTATTAGCATATGCACTGATTCGTTAAGTTTTTGTAATTTCCAGTGATTTTCTGTTATTTCAACTTTGTCCCAGAGGGAATTGTAATTCCCTTTTATCTTTCTATATGTGGTCAGCTATGCCTGATTTTTCTATCTCCCCCTCATGTTATGGCCTTGTGATGTTCATACAGCCTTACCTTAGGGGAAGGTCTGTTTCTTCTTTTCATTTCTTTTCACAGAAACATGGAATGTCATACAGTCCGTAGTCATGTTTTCCTCAATTGGAAGTCTTACTTAAGAGAGGTATCAGTGAAGTGCTGAACCATTATTGAAGGTTGTCCTGATGTCATATGAGTCACACATCCTTTGATTTTCTTTGATAACCCCTTTACATAAGGTAGACAGATCAAGGCTGTTTTCTGAGAGATGTTATCCTCATGCACTCTCTTATATATTCATTGGAGCTATTGTCATGTACCCTGAATAGTTGTTTCTGTTGTGTTCGACAATCTTCGTCGCCACTGTTGTGTTGACAATCTTCGTCGCCACTGTTGTGTCGTGAGTAAGAATAAATAACTCAACAACAGGAATAGGTTAATTGTTGTATTCCGTGAAAATAGTATTTACAAAGGTTATTAGTATCCAATACAAGAATAAAGGTTAATCGTCCCAACCGTCGTAAGACATAGTATGAGCAATGGGTACTTCTGGGTCATCACCAGAAGTCTACGACTGACTTGTCGATCGGCTGCTTGGCACACTCTCCTACGTAGATGCCACCATTACTTTACATAGTAATGGAAATAGTCCATTATAGCCGAATAGGCACGGGCATCCCAACACCCCCTCCTAAGACTTGCTGTCAGTCATACTTTTTCCTTTTCGGATCCACTGTTAACTGGTACGTCGCTTTCCTTTTTCTGGTGGATTTTCTACTATTTACTTCTTGCCCCTGAGGCATCTGTAGCTGAAATGTGTCATACAGATCTTCCACCTTTTCGTCCCACCTTTGAGACATGACAGTTGTTTCCTCCGAAAGTCTTTTCTTTATTTGATTCACATGCCTTTTGTGTACAAATTTTGGCCCTTGAACCATATAAAGCATGTTTCCTACGCGTTCTTTTATTTTCCCTGGCATCCAGGAAGCAGTGTTATTTTTGTAATTCCTGAAATAAACTTTTTCATTTATCAAGAATCTTCTTTTTTGTGTGCTCACGATGGGTGTATCCACTTTCTTCATCGGGATTAATTTGTCGAAAACCGATTGCACCTTTCTCGCGAACATTAGTTCGGCCGGCAACAGTGCTGACGGCGTGGCTTTGTTCGGTGTAATTCTTTTTTTCTTGAATACAGGTGTCACGTCTTCTTTTAATTTAATTCTTGCAGCCGTTTTAGTACACCTGCCTAATCCTTTCTGCAAATACTTCGGGGAAATCTTTCTTTAACTCCGCCTTCAATACTTTTATATCGTCAGTCGTGTCTTCTTTTATATTCTTGCAATAAGCACTTATGGGCAGATCCCACAAATCAAACTCATTAATCCAATCTGTCCCAAATAAATTGTTTGTTCCATTCATGACGAAAATTTTTAATTTTTTAGTTTGGTTATTAAAGTTGACATTGAGAATCAGTTCACCCTCGAATTTGATTTTCTTTCCTGTAACTGTTTCCGCAACTTTATTCACCTTCCTCCACATTTTTGTGTTTATTATACTTATGTCAGATCCACTATTGAGCTGCATTTTTACTGTCTGTTTGAGTATTTTTACCTCTAAAAATTTCCTAATACCGTGATTTTTCTCATCCGATCTTGCTATTTTTACTTGTGTTTTAGTTCTAAATCTACATTTGGCCTTTTTATGACCTTGCCTGTTACAGTTTCTGCAAGTTTTATGTCTAAACGGGTAGTCGCTATACCAATGCCATTCGCCACAGCCATAACAAGCTTTTGGAGGGGGTCTTTTTTCAAATTTTGTCCCACCCACCATAGGCGAGTGATTCTTTTGTCTTGGAGACAGAGACCGAAACCGTGACTTCCGTTTTACTTTTTTAATGCTTGCTACTGCAGATTCCTGAATTTTCTTGGCGTCTTCCTTTATGCTTACGCATTTTTGACAAAAATCCGCCAACTTTTGGAGTGAGATATCCTGCTCGCTTTCCAGCTTTGTTAAAATTCTCCTCCTCATTTCACTGTCTTTCCCCGACACTAGGCCTTGCACAAAAATTAGGCATTTAAAATTATCTACTGATAGTTCCGAAAGCCTAAAATCATCACAGTTTTTGTTGACAACCGAGGCGAATGTTGTATAGTCTTCGTCCTCGTTTTTTTGTAAATTTAAGCACTTCCACCTTTTGTGAAACAAGGACAGCCTTGGACTAAATAATTCCTTCAGCAGACCTACTACTTCGTTAAATTCCAGGTCCCTTGTTTTTCTTGGTAGAATAAAGTCTATGAACTTATTGTGTTCATATGTCCCTAGTTTTCTGATGAGCAGTCTAATCTTTTTATCAGAAGACCAGGACTTGCAATCAACTTCATAGAAATCCTGGTACCGATGATAAGACCTCTCAAACGTTTTATCCTCGTCCGGATGATATGTAAAACTTTCGATGGTTGACCAGATAGTATTTTGCGAAAAAGTACTATCGTCTGAGTTTTTATTTTTTTCGAGAATTGCTTCCCGTAAGAGCTCTTGCATTTCTATGCTCTTTTTTGCATTTTCTTCCTGCAATTTTTGTTGTTCTTCCTGAAATTTTTGTTGTTTTTTCTCACTATCCCACTGCATCTGTAACATTTTTTCTTGCAATTCCAATTGTTGTTTGTGGAATTTTTCTTCGCTTTCTTTTTGCTTTTCGTCGTTTCTTTCTTGTATTTCTATTTGTAGTTTACGAAATCTTTCTTCGCTTTCTCTTTGTTGTTGCATCTGATATTTTATCAGTTCCAACATGGAAGCTTGAAATTGTTCCATTTTTCCTTTTTCCAGAGAACAAAACTCAATTATATATTTTCTCTCTTTTCACAGAGGGGAGGGTCACAAATTTCAACCCAAAAGTTTTTCGCAACAACAGAAAAATAGTAAAATGTAATGTGCAATTTCTCGCTGTGTATACGACTTTACCGAGTACTTTTGCTTTTTTTTTTCATCGTAGTTACAAATTTTCCTGTGCTCCATGAGAGAAAAAATTTTCCCCGTTCGCTTACTAAAAATCAGTCTTTCCTCTGAGTAACAATTCTCGTTACCACTGTTCTGCTGTGGCACAAGTTTGTATTTTTCTTCCGAGTACTTTCGATGTTTGAGTTCTTCTTCTACGTATGTTTTTTTCCACGTCTGTTCGACAATCTTCGTCGCCACTGTTGTGTCATGAGTAAGAATAAATAACTCAACAACAGGAATAGGTTAATTGTTGTATTCCGTGAAAATAGTATTTACAAAGGTTATTAGTATCCAATACAAGAATAGAGGTTAATCGTCCCAACCATCGTAAGACGTAGTATGAGCAATGGGTACTTCTGGGTCATCACCGGAAGTCTACGACTGACTTGTCGATCAGCTGCTCGGCACACTCTCCTACGTAGATGCCACCATTACTTTACATAGTAATGGAATAGTCCATTATAGTCAAATAGGCGCGGGCGTCCCAACAGTTTCATTGTAGGTTACTGCTTATACTGACCATTTCTTGTTCATATGTTTTATGACTTTTGCTCAATGTTGCAGGCAGTGGATGATCCCTTTCTTTACATTGTATGGAAGTTGAAGTTGAGATATTGTCCAGTGAATATTGGTTTGAGATATATGGATGTCTTGAAACCACTCTGAGATATTAGTACATCCAGAAATGCTAGTTTGTTGTTGATTCTCTTTTTCCATTACTTGGTGTGACTAGATTATGAAGGTGTCATCAACACATTCTAGCCATAGAGTTGGCTTTAGTGCTGTGGATTCTAATTCCGTCTCTTCAAAGTATTCCATATATATATATTAGCTAATGATGGTGATAATGGTGAACCCATTACTAAGCCTTCATCCTGCCAATATATGTCTGATCCCATTCCAAAGTGTGTTGTGTGTTGTTTGTGTGCAGAACGTCAGCATCTCTATCAGGTTATCTAGTCATATACTGGTACATTCTTCTATAGATGAGTTTGAAGCTAGTCTGTCCCTGACTATCAATAGTGCCTCCACCGAGGGTACCTTAGTGAACAAACTTACCACATTCAGGCTCACCATCTGGTTGCATTAGATGGAAGCATCTTTGATCTGTTCCATGAAGTGAGCAAAGATTTGGAAATATGATGGTGACTTTCTTATCAGTGGGTTAATTATATCCACAAAAAAGCGACTCAGTGGGTGGTACTCAGAGCCTTAACTGCTAACAACTGACCTGAAATATTGTAAACATGGAAATAAAGATGAGAACAACAGCCTGAACATTGTAAATAATATCTTTGAATATTTCAAGCACTTCAGGCATAGCAGTCAATACGAATCCAAAACTTGCCCTTCAGCATTGTTTGCTTCAAGTGCACTGACTGAAGACAACAGACACAGACCACAGAATCCATGTTGTTCAAGTTCTGCCTACACATCTCACACAACCACTGTGCTGACAGTTGCAAATATAATATATTCTTAGTTCTAAAACACTATATTTACCAGTAAAATAGCTTTGTTTATTTTAATGGGACTGGCAAAATAGCCTATTTGTATTTTCTTTTCTCAATCACACCTCTTGATGATGACTCATATGAGGTGAAATCCTGGTCCACATACTATGAATTTATTGTCCAATTTATGCACACCTGACAACAAAATTTATGAAAGAATTAGAAAAAAAGATCATTAAGTATAATAATTTTCTTTTTGATTGTTGCTGAAGAAGCGAGATTTTTCTCGCTGAAATAACTCTAGAACAAATGTAATTTTCAGAGTTTTATTTGATATAATATACTACATATTTGGCTCTGTAAATAAATAATATTGAGCCCTCCACCTGGATCATTTTTAATATGAAAAATATTAACATTAATAGGATATGTTTTCTTGGACTTTAATCACATGCCATTTTGGGGGGGATTTAATATATATATATATATATATATATATATATATATATTCTTTTTCCCTCCCTTCCTTCTTTTATCTCTCTTACCAACTTTTTTCCGTGTTGCTTTAAATGATTCAACACGGCTGTCTGTTAATTTTTAGTTACATTCTCCCCTTTTTTTTGCAAACCCAGACGATGTCAATTTTTTTCTTTTCTTATTTATTTGATTTTATTCTATCCTTTTCTTTTTCTTTTTCCTTTTCTTTTTCTTTCCCTTTATTTTTATTTTTATTTTATTTTTATTTTATTTTATTTTATTTTATTATTATTTATTTTTTAATTTCTTTGCAATCTATTTAAAAAGGAAAAGTAGACTAATTTTTCTCCAGTTTCTGAAAGGTTTTTTTCTGTTGCTGAGGTGATGTGTCGCTCCCCGTGGGGATCGTCATATCGAAATGGCCATTCAACATCTTTGAATTAATCCTTTTTTAATATATATATATATATATATATATATATATAGAGAGAGAGAGAGAGAGAGAGTGTGTGTGTGTGCCTGTATGCTTTAAATTAAAATAATTTTTATAATAATCAAAAAGAATAATTTTTGCTAAAAATCATCTCTCTTTCTTTCTCTCTCTCTATATACATATAGATATTACGGAAAATCCTGAAAATTAACAAAATAGTTTTAACAACCGACATATTGAAATTATTTGTTTGAACATTATTTTTAATTGATACTAGTATTTGAATAGATATTCTGTTTTTAATCAAACAGTATATTGATATATTTATTTCTGCCGGCCTGATTATTCACGATAAATTTTCTTATGAATGTGTGTCATTCAGCAGGATTCAAACCTGTGACCCCTATCAACATAGGGGAAGCCACCAATTGATTTTGTGCATCTTAGCCCACTCGACCAGCACTGATTCCACAGTCTAATCGAAGTCAATTCAATTTGATGTTTATTTGAGTGGAATTGAAAATTGTGTTGTATAGGCTTGATTTCACTTTGATTAGACTGAAATTATTCATGGTTGAGTGGTCTAAGATGGACCAGATCATTTGGTGGCTTCCCCTATGTTGATACTGGTCGCAGGTTCAAGTTCTGCTGAATGACACACATCCATAATAAATATATATATATATATATATATAATTTAATTTAATTTAATAATAAATATTCATTCCTCTATTTTTTATATTGAGCACTGTTTGAAATTAATGTTTTGAATATTGCAATTATTTTCTTCGTTCCTTATACATTTGGATATATAACATTTTTGTTTGAACATTATTTAAATATGTTGGTTGTTATTTCTATTTCATTAATGTCCAGAACTTTCCATAATATATCTATATATATATATATAATTCATTGCTTAATTTTAATGGATGTTAATAGTTGAGTAAAATCTTTGTTTATTTATTAATCATCATATTTATTCATTTCCATCAGCTGGAATAATAGTAATAAAAAGCATCTACTCAAATATTGGCATCAATAAAAAAATTATGCTTAAGCAATAAATTAAAATAACTTGGATTATTAAATGAAAAGTACATTCCTAGATACACATATATAAACTTATTTATAAATGGAACTGTGTGTGTGTGTGTCCCCATTACCTATAGACTCTGAAATGGCTGAACTGATTTTCTTGAAAATATATACAGTTGTACTATAAGCATCTGCAAGTGTTCTTAGCTAGGTTTTGTGTCGAGGTACCCCCGATAAATATTGAAAATTGATAATCAAAAAAATCGGGTTATAGAAGGAGTGGTCTGATTTTAATCAAATTTGATACACTCATAGACAAAGACATAAGAAATGATATTCAGAAGTTTCAAGGTTGCAGTTCTTATAATTGTGCAGAAAATTGATAATATATATATATATATATATATATATATATATATATATATAAAAGGCAAGATGTTTGTGTGTGTGTGTGTGTGTGTGTGTGTGTGTGTCTGTTTGTCTGTCTGTATGTCTGTATTTTTTTCAGCCCTTTTATTTTAGTTTTTGTTTCAGGTTTGGCTCTAAGTAGGTATAATTGTAGTTCTTAGTCTCGGCCATGATACCATTTACTCAGCGGACTTATTTAGCCTTCAAAATTCAGTTTACAACGAAAAAAACTTATTTGATGTCGATACCAGGAAATCAAAATTTTACTTACATCCATTAATTTTTCTTTCAGTCTACAGTTTATCTTTAACTGGAAACAACTATTGCTTTTTAGTCTTTCGTGCCAACGTCCAAAGAGTCTGAGCTCCAGGACCATGGATTTGTTTTAAGGCTTTCATTACACCCGAGCAACACCGGGCTATACTGCTAATATATTATTTATATATATATATATATATACACACACACACACACACATTTTACATATAAAAAATTCAAATTTTCCAAGATTGTATGACCATTTCAATGGGTGAAACAAACACTCACATCCTTGGCAATCATAATTATTATGGTAACATATCACTCAATATATCCTGGGATTAACATAACTATCTATATGTTAATCCCAGGATATATTGATAACACTAATAAAAAAATCCATGTGATTTTTATGAAGCACTAACCTTCAAATAACATGTGACAAAATTTGGGTCTAATCGGATCATTAGTTTACAAATTACAGTTATTTAATTGCTGTTGCAAATGTTCAAAGCAATGAAAAAAATCTGAATTTTGTGTTGATAAAGAAATGTTTTCTGATGGGAAAAAATACTGTTCAAGCAAAGGAATGGCATGATAAGTTATTCAGACTCTGCTCTATCAGAAACAATGGTTAAGAAGTGGTAGGCTGATTTTAAATGTGGTTGTACAGACACAAATGATGCTGAACACTCAGGTTGCTGAAAATTAGCAGTTGTTCCGAAAAACATCAAAAAAACCACAAACTCGTTTTGGCCAATTGTAAATTAAAGTTGTGTTAGCAGAAAAATTGAATATATCAGAAGGCAGTGTATTCACTATTTTGCATGAATATTTGTCAATGAGAAAGCTGTGTTCAAAGTGGAAGCCGTGTTTGCTCACAGTTGATCAAAAACAACAACGCGTAGACAATTCAGAACATTGTTTACAACTGTTTCAATGCAACAAGAAATTTTTTGCATAAATATGTGACAATGGATGAAATATGGATTTACCACTTCCCTCCAGTCAAATTGGCAGTCAGCTGAGTGGACAGCAACAGATGAAAGCCATCCAAAGCAACCAAAGACTCAAACATCAGTAGGCAAGGTTTAAGCCTCTGTATTTTGGGATGTGCAAAATATTTTGTTCATCAATTAGCTTGAGAAAGAAAGTGTGTCTGAAGGAAGAAATTGCCACAATTGAAGAAGAAAAAGTGATCTTTCACCAAGACAACACACTGTCTCATAACTCAATTGCAACAATGACAAAATTACATGAATTGCATTTCAAATTCCTTCTGTGTCCACCCTATTCTCCAGATCTGGTCCCCAGTGACTACTGGCTGTTTGCAGATCTCAAAAGAATGATCCAGGGAAAGAGATTTGGCTTTAATGAAGAAGTGATATTGAAAACTAAAATGTATTTTGAGGCCAAAGACAAACCATTCTACAAAAAAGTATTGGATTGTTAGAGAAGCGTTGGAATCAGTGTATCACCCTCGAAGGAGACTATGTTGTTGACTAAAGTTTAATTTTGCTTAAAAGTTGTTGTTTTATTAGTTAGGCTCAGGATTTATTGAGTTTTGTGTTAAAATATAAGTAATTGTTTGAGTGTGTTTAAAGAAAGTGGAAGTAGGAGTAGCAAAAAGAAAAAAAGAAGAAAAACGAAGAAGATGAAGAAATGAAAAAGAGGAAGAAAAAAGAAGAAAAAATATGTCA
The DNA here is from genome assembly GCA_037127315.1 of Ascarosepion bandense. Classification (NCBI taxonomy): domain Eukaryota; kingdom Metazoa; phylum Mollusca; class Cephalopoda; order Sepiida; family Sepiidae; genus Ascarosepion; species Ascarosepion bandense. The sequence goes on along the minus strand of JBBBDQ010001346.1, from coordinate 1,791,265 downwards.
GATTATATATATACATACACTAAAGGAAAAAAAAACTGTTGGTGAAACCAATGGAGAACTTGTCAAAAGCTAAAAATTGTCTCAAATAAAAACTGACAATACTGAAAAAAGAAAGCGGGGAAAAAGCCTAAAGCCAAATCTAGCGACTCAGTAAAGTTAAATGCTCAAAGCCTAGATTGGCTAGACAGAGCAAAAGCACTTAATTTACAGCCTTATAAAAGGAAGGCCCTAGTCATAACTCAAGTTTCACATGCTCTTCAGATGACTTGAATGTTAATTTTTTTTTTGTTTTGTTATGCTGAATTGGAGAAATATATTAAAATTTATATTTTTTCTTGAATGGGCAAATTTGGGTATCCTTGCTTGTATATTGATGAAAGAGTATCTGAAGTAAATATAATGCAAAATTATGTCAAATTTGAAAAAAGAATGTCTTCCATTATAGTTGTTTTTTTCAATGATTTTTATATTTTGAGACAGAAGATCTGTTCTCATATAAGCCACTGAATATGTCTGTTTGTGTATATCAATGCTTTTGTATATATGTGTATGTGTGTGTCTGCAGATCTAGCAACAATGAGAAAAGAAAAAAAATGCCTGCAGGTAATCTGTACTTTGTGAACAAACAAGAATTGTCATTAACATTGTTAACACTTCAGTGTTAATTTAAATTATTCTTAGAATATTATGTCTCAGCTTTTTGAGTGATGATTTAGGATGGTCTGCCACATTCGTTACTGGCACTCGGATTGTTTATGTTGCCTTTACAAGAGAAGCATGCTAATGGTAACATTAATGGTTATGGTAAAATTAACTGTCTCCAGACAGGAAATATTCAGCATTCATTAACCGAACAGTTAGTGTTGGCTGAAATTTATAAAACATTTTCTTCATACATTTCTTCAGTAAATTATTCTTCTTCTATGTGCCTTGTCCCTTCAGGACGTAGGCGATCATGGTCTTCCACTTTTCCCTATCCCTGGTAGCTCTGAGCACGCCTTCTCCTGTTACCCTATGCAATCCTCATTCCGTCATCCACCTGATTAGGTCCTTCAAATATGTTATCCGTTGCTTTCCCCTGTCTCTTTTTCCCTCTATATGACCTGTTAGTATCAGATTTTCCAAGCTCTCCTTCCTCATTGCGTGTCCCAGGAACTTCAGTTGTCTCTTCCTGATGCTCAGTATTAATTTCCTTTTTGTTGCCATCATTTCCAAGACCTCATCATTGCTCACAGGCTCGATCCATGATATCCGCAGCATCCTTCTGTAGAACCACATTTCAGTTGCTTCAAGTTTTTCCTTCATCTTTGATGATATTGTCCAGCATTCACTGCCATATTGAAGGATGGACATCATGTAGCAATCCAGTACTCTCTTCCTAGTTACTAGCGAAATTGTCCTGTTTCTTAATACTCTACTCAACTTCTGGAATGCTTCCTTCACCATGCCAATTCGCCTTCGGATCTCTGCGTCACACTTTCCGTCTTCTGTTATAACACTTCCCAGGTATTTAAATTTTTCTACCTGCTTGATTCTGGTATCCCCAACCTGTATTCGGCATTTTGGGCTGCTCCCTTTTTACTGATGACCATGCCTTCGGTTTTTGTGCAGTTTATTTCTAGTCCTTTCTTGTTACTTTCTTCTGCTACCTTCTGTTGGGGGTCTTGTAGTTTCCTTTAAACTTCTCAAAAGCACTGTTATTGCTCTTTCTAGTATTGATAGGGGTTCCATTCTTTAACTTGTTGTGGAAAAATCAACATCTTCATTATATCATTGTTCTCCCTTCATTGCATGTGTTACCCATTCTAGTTGTTACTGTTGGAAGTGCTTAAGTGATTTAGTTTTTGTTTGTATTTAAAACAAAATGAGAACAAAAGGTTTGAAATAATTCCAAGATTATTGAAAATTACTCATCTCAGAAATAAATACAAATAATGATAAGTAGCATGAACCCACTAACATAATCCAGTTGTCAAAATCATCCGACACAAAATATAAAAGGCTCCAAAAACACAACACTAAATTCCTTTGGAATGGTGATGTAATGGATATAGTCATTGGTTATACTTATTTTAGTATCGTCTAGTGGTCATAAATTCAATCCTTGGATCTGGTAGTGATGAACCAAATCCAACAGAAAGAACAAGAACTGATCTCACAGGATATTTTGCAAAAATCAATGAGATAATCCATATCAGCCAATCTACGGACACCTGATGATGATCAGAGTGTACTTGGTCGAAATGTTGTGTCAATTATAATATCTATACCAAACAAGATGTGAACAAAAGTTTGAAATAATTTCAAGATTATTAGTTTTTATTGTTTGTGATTTTGTAGCACCTGTAAAGAGGCTTTGCTCATTGTCAATTTCTCTTCGAATGTTGATGAGGCAAAGAAGTTTTCATAAATTGATATCAGAATGATTCTGAACCAAAACAAATCAACATTCTGTGCCAAGTTGTGCAAGAAGTAAATAAACATTTCCAAAATAAGAACTTGAATTGGAATGAAAGCAGTGATGGCCCCGACACTGAATCGATCATAAAAATGTAGACTGTGGAACTAATAAATGCTAAATATTTCAAATACCTTAGTGCATGGATGCCTTATAACAAATTCACAGTACGACCTGCACTAACTAGCTGTACAGATTACGCTGTGAAGTGGGTTGCTTTCATTGCAACAAGGTTGGCTGCATCTTGTCTGACAGGGAAAACAGTTCAAGGGAGGAGATATCAACACCAGTCTCCTTCCCAAATAAGTAACGAACAATGCTCTGCCAGCAATTGAAGTATTTATAGACAAACAGAAGTGCATAGCCTCTTGTATACTCACAGTGAGCAGATCTGTTTGCCACTTTTGGTGATGCCGGGAAGTTAAGGACAATGAAAAAGTTCTATGTGTATGGGATAGTCAGACTGAATGTTGCTCATGTTCAACTCACGAACATTGAAATCCTGGTTGAAAACAGAACATTGCTAGGCTTTGTTCTGCTTTTGGGGATCAATGTGATCTTGATGCTTGGGGGAATTTGCATAACTAAATTGGGAGAAGTCCACTTCCCTGAGGAAGATATGCTAGAGTAGTGTGCTACTATTTCCATCAATGAACTTGATTTTAGTGTGCAGTTCAATCACCAGAAGAAAGTTTGGATTGCCTCATGGAAATGGGCCAGTGGTCAAACACCCAAAAAATTGAAAAACAGAGTGCCAGATACATCATGAAGAGAGACTGAAAGATGGGACTAAGGTATTAGGCCTGCACATTTATTTGAAGAATGGTATTCTCCAATTGAAGCAGTAAATACAATTCCAGGCTGTCTTGAAGTCATTACTTGCTAAAGAGAAACAAAGAAAAGAGTGTAGAACTGCCAATAAACATTAATCCTCCTATATGGTAGTGAATTCTGGAGAGATGATGAGAAGGCTTCAAAAATGAAGGGGATATGAGGCAATAGATGTGGTTCTGCAAAAGGCCACTGAGAATATCATGGCTGGAACATGGATGCAAATAATTTAATGCTTTAATGGAAATTAGAATGAAAAGGACACTTGTACTTAGCATCAAAATGAGATAGTTGAAAGTTCTGGGTTACATAATGTGAAAAGAGGACTTGGAAAATTTAACATTCACAGGAGGTCCTGGGCATGATGGTAAACTGCACCCAGCAGCAAGGCCTCTGATTGGGAGGTTGTGAGGAGCATGGAACCACCTCTAAATTGCTGTTGTTCCCAGATCTACCCTGACCCGTAGTGGTAGCACCTGTTAGGGTCCCAGCTATGCTAATCCCCAAACTGGGGTCAAAACACTTTAAAAGTATAAAAATATTTTTATAGAAATATCTACATAAAAATAAACTTTTATAGAAAAATATACATTTTTGAAGAAAAAATTGTTACCATAAAACATTTTTGAAAAAAAGAAATAATTCTCAGCAAAACATTTTTCAATACAAAACTTGAAGACATTTTCAGTTTTCTAAAATAAAGAATAGAAAGAAAAAATCTTCATTAAAATCTGACTAAATCAACCTTCTCACTATAACTGAACATTAAAAAAATACCTTACAACTCCACTTTTTTGGCATTAAATAACCCACAGAGGTGTTGATATGCCATTAAACAAAACTCAAACTCAAACATTCACAGGACATACCTAAAGTAAGAGAGACAGAGGAACATGGTGAATAACTGACCTCATGAGCTTGTGTAAATGAATGGTAGATCTTGAAGGATAAAAAGGGAGGCAAACTTTATTTATAGCTTTTTTCTTTTACATTGAAGTTCACCTTGTACAAGACCCAAGAGCAACTCAAGGTAGAAAGTTAGAGAATAAGAGGCAGTGTTTATGAGGATACATGGGGAAGATAACAATTAACCCTAGACTTGAATAGACTGTAATAATCAAGGAAACATCCACTTGGGAGTTAGTCTGAAAAACAGTGGTTTGTGGGAAGAAGTTGTTCAAGTGTAACTTACATCTTACCAATAGAATGCATAGGTGTAAACTGCTCGAGTAAATGGACATTGAAAATAGAACTAAGAAAATACAAAGCAAATAAACCCACTGTTTTCCATTAGGGATTAAAAATAATTCAATGGAACTGCCAAATCTTAATGAACTCCTTATATTCCTCACAATATTGAACCCTTTTATTATATGTTTACAAGAAACCCACCTAAAAGGAAATGAAACCATCAATATTAAAACTAAACGTCATACAACTTCATTTGTAACAGCAGCGATAGAGCTTCTGTGCTCATAAAAAAGTACTCCAAAGCCAGATTGCTGTGAAGACAACATAAGCAGTTGCTATAAAAGCCTTCCTTCAAAAAACTATTGCCATATGCTCCATTTATAATCTACCAAATGATTCTATAGATGAAAATGCTTTAGATAATCTCCTCCTAAAAACCACATATCCTAATGCCTGATTTCAATAGCCATAACATTATTTGGAGTTGCTAAAATACTAAACAGAAAGGGAAACATAGGAGCAATTTATATTTACTCAATAATAATGTGCACACTTAGCTTCACCCATCAAATGGTAATTTGACCTAACTCTAAGTGTTCCCAAAAAATATCGCAAGTACATTTGGAAAGCCAATGATGAGACCTGCAGCAGTGACCATTTCCTAATTACATTAGAAAATTCTGGACCATTACTGGATGAGAAAACTCCAAGGTAGACCTTAAAAAAGCAAACTGAAAAGACTATAAACTTACTCAACTTGTACCGGAACTCAATAGAAATAAAAATCATGTCACCCACTTTAACAAAACACTTATAACAATAGCTGAACAATACATGCCAAAATCAAAAAACCCAAATCTTTTAAATATAAAATAAGCGCAATAGACCAGCTAGTCTGACTAGAAATATTTATTAGAAACACATGTATTAAAAAGGAACATATGACAGCAGTTTTTTTTAACTTAGATCTTGGATTAAAATGGTTGTTTCATTTATAGTGCTATAAGGAAATTTTACGAAGAAGTTTGATACTATCCACCACAAAGGATTGCGTCTTGTTCTGCAGGCAATAAAACATCCCCAGGGGAAAACTTGTATACTGAAGCCCATCAGATCTCAATGACATTAAGACACCATTATTAACACTCTAGTATTATAACGAATTACAATCATGCCTGAACAACCCATCATTCAAATGCGCTTTCTTTCCACAATATAAATCTTGATTCCACCGGGATAAAAAGCTATGAAACATTTTGGCTATCAAATGGAAAACCTAATCAGTGAAACTCAAATTCATAAAACCACCATCTCAAAAACTCATACTTTGCTATACCAAACAATATAACAAGGCAGAAATGATTGCCTGATAAAGCTTTGATCTTTAGTGCAGAAGCCTTGGTCATACATTTGGCTCTAGATATGATATAATCTAACGGGTTAGAGAGATTTATAATCTCAGATTCACTCTCTAAATAATAAAAGCATAGGAATCCCTTTAATAAATAACTTATTAAACTGAATTTACATTGTTTATAGCAAAAAACATGTTAAATACCGGCATATATAGAAATGGAAAATCTGACAAAATGGTAAAGGAATCTGTGAATATGGCTCTCTCAAACCTAAGTTCCTCACACCGACTCCAGATCAACCATAAACAGGACTATCAAAGACAAATGGCAGTAACTATAGAACAACTGTCAAAACAGCAAACTGCCCAACATCCAATCAATCATTAAAGATAAAAAGAAGAGGAGGATAGTGCCAGCCAGACACCCTATAGGACAAACCACTAAAAAATGATGAGTCATGCAGGAACTATAGACTGTTAAACACATACTACTAAACTGCCATAACTTTCAGCAAGCCTGAATCAAATACTACAAATCTGAAAATACTAATCCAAGAAATGTTTTAAATTCTATTAAGCTTGACAGAAAATATAAACAAAAACTCTTTACGAAACCTGCTTACCTATATTATTTTGCAACCAATTTTATACACTGTACAATCCCCTCCTCCCAAAAAAGCCCTAAATATATAATCACCAGCTTCCAAAAGAAATAACTCAAATTATTCACCTAAAAACTTTCTTTGGCATTAAAAGATCCACTCAGGTTGAGGTGCTGTAAAATAGATCAATCTATTAATCATTATTTATTAACAATTATTATTCTTTAACAAAAGTTCATCTATACTTAAAACCAATTATATTACAAGAGCCTCTAATATATATATATATATATATATATATATATATATATGTATGACTAAAAAAAAAATAGTCCATGTGTGCTTATACTATGTGGATTTTTCCTGATGCTTCACACTTCAACCAACTGCTACACAGCAATGATAAAATCAGAAGCATACTTCTAACAAGACAGGCATAAATTCAAGTTAAAATACATTTTTAAAATAGAATGACATATTAAAGGATTAAAAAGGGATTTAGATTTATTAAGAAAATGCAGTTCCCACAAAGAACCTTCTACAAAACCCTTCACAAGTCAAATCCTGAAAAATTGCTAGACTGAAATCAATTTGTTTACAGTAATGCAACATATGAGAAAAAAACAAAAAAACAAAAAACAAAAACATTATCTAGAAAAGTGAGTCCTGCTTCTTTGTTTATTTCTTATCTTCTTGAAAAAGAATACAAACAAGTCTGAAATGTTCGACTTTAAAATCTTTCTCTTCTTGCTTCAGTTTAGTTAAAATGCCTGCTAATATATATATATATATATAAATAACATGATTAACCTGACTGATGTATATATATATATATATATATATATATATATATATGTGTGTATTTTTTTTTTTTGTTTTTTTTTTTTTTTGTAAATGAGTTATTACATGACCTAGGTTTCTAACATGAGTGGTGTCTTCAGGTGATTTGCAATAACTGATTTTACCGTTTACCTTTTTTTTAAGAATGTTCATATAACAATGGGTTTTTTTGAACACTCACATGAGAAGTTTTTGAATGTGCAATTATTAAAATTACAAGAAATTATAACATTTATATCCATGGGTGTATGAACCTCATATAATAGTATTTTTTAGTATGGTTACACTAATACTTTCTGTTCTTTCATTCAATAGTTCATTTTTGTTTGGGAACAGCATAATCTCTAACTTTTCTTCCTGGCACAATCTTCATATTTTTCGACCATTGTAAGGCTTGGCTGTTTTCACTATACTCCAGGTTATGTCTGGTTCTTTTCCATGTTTTGATTTCAATTTCCACATGTGGCTAGCGAATTTTGTACAGTTATTTAAGTTTTCTATTTTGAATGTAGACTTGTGATCTAAGCTTTCAGCTCCCATGAGCCATCTTCAGAGAGATTACAGGGACGTTAACATAAAGACATCCACAATCAAAGATGATTTTATCTTGTTTTGACATAAAACATTGCTATGTGACAATAACAGTCACCAAATAGCAGACGCAGTACATAAATTTGTAATCCCTGAAGATGGTTCATGCAAGCCAAAAGCTTAGAACCAGCATAATTAAAAAATTATTGAAATGTTGGACAATTTTTGTCTTTATTTTCACCTGAAATTAAAGCCAAAATACGATGTTTAGAACAGCTCATGATTAAATTTAATAAACATTCATTATTTAACAATATAGGTTTAGAAAATTATCTGCTGCCTCAATACACTATATATATATTCACTAACAAAAGTTTAAAACCAATTTTACTATCTTAATGTTAAAAACAACACAGAAATTTCTGAGAGATTGGCTCAGTTTTTTTTCATAAATTTGTATGTAGTGATGTTCTCATTTTATTTCTTGCTAATCACTGAGATGTTGCCAGTATTGCCTTGGTGAAGGTTTGCAGTCTTTGATTGTTATGATTACTGTTATTATAAAAAATAAAAAATAAAAGAAAACAAAACCTATTTGATGCTTTTGTTTCCAGTACAGTCAAGCACAATTTTACATATGATGTCAGCGCAAATAATTTTTTGAACACATGTAAAAATCAAAATGATGTGTTCATTTTTGATAAGATTTCTATACTGCAGTCAACCAATATAACTCATTGTGCGGTTAAAGATTAAATAAAAAATATCCGAAGATCAAAAGAACTTCCTGAAGCTTTATAAAAATAGTTGAAGCCTATGTAATACCTGGCTGTGTATATATGTATATAAGGCAGTTAACCAATCCTTTATTGTAGGTGGCTTCTTCTTCTATATGTTCTGTCCTTTCAGGACACAGGTGATCATGGATCTCCGCGTCTCCCTATTCCTGGTGGCGCTTAGCATGCTTTCTCCTGTTACACCATGCAACCCCCATTCTGTCATCCACCTGCTCTGGTCCTTCAAATATGTTATCCGTTGCTTTCCCCTGTCTCTCTTTCCCTCTATCTGGCCTGTTAGTATCAGGTTCTCTTCTCTTTCCTTCCTCATTGCATGTCCCAGGAACTTCGGTTGTCTCTTCCTGATGCTCAGTATTAATTTCCTTTTCGTTGTCATTCTTTCCAATACCTCATTGTTGCACACATGCTCGATCCATGATATCTATAGCATCCTTCTGTAGAACCACATTTCAGTTGCTTCAAGTTTTTCCTTCATCTTTGATGATATTGTCCAGCATTCACTGCCATATTGAAAAACTGACATCACATAGCGATCTAGCACTCTATTCTTTGTTTCTAGCAAGATTTTCGTCTTAATATTCTACTCATCCTTATGCTTTTGGATCTCGGGAATATAAATGCATAGAAACTGCTGTGACCACAAAGTGAGGGATCAGTTTATATATTGATTGTACTATGGAATTGATCCCCCACATATCTAGTATGCTTCTGTAGAACCACATTTTGGTTGCTTCAAGTCTTTCCTTCAACTTTGGTGAGATTGTCCCGCATTCACTGCCGTATTTAAGAACTGACATCACATAGCAACCCAGTACTCTCTTTGTTTCTAGTGAAAGTTTCCTGTGTCTTAGTACTTTACTCAGCTTTTGGAATGCATCCTTCACCATGCCAATTTGCCTTCGGATCTCTGTGTTGCACTTTCCATCTCCTGTTAGAACACTTCCTAGGTATTTTTGTACTTGCTTGATTCTAGTATCTCCCACCTGTATTTGGCATTTTGGGTTGCTCTTTTTACTTATGACTATGTATTTGGTTTTCTTGCAGTTTATTTGTAGTCCTTACTTGTCACTCTCTTCAGCTACCTTCTGTAGGAGGTCTTGTAGTTTCCTTTCCATGTCTGCAATCAGTACTGTATCATCTGCATATCTTCTGTTATTCAAATTGTGGCCTCCGATTACAAATCCCGGCATAACATCTAGGGTCCTCAAAATATTCTTGCTGTACAAGTTGAACAGATCCAGTGAAAAGACACATCCTTGTCTTATGCCTCTTGTCCATATGCAGGCAGTTTGCTGCCAGTAGAGATTCTTAATTACTCTGATGTCTTTCCAAAAAATGTCAAGGCTGCTGAACATGTCCATCAGTTCTTTGTGGCCTATTTTGTCCAACTCCTTTGCATAATTGATAAAACATAGGTACAAGTCCTTCATTTGTATTGCCCTTTTGGAGAGCATCCTAATCATAAATATGGCATTCCTTGTTCCAGAGTATTTGATGAATATGCACTGTTCCTGTCCTACCTCTGGCCTGATTCTGCTTCTCACTCTATTCATCAGGATTCGGATGATCAGTTTTGTAATGTGATTCATTAAGCTAATAGTTCGGTGTAATTGGCATCTCGCTTCTTAGACAGTGCTATGAAAATTGACTTACATAGGTTGTCTGATATTATTCCACTATTATAAATTTCATTTATTATTTCTGCAATTTTCTCTTCCAGGGCTATCAGCAGCTCTATTACAATGCCGTCTGGACCAGCTGCTTTGTTTCCATTCAGTTTGGCCATTGCAGCTTTCACTTTGGACGTTAATATTTCCAGTCCATCTTCATCTTTGTGTATTTTCAGTTGCTCTCTCCTGTCATGGAAAAGATCTTTTATATATTCTTCTCATTGCTGAAGTATTTCTTCTTTCTCTAATATTATCATTCCATCCTTGGATTTTATGCATCCTGTTGAGGAGCAGAGCAGATTATTTGTCCTGTCAGTTCTCTTATCTCTTTATGCATGTCTGCTTTATTGGTCCTGCTCAGTCTCTCTACATCTGCGCATTTGTTGTTGAGCCATTCCTCTTTAGCCCGTCTGCATTTGTTCTTTATATCCCTGTGTAGTTTCCTGTATTCCCTTTTATGTCTTGGCATTATTTTTTGTCTCCTTTGCATCATGTTTAGAATCTCTTCAGTCATCCACTTGTTTTTTCTTCTGTGTGATTTCCTTTGGGGCAATGTTGTTTGCTGATGTCACCATCGCTTCCTTTATTGAGTCCCATTTCAAGTGTCCTTTTCCAATTTGTTCTTTGTATTTGTTTCTCGCACTGTTAGTGTATTCTTTCTGCAGCTTGAGGTCATTCATGAGTGTGCTGTATTTCAGTCTTGGTGCTGTGCTAGGCTTCTTCATTCTCTGTAGTTTTATCCTTAGTTTGCAGATGACTGGAACATGGTTGCTTCCACAGTTGGTGCTTAGATAGGTTTTGCATTGAACCACTGCGTTTCTGTTTATAGCTATGTAGTCTAGTTGTTTTTTATGTTGTCTCCTAAGCTTCTCCATGTCCATAGACGACACAGGCATTCTTGAAACCTGGTGTAGGTGACTACTAATGCAAATTTGTATTTATTCTACACCCACAAAGCCCACCTATGTTCTATACTGTAACTATACAATTACAGTTTATGAGAAAGAGTGCATTATCTTGTGTAATCAATAGTCTGGACAAGGCCAGTACATTCAAAACCTCAGTCATGATGACTTGTGACTGTGCTAGCATAACTATCGATGGCACCCAAACAGTTTTGCCTACCTAATTTCCCTTGCATGGCTTGGGTCAACCCTGGATATGATTCTCATGTACTTTCCAAAGAAATCACATGCTAGGATCATCTTCCCAGGTTGATAACATAAAGAAATCAACTTCCTGACAGATCAACCACAGTTAATTTCAAACCTGGGTTTCATAGTCAGAAAATGAATGTTCTTGTGATTTAGCCATGTGCCCATGTACACACTTTTAATTATGTATAATAAAATTGGTATTAACTAACTGGTATTTGTAATATTTTCAGGATACACTTATATTTATATTATAAAAAGTGAATTTCAGTCTATAATATTCTTTTTTAGAAATATTTAAAATAATTCATTTGTTGGTGTGAAGTTTTATAACACAGGTTGAGGTCATTCACGAGCGTGTTGTATTTCAGTCTTGGTGCTTCTTCATTCATTATTTAAAATAATTCATTTGTTGGTGTGAAGTTTTATAGCGCAAACTGAGGATTATTCATTGTATCGAAAATATAACTTATGGCATAGTTATTGATATCATCTGTTTTCGTTTTTCATTTTTTGCCAAATAAGACAATAAAGCCGACAAAAAATAATGAGTGACATTGCATCAAATATTTTAAGTTTAAAATTGACTGTGAAGCAAGAAGCCAGAAGAGAGTTCCACAAGTGAGAAGTGCGATAGAACTTAATGGTACATCTGGTAATTTCAGCTGTAAAATGATGAGACCTTGCTGCATATCTAAAACTGTACTTAAATTCATAAAATCTAGGAACCATAGAGGAAAGTTCATCCAAACAATTATCTTTTTATAGGCTTAACAAGCACCTGCTAGTGGTGTCGGTATTCATAGAAAAGGCATGGGTAATCAATCTTACAGCAGTTAGAAACTGACAAGATGTGAGGTCAAGACATATAACATTTCAGATTCTTCTTTGTATTTTACTCCAGCCAAATTCATTGTATTCACTTACACACAAATACCCTTGGGAAAGGTATTAATCTGTCTATTCCTTCCAGTTATGGGTTAAATAACAGGACAAATTGGGTTCTAGAGCCTTGGTTGGCAACCAGTCTACCGCAGAAAGCAATGGCAACCTACTCTGGGATAATCTTCTGCCCAGTCAGTTATGTCTCTTTCAAGACATGATCGCCCAAGCGTGTTTCACGTATGGCACTTAACTGACTGATTTTATCACAAATCTCTAGATATATAGAAGTACCAGACCAAATATAGCAGAATATTCAAAGCAAGGATGAATGGCAGACTTATAAACGTGTAAGATAATGTTGCAGGATACTAATATGTTTGGGTAAATATTAGTCACCATTATGTTGCGGTAATCAAGACTTAGAAGAGTAAATATTTACGGGCTCCTAGAATATTTATCCCACTAAAAATATTGGTAGACTCTATGTGAGTTTTTTTTTTTTTTTTTTTTTTTTTTTTCAATCATTTCACCCCAAGCAAGGCAGTACTGCCACTGATGTGCAGGGGGCTACATAAGAGTAAAAGTTTAGTCGGGAGGAGAATGAAGAGAAAGACGAACCAGTTACAGAGGTGTCAGAAAAAGGGCAAGAGAAGGATGGGAGCGCAGGAGGGAAGACAGTTGTGAAGATAGAGAGAAAGGAAAAGAACAAGACTGGTGTCAAGTGGATAAGAGATGAATATTGACATTGCATTTAAATTCCTGGAGATTGTGGCTGTCAGAAAAGCAATTATATGGAAAGGAGTTCCACAGGCAGAAAGTGTGAGAAAAGAAGCTGCTGGAGTAGAATTGTCGGCTACATTTGGTTGATCTAACTGTAAATGGATGGTACCTTGTTGCCAGTCTGGTTGCACGAGTAAATTCTTGTGGTGGTGACACCAGTGTTGGAGCAGAAGCCATGAAAATATTTGTAGAAGAGACAGAGGGAAGCCACATCCTGCTGGTGAGAAAGTGGCTGGAGTCAAGCTGCCAAGTTGGGACCTATCACATGACAGATTCTCCTTTGGAGCCTGTTAAGAACACTGAAATGAACAGCAGGGGTGCCTGACCATATATGACAGAGTTCAGATGAAAATGAGTAACACAAAACAATAAATATAAAATAAATGACAATACATGTATTTACAAAAGGAGTTACATGTAATGAAAGGGAAAATTATGAAACTAACTGTATAAGAATATCGTACATATTTGCAGTTGTTGCACTTTTTTACCAAAATTTTCTTAAAAAAATAGGGTTGTGACCTATACACTCAACATATCTGTAAAATTAGCATTAACTTTTTAGTAACTGTCATTACGGTAATGTGTAGATCTAGATACAAGTACTAGAATGTGTACGTTAAGCATTGGAAAACTGTCCTACTAATCAAGTATGAAATCATCCTACCGACTTTCAGCTTTATACTAATCTGTTAGAAATATATATATATATATATATGTGTGTTACTGTAAAATTGCATAATATTCCTGTTTCCAGTCCTCATATATTTGACACTGTTTATTGCTGGAATTATGACCCTTGCCCTATATCATGTATTTGGATATATTTTCACATGTGGTGCAGTTGCTGTTTTACACTTCGCATGGGCTCATCTTCCAAGGTTTTGTAACAGAGTAACAGAGTTTTACTTTGAGAATCTGATGTAGATTGTGGTGTCTTGGTAGTCAAGGTGAGTAGCCAAAGCTCGAGCATAAAGGAGAAAAAAGAATAAACTGAATGAAGAAATGCAAAAAATATTTGACAGCGATGATTATGAAGAAAAATTTTGGGGTTTCAGTCCAGATGAAGTTTAATAACTATATCTGAATGAAGAAACACTGTTTTTGTGCTTTAATATATGGAAAGTTTTAAAATAATGGTGAAAATTTGAAAATATTTAACAAATATTAGTTATTTTTACGTTAAAAAGGGCCATGTAAATCCACAGATTATAGTGTGACCTATCTGCGAGTCAACTACAAATACCCACTTTAACAATCCCAAACTAATGGTGTGACCTATCTACTGGCATGACCTATCTGTGAGTATATATGGTATGCTTGTGTGTGTGTGTGTGTGTGTAGCAAGTGTGTGTGAGAGATTACAAAATCAAGAGAGAAAACATGAAATGAACGTACCTCAGTGAGAGACACTTTACAATCAGAATTGAAAAGTTGTAAAAATAGACTAGGGAGAAAACTGCACACCATTTTATAGGCTCAAGGAGCACCCTTAGTATCATTTTTTTGACAAGTAAAGTGGGGAAGTCAGTCAGTTAAGTACCATATGTGATACACACTTTGGGCGATCATGTCTCGAAAGAGACATGACTGACTGGGCAGAAGATTATACCGCAGTATATTGCCATTGATTTCTGTGGTAGTCTGGTTGCCGACCAAGGCTATAGAACCCAATCTGTCCTATTATTTAACCCATAACTGAAGGGAAGAGATCAATTAATACCTTTCCCAAGGGTATTTGTGCGTAAGTGAATGTAAGGAATTCAACTGGTATTCAAACTTGGCTCCCCGATTTGTCATTCCGAGTCGATATCCACTGCACCACAACGCACATGAAACCTTCAATAAATTCTAATGAGAAAACGTGTTCAGCTCAGCACAGTGAACCAACTTTCCTAGCAGCAGATCTAGCAACTGATTCAATATAATAATCTTTCCACTTCATATCAGCGGAAAATGTTAACAAGATAAGTCATTCTCCTGTGATATATATCTGTGTGTGTGTGTGTGTGAGTATTTGTATGTGTCAGTATGTATGTAGATATGTGAGCATGTGTATGTATATGTGTTAGAGTGTGTGTATGTATATCTTAAGTGTGTGCCAGAATATGTTTATTTATATATGTGTGTATGTTAGTGAATGTGTTTATCTATCTATATATATATATATATATGTGTGTGTGTGTGTGTGTGTGTGTGTGTGTGTGCATGTGTGCCTATATGTATATAAGTCCCCTTCCTAGTTTTCATCTCTACTTTCAATTATCTAATTAATCAGATCAAAATGAAGCTATTCATTTTTACTTACCTGCAAATTATTCTCTCCTGGCAAAAATATTCCATATAAATTTATTTTTATTCCAATTAATTTTAATGCTCGATAGATTTATATTGTTGAATCATATTTTATCATACATCAGATTTTAAATTCTTTCTGAAAAATTATTTCATTCTGTAATCAATTGGAAGAAAATTTAAATGACTCACCATTTTTAAATTTCTGTTCAAATTATCATTACTCGTATTTTCAAAGGGCATATTTTGGTGTCGGGGGGGGGGGGGGTACTTAGTGTATGTCATAAAATGTTTTCATAAATAAAGCCAACTATTTTATAGTCAGTGAGTTTTTGTGTACCTCTTCAAGATATCTAAGTTTACTGCCTCTACTGTAAATGTGCATTGTGGTGCAGTGGATATCAGCTCAGAATAAGAAATCGGAAAGCCGAGTCAAAATTCCAGTTGAATTCATTGCATTCACTTATGTGCAAATACCCTTAAGAAAGGTATTAATCCTTCATTTCTCCCTACAGCTATGGGTTAAATAGTGGGACAGATTGGGTTCTATAGCCCTGGTTGGCAACCAGTCTACTGCAGAAATTAATGGCAACCTACTGCGAGAAAATCATCTGCCTAGTCAGTCATCTCTGATCACTCAAGCATGTATCACGTATGGCACTTAACTGACTGACAATGTAAAGCAATCAGTCTATTGTAGAATTCTTACTTTTTCTATAAACCATGTCTCATCAGGTTGTTGACAATCATCACTCTCCACAATTTTCTGTCTTTTGTAGCTCTCAGTATAGTTTGTCTTTTTGTTATCTCACCTAAACTCTACTCCACCATCTATTTACACAAACTTCCTAGGTAGATTATGCATTGTTTTCCTCTTGCCTTGAATCTGTCCTGTGAGTATTAAGCTTTCCAAACCTTCTTTCCTCATTATGTTCCCTAGAAATTTCAACTATATCTTCTTGAAGTTAAGTATAAGTTTCCTTTCTGTTTTCATTTTCTCTAAAATTTTGTCATCATGTGTTCAGCCTATGGTATTCTCAGCATTCTTCTGGAGAACGACATTTCTGTTGCTTGGAGTCTCTTCTTCATCTGTGGTGAGATTGTCCAGTATTCATTGCTATATAGGAGGATTAATATTACATAACAGCTCAGTATTCTTTTCTTTGTTTCTAACAAAATATTTCTGTTTCTTTATACTTACAATGATACATTAATGGCACGGTACTGATAGCAGACACAGAAAAGAAAATGCAGGACCTTCTACAAAAGGTAGCAAGAGAAAATGAGAATAAAAGACTGAACACAAACCTCAAGGAAACTGAATGTATGGTTATCAGCAAAAAGAAGAACCCAAATTGGCAACTACAAGTTGGAGAAACTAAAATAAGACAAAGAAATTAAAATACCTGGAAAGCTGAAAGAGGATAGAAAGTGCAATGTTGAGATCCGAAGATGCATTGGCATGGCCAAGGACGCATTTCAAAAGTTAACCAGAGTACTGAAAGACAGAAAAATCTCATTGAAAACAAAGAAAACAGTGCTGGACTGTGAATTACTCCTCAAATATTCAAGTATATATGTTAAATTTCAGTTTATCATTTTAACTTTCATTTTACGTTATTGATAACAGTTGCTATCAACACATGTTTTGTTTAATGATCTTTAATATATCTTTGAAGATCTGACATGCAGTTGTATAAAAATCACAGAGACTAACATGACTGCACAAAAACAATACCCTTTCCGGTGACAAAAGCTGCTGGTGATGAGATAGGTCGCAGCACTGCCATAGTCACCAAAACTGTGTTACCTTGACTGATTGGTGGCTGACAAAGGAAAGGTATTGCATGTGCTTTCACACATTGTATGTAAAAAAAAAAAAAAGTGTATCTAAAAAATTGCCTTCCTACACCACACAAAATATATATATATATATATATATATATATATATTTTGGAGTTCAATATATGAATCAGAATTTAACAGGAAGATAAAATGAAGAAAAAAATAAACGGGAAACATATCTCGATTTAGCATGCTTCACTTTTATTAAAGCTTTCTCAGTCTCTGAAGAAAAGTTAATAAAAATAAAACATGTTAGATTGAAATACACACACACACACACACACATTCACTCCACCAGAAATTTAGAAACAACATACTGTACTTCCTGGCATTCATGCCAGAAGCTCCAATACAAACATTTCAGAGTGTTTGGATGTCAATCTGGGGACAGTATGGAGGTTTCAGAAGAGTTGGATGAGTCTAATGGTGATTATGATGATATGGCTGCATGAAAAACTCACTCTGATTACTCTGATAATAAAAGAACTCCTGAATTTGTTGCTGACGGCCTTATACTCAACACGGAGGTTTACATCAAGTGGCTTGAAGAGGTAGTGTGTCCCTGGGTCAAGTGGGTGGTTGGTAGAAAAGCCAGATAATCCAGTCATTAAACAATTGGTCTGCTACCACCTCAACCTTTACATCTGGCTACCTAACCTCCTTGATTTTTATGTGTGAAGCACATTTGCGCAAGAGATAAACATAACTTCTTGTAAAACCAAAGGTGAACTGAAGGCAGGGATTATGGCAACATATATATTATGTATAAAGAAAGTATTGGTACCAACATATTTGGTCAAACATGGATCTCCAGGCAATAAATGTAACCGTTAAATGAATTGTGCTACTGAGATCACATGACCATTAATATTCAGCATATAAAGCACTCAGACAGAAATCTGAGTGTTTTCTGTGTTGTGTGCCATTGATTTTTAATAATTTTTAATTTTTAATAATGTTTAATTTTTAATAATTTTTGGTTTCCCTTTGTTTATTTTATTTTTAGTTCCTTTATCACTAACTTAAGTAGTTTGTGTAAATAATTTTGCTATCCAAGGTTCTTTTCGACTTATACTAAGTTAAAACTTAGTAAACTTCAGTTACTCTTTCCTGTTTATTTTTTTTCTTTTCTTTTTTAATTGGAGTAGATAGTTCATACTATTGCCCAGTCTCACACTCCACCCCCTTCTTTTGAACAAGAGTAGAGGTGATCGTCTTGTTTCTTGTTCAGGAAGGGGTTCCCGGTTCATCCCCCTTCTTCGGTCTTAGTGTTAGTTCAGCTGGAAGCTCTTTGCAGTTACGGAGTATGGTGGCAACCGCCTTTACATTCTGAGGGTACCGGGTTGGCAGTTTCCTGGTTGCTGCTTCCGACTGGTAGTTAGAAGCCCGAACTCTTGCGTAGCATCTTGAGAGGCTGCTCTGATCAACAGTTGAATAATACCGGGGTTCTTGTAGTGCCATATCGCGCATGGAAAGGCGTCCCTGCATGAACATTTGGTGAGCAACCCCAAGGCCACATTATGTTGTAGGCCGCGCAAGTCTCCATCCTTCATATGCTGCAAACAAGTGACCGACTGATTCTACTCTAAGACCTCTCCTTAACTGAATCACTATGGAAAAAAGCAAACATAACAGCAAAACTAAACCAGCTAGTCTGAAAACGCCCAAACCCGTCTGCATCTCTTACACTAACATACGTGGTATCCACACTAACTTCCTCAGCGTAGATTCATTCCTTCACACTAACTCACCTGATATCTTAGCCCTATGTGAAACTAACCTTAACCCTCCTATTCCCTCTTCCGAGTTTTACATTCCTGGCTACCTTCCCCTCTTCAGGAAGGACTCCAATGTTCATATGCATGGGATTGGTGTGTATGTCAGCGAACACCTCCCCCTAGCTAGGGTGATATCTCTTGAATCTCTGGATCATTCTTTCATGTGCTACTGTCTTTCGCTTCTAAGCTTGATTAGCTATCTCTTCTTTCTCGACCGCTCCCCTTCCTCCTCTGACTGTTTGTTACTTGACAGCATCTCTGACAATATCGACAAAGCCATTTCTTCCCATCCCTTTGCCCATATATTTGTGTTTGGTGACTTTAACGCCCATCACACCAAGTGGCTGGAGAACTCTGTCACTGATTCTGCTGGTGTCCACACCATGAATTTTTCAATCACCCAATCCCTTACGCAAGTGGCGGACTTCCCCATGCATTTCTCCGACAACCCTAATGGAAGGGACTCACTATTAGACCTCTGCTTCACTTCCATCCCAGACTCTTGCACTACCCTTGCACTACCAGACAGCTCTGCCCACTCGGAAACTCTGACCACACCGTAGTTTCCGTCAACATTTCATTCCACCCGACCCAAGAAACCCAGACCAGTAGAATATCCTACTGCTACCAAAGAGCAGACTGGGATTCGTTCCGAGTCTTCCTCTGGGACGTCCCATGGAACAATGTTTTTAGTCTTCCCATCGATGAATGTGCATCCGAGGTCTCTCCTGGGTTAAGGCTGGCATCAATGCCTTCATCCCTGCCAGGACATTACTGCTTAAGTCTCATTCATCTCCATGGTTCTCGCCCACTTGCTCGGCCACCATTGCCAACCGGAATCATTTCTTCTGACTTTATCGTAGCTATGCGTCAGACCAAAACAGACGCCTTTTCGCTTCAACTCGTAATAAGTGTAAAAAGATACTTAACGAAGCTAAGATGTTGTTTGCTGCCAGAATGAAACAATGCATAGCATCCGCTAAGTTCGGTGCCAAAGACTACTGGCGACTCTGTAAAAGAGTACTTAACAAGAGCAAGTCCACAATACCCACACTAATCAATAATTTTGAGGTCCTCACCTCCTCAGCAGACAAGGCTGAATGCTTTGCACGGAGATTCTCGAACAATTCGAGTCTGGACTCGTCTGGGGTTCTTACACCCAACTTCCCACCTAGAACTGAGGCTCAACTGAATGATGTCCACATTACACCCTCGCTTGTCTCTAAGATAATCTCAAAACTTGACCCTCACAAAGTGAGTGGAGGGGACAGAATCCCAATCATAGTCTTAAAGAAATGTGCCCGTGAACTCTCCTCTGGCCTTTCTAAGCTCTACAACTTCTGCCTCTCTGCTTCCTGTTTTCCTGCATGTTGGAAATCTTCCTCTGTAGTTCCTATATTCAAAAACACTGGAGAACCCTCAGACCCCGCAAATTACCTGCCTTATCAGCCTTCTTCCGATCTTTGGCAAAGTGTTTGAGGCCATTATCAACACCGAGGTGGTTCAGCACCTCACAGCACACAGGCTCCTCTCGGACAAGCAGTACGGTTTCTGCTTCACCAGGTCTACTGCTGATATGCTAACGACCATCACCGAGTATATATACTAGGCATTCGATAGGAATAGCGAAGCCCGAACCGTCGCCTTGGATATCTCTAAAGCATTCGACAGAGTTTGGCATGCTGGCCTTCTATGCAAACTGCGGAGCTATGGTATAGCTGGATAAATGTTTGAACTAGTCCAGTCATTCCTATCTAACTGCACATTTAAAGTGGTATTAAACAGACATGCCACCCAGAACTACCATACGAACACGGGTGTCCCTCAAGGCTCCATCCTAGGTCCTACGCTTTTTCTGATCTACATTAATGATTTCCCTGATACCATAAGATCCCAAGTAGGTATGTACGCTGATGACACCACAGTTTACTCTTGCCTCGATCAAAACTCTGATGTGGGCGACAAAGCTAACTTTGCAGCTGAGCTTGGAAAGGACCTCCAATCTGTAGAGGACTGGAGTAAGAAATGGCTTGTAAATTTTAACGCTTCTAAAACGAAGCTACTATCAATTAATCATCATAGATAATCGCACCTACCTCCTATTAGCATGGACCAGGCTTGCCTCCCAGAGAGTAAAACACTACGCCTCCTTGGTCTCACACTTTCAGCAGACCTCAAGTGGAATGACTATATCGAATCCATTGCTAAATCTGCTGCTATGAAAGTCGGTTCTCTGTGCAGGGCCTGGAGGTTTTTTCCGTCTGAATATATCCTGCACATTTATAAATCTACCATCTGCCCGTGCATTGAATACTGTTGCCATATCTGGTCGGGTGCCCCTGCTATTCTCCTTGGGCTTCTCGACAAGGTACAGCGGAGGGTCTGTAATGTGATCGATACCAACTTAGCAGACCACCTGCAGTTTCTCTCACCAGCGCGACGTGGCTTCCCTGTGTCCCCTAGGTTCGAATTTGCACAAGATACTAGATTAGCAACTAGATCCCACCCTTTTACAGTGAAACCGATAAAATGCAACCACAACTTCTACTCCAACAGTTTCTTTTCTTGCACTTCCCGACTGTGGAATTCCCTTCCACATGACTGCTTCCCCGACAGTTACAATCTCCAGGAGTTTAAATGTAAGGTTAATAGACACCTCCTAACAAACTAACTCACTTCCATTCTTTCAAACACTCTTCCCACCCACCCAACTATCTATCACCCCCCCTTCTGACATTTCCTATATCTAACCACTCTTTCTATTTACCTTCCCCTATGTAGCCCCAAGCACAATAGTGACAGTGGAATGCCTTGCTTGGGGTGAAATGATTAAAAAAAAAAAAAATTGAAGAGTGTCTCTGAGTGAATTACTTGAGAGAATTATTCCAAGAGCATTATTGTGTATTATTCAAAGGATTTGTTTGGTACCTTGACTTACACAAAGATGCCGAAATATTATAACTTGCTAATAGCAAGTTACCAAAAGTTCACTTTAAAATAACATTATGAAAAACAAACATTATAAAAGTGGTGACAAAGAGCTGAATTTTCACAGGGACTAAAGAGAAAAAATACATATCCTACACATAGTAATTGAAATATTCATTGGATACAAGGACAATGGATGCACTGAAATCGATCATGCTTCAAATGTTGGCATTGCAAATGCAACAGCAAGAACTACATTTACTACAACAAAAAGACCAACTGGAATGGTAATTACTCATTTAAATGCCTGATATTAGTTTAACTTCAAATAAGAACATGGAAATGAGATTCAGAATTTTTACTAAACTAAAAATGAATTTAAAATGAACTCTTCAAAAATAGCTGAAGAGTGTCAGCATATTGTGAATTTAAAACTTGATACCACAGAGATTGAGGAGAGAGATATTTCACAAATACATAGCGTCCGACCATCTAGGGGAAAAAATTAAATATTTTTCAACTACTAGCAAAACAGTAAAAAATACAATAAAATACCTCATACTTGCCATGGTTGTGGTGATAAGCATTTTAAAAGTTACTGTTTCTTCAGAAACAAAAAATGCTATTAATGTGGAAGATTAGGACATAAGAGTACTTGTTGCAAATCAAAAAAATGGAAAAGAAACAAGAGGCATGTCAACAAAATAAATACATCAGATAAAGTCAACAAGCAGAAAGAAAAAATTAGCAAGAATTAAAAAAAAACATCTCCAAAGAGAAAATTTGTTTCTGTCATAATTAACAATATATAAAAAAATACAACTGGATACTGTGTCGGATATTACTATAATTAATGAAAATACTTGGAGAAAACTGGGTAGACCTAGTTTGTTGACTTATAGAAAGGTTGCTTGTGGCGTTTCAGAGAAGAAGTTAAATTTTTTAGCTGAGTTCAGCTGTAATATTTCTTTTGTTGGAAAGAGCAAAAAAGCGGTGATATTCATGTTAGAAAAATACATAAAATTTATTGGTGTTTTGTACCCACTTTGAGTATATTGAAAACTGCAACCAAAACTTGATTTTCTTCTCAATCAAAATGACAAAAAATAACTTGGTAACAATTTGGTGAGAATAAACTCAAACTAAATTTTGATTATCTTTTCAGGAAGAATGATGAAACATAACTAGACCCAAAGTGACTTGCAAAATGACGACATCATCACTTGTATATACATAAAAATATCTTTATTCTCTTTTTCTTCATTGACAGTGGCATAAAGTGGAGTTGGTGGCTTGGTTAGGAGGATTAGCACACACACATTGAGGCAGCCAGACAGAGAGCTGGCTCTCTCTGTGTTCTCAACTTAACTGCTGTCTGCAAACTGCTGAACTAAACTGACCGATGCTTGTACTGTCTATTAAATAGGTGACCTCACTCTACACGACACACCTCCAATGCATTTGGTTGTACTCTGGTGCTGACTCATTTGACCTTTGTCGTCAAAACAAAATTTAGCTTGCCGCCTGCATTTTCTGACATTTCAAACAACATCAAATCTACCAGGTGAAATTCCATACTGACTAAGAACATATAACATTGGGAATGGATGGCATTTTTCTTATTTAATCTGCAAATAAGTAAATACTGTCACCACAATTATTATTACAGCAATGGAAGAATTCATAACTGAATTACAAAGAAAGTTGAGAGAATTTTTTTTCAAAAAGACTTGGCATGTGCACAAAAGCAAAGGCGAATTTTAAAGTTAAAGAAAATGCAACACCAATATTCAGACCAAAAAGAAGTGTACCTTTCACGGTGTTAGATCAAGTAAATAAAGAATTAGGGGTTATTTCTAAAGTAGATTACTCTGAATGGGCATCACCAATTGTTTATGTGAAGAAAAAGAACAACAAAATCTGCATAAACATTGATTTCACAACAGGGCTTCATGAAAGCTTATAAAATTATAATTTCCTGTTATCAAGTCTCAAAGAATTTTTTGCCAAAGTAAATAGGGGAAAATGTTTTTAAAAGTTGTACTTGTCTACAAGTGATGGTAGAAAAAGAGTGTTCAAAATTACTATCAACACTCACAAAGGTCAAGATAGAGATATCTACAAGCATTTTTCAACAAATTATGAATACAGTGCTCACTGGGTTAGATTGTGTGCATGCATATCTGGTCTGACGTACTGATTAAAAGTGAAACCAGACACCAATAGGTGGAATATGTAAAAATAGTATTTGTAAGGATCATAGAATATGGGTTCAAAATTAGTGAAACAAAATGTGAGCTATTTATGTTTAGAATAAAATATCTGGGTCACATTATTGACAAAAAAGGTTGATGACCAGATCCTGCTCAATGAAGTATAATTAAAGACAAGCCCACCCCAACCAATTTAGTAAAATTGCAAACATTTTATGTATATATCAAATATGCATGAGTTAACAGAATCTTTAAATGCATTGTGAAAGAAAAACAATAAATGGATTTGGACAGAGAAATGCCAAAGTGCATTTGAAAAGATCAAAAAAGTCTTAATGTCGGACTAATAACTAATGCATTTTGATTCCAAATTAAAAATTGTCTTTGCATCAGATACCATTTGAGAATGGAGCATTAATATTACATAAATATGATGATCGAACAACTAAGCCAATAGCACATGTGTTAAAGTTGTTAATAACTACTGAGAAAAACTAAAGCCAGATCAAGAAGAAAGCTTTGGCTATAGTTTTTGCCATGAAAATATTCTGTAAATTCCTACATAAATGAGAATTTCTCTTACAACCATCATTTGTTAGTGGCTGTATATGGTTCAGAAAGGGTGTTCTCATACAAACAGCAAATAGACAGCAATGTTGGGGAACTATATACTGAATTTGTGGTGGATAGGAAATTAAGAATTGGTATCAACCTTCTTCAATTTTACAAAAATTCACAATGACATGTGAATTTCTGGGTTTTCCCAAAATAGAAAAAGGATTGACCATGTGCTTAAAGAAAAAGTCAAAATTGGATTTAGCAAGTAGATGTTAAATTGATTTTCTGGCCAATGGGAATGAATTGCAAGACCCAGAAGATTTAGCAATTCAGTGCAAAAAATCTAAACTGCTATAGAAGTCTCTGGTCATCGTTAGTCAGACAGTCAGGAGATGGAAGCAGCAGAGACAACAAGCTAAAATGTAATTGGAGAAGCTTCAAGTGACCTCGTCATTTGTTCTTTTTCTCCTTCTTTCTCGTGTGCTGATTCATTTTATTTCTTCTCCATCCTCAACATTCCCATATGCTTCATCTTGATAACGAACATTTTAAATACTTACATTTCACTTTGCAAATCAATTACATACATTTTTTCTCTTCAAACATTATTCTTCTTCTTACGCATTTATGTTAATGTTAATGTTCAGCAAACAAAATTCCATTTAGTTTTTTTTCAACAACCTGATGATATCTTTAAATGCAGGGATTTGGAAGTGGCCTTGTACCAGGTATGGCTGACACACCCTATAGCTTCAAATTACAACTATAAGATAAAATGTTGATGGACAGTTTTGCTTAATTTTGAAATTTGGAGAACCATTTAAAGATACAGTGATTCTGGCAATAAAAGCTGAAAACAAAATTAAAAAAAGTCTTACATAATTTCTTAAGAAAGTTGCCTATAACTCTGGAGAAAAGTAAGACTTAAGTTGCAAAACAATGTCTTTATAATAAAAATCAAGTATCAAATTACATGTAAAGTAAAAAATAGAAAGATAAATGAAAGTAACGCATTTTCAATTTGTGATGGTGTACTGATGTACACTGATAGAGTTGCAATTCCAAAATCATTGCAAAAACGCATGTTAAAGGAATTCCACTTTGGTCATCCAAGAATTTCTAGGATAAAATCCCTGATGAGATACTACACTTACTGGCCAAAAATGGGTGAAGACATACAAAACTTAGTTAAATCATGCAAATGTTGTGCTCTATAAACAAAGTCCCCAGCAATTAAATTTCAACCTTGGCCAGAAACAGACATTCCATGGTCCTGATTACATATTGATTTTGCTGGGCCATTGAATAGAGCATATTATCTGGTGGTGATCAACAGTTATACCAAATGACCTGAAATATCTAAATGCAAAAGACAAACTACCACGGTATCAATAAATTTCTTGCATGAAATTTTTGCAAGGTTTGGAGTACCTGATTCCATTATGTCGGATGACAGAGAGGCAGTTCACAACTAGTGAATTCAAGTTACTCTGCAAGACCTTACAAATACAACATATTACAATGCCCTCATATTATCCAAGATCAAACAGACAAGTAGAATGCTTTATTGGAATGTTCAAAAATTATCTTAAAAAGTCAAAGGTGGAGGAGTTGAATGAGAAAATGCTTCAGCAACTTCTGAGCATTTACAGAATTATGCCAAATTCTAACACTAGATTTAGAATGTCGCTGGTAGAATTGATGTTTGCCAGAAAAATTAAGTCTGTGTTCAACAAAATATTATGTGAATGGAAGATGAAAACATCAAAGAATATCCTTATAAATAATTACTTTAACCTTGGAGAAAAGGTATTTTTTAAGATGTATCAAAGGAGAAAAGAATTTTGGAAGGATGGAATGGTAAAAATAAGGATCAGTTGAATGACTTACATAGTACAGAGGCCAAGGTGGAAGAATAGATGTCACAAGAACCAGTTAAGATATAGACACACTGATTTGGAGAGTTCCAGGCAAGAAGTTTGCATGGAAGTATTATTTGACATACCTATGCCACCAGGAATTATTAAACCATGGTGGTATGGCAAGAGAAAAAAAAACTATGACAATATTTTTAAACCAACACTAAAAAATATAGACTCCAGAAGATGAGCTCTAAAAAGAGTTAGTTCAAAAAAGGAGGTGTTAAATAAGAAGAAAGTGTCTATACTAATACGTGTGGTTGAACATGGATCTCCAGGCAACAAACGTAGCTGTTGAATGAATCATGCTACTGGGATCACATGACCATAAATATTCCATATCTTAAGCCCTCAGACAGAAGTCTGAGTGTGTTTGTTCTTGTGCATCATTCTAGTGTTGTGTGTCATACAAGAGATTGTTTCTGAGTGAATTATTCGAGATAATTATTCCGAGAGAATTATTGTGTATTATTTGAAGAATACATTTAGTACGTTAACTTTACAAGAAGATACCAAAATATTATAAATGGCTAATAATGAGTTACCAAAGGTTTCCTTTAGAAAAATGTTACAAAAATTAATGTAATAAAAATATATATGGCTGATTATAGCAGTACAAATATATATAAACAGACAAGAAAAATTTGTCTTACCTGACACATTTAGTCTTTCATGTTGCAACAAGTGCTTACACATACTAAGCATGTAAGCAAAGACAATCTAGAAACAGTAGGAAAAAAAACATACATGATATCAAGTAAAGTCAGATTAAATTTTTCATGGGACAAAAAAATTAAGAAAACATGATAGACATAAGAGATTAAATACAAGCAGGACAAGGAAAACAACACAAAATCTACCTGGTAAATTTCAATGATAGAATGGTAAAACATGATTTGGGAGAGATGATAAAAGGATGAAATAGAGTGTCAGCAACAAAGAAACAAAAAATATGGAGAAAAATGATCAAAAATAACCTGAAGGGATGCAGAGAGTAGAAGAACAATGACAAGTACTTTGCTCAGTTGATAGATGGAATAATAATGGACACTCATGAGAATTATAATGGTCATCATTCAGTCCTTTATAAAAAAAAATCTCCAAATTGCAACAAAATAAATCTTTGCATCAGTTGATAGACAGAATCAACATAGCCATTTACATTTATTTAAAAGACTGAATTCTTTCGGATCATCTTCAAAACCATTATAAAAAAATCCAATATGCAATGAAAGATTACATCCTTCTGTATAAAGATAGAATCATCATGGCCATTTATATTTAAAATGTAGAATGAATCTTAAATGATCATCTGCAGATCCATTGTTTGCAATGAAGCATTAATTCCTTCTATTTATAGATGGAATCATCCTGTCCATTTTATCTGTGAAATAGAATGAATCTTTAATGATCATCTTCAGTTCCATTATTTAAGAACTCCAATATACAATGAAGCATTACTTCCTTCTATTTATAGATTGAATCATCATGGCCATTTATATTTATGATATAGGAAGTATCTCTAATAATCATCTTCATGTCCACTATTCAGGTACTACAAGATGCAATCAAGAATTACTTCCTTTTAGTTGTACATAGAATCATGAAGTACAATATATTTGATATAGAATGAATCATTAACAATGATCTTCCAATCTATTATTTGGAAAATCTAATATGCAATGAAGTATTACATCATTCTATTTAAAGATCCAATCATCTAGGCTATTTATATTTACAGGGCAGAGTGAATTTTAATGATTATCTTCAGATCCATTATTCGGGAACTTCAATATGCAATAAAGCTTTAATTCCTTCAGTTTTTAGATAAAACCATCATGTCCATTTGTATCTGTGAAACTGAAGCTTTAGTGATTGCCTTCATTCTGTTACTCAGGTACACCAATATGCAATGAAGCATTACTGTCTTCTATATATATATATATATATATATATAGATGGAATCATCATGGCCATTTATAATTATTATAGAGAATGAATCTTTAATGATCAGGTCCATTGTTCAGGTACATCAATATGCAATGAAGCATTACTGTCTTCTATATATATATATATATATATATATATATATATAGATGGAATCATCATGGCCATTTATAATTATTATAGAGAATGAATCTTTAATGATCAGGTCCATTGTTCAGGTACATCAATATGCAATGAAGCATTACTGTCTTCTATATATATATATAGAGAGAGAGATGGAATCATCATGGCCATTTATAATTATTATAGAGAATGAATCTTTAATGATCAGGTCCATTGTTCAGGTACATCAATATGCAATGAAGCATTACTGTCTTCTATATATATATATATATAGATGGAATCATCATGGCCATTTATAATTATTATAGAGAATGAATCTTTAATGATCAGGTCCATTGTTCAGGTACATCAATATGCAATGAAGCATTACTGTCTTCTATTTATAGATGGAAACATCATGTTTATGTCTATAAAACAAAATTAATCTTTAATGATCATCTTCAGGTCCATTATTCAAGTACTTTAATATGCAATGAAGCATGAGTTCATTTCATTCATATTTGGAATGATCATAGCCATTTATATTAATGATGAAGAAACAATCTTTAATTATAATATGTAGGTTCATTATTCTGGAAATCCAATATGCAATGAAGCATTACAAACTTTTATTTATAGATTGAATCATCATATATATATATATATATTATGAATCTATATCTGAATATATAATGTATATTTAACAATCATTTTTAGGTCCATTATTCAGGAAATTCATAATGCACTGAAGTATTACTTCCTTCTATTTATAAATGGAATCATCATCGCCATTTATACTCATGATACAGAATGAATCTTTAATAATCATCTTCAGGTTAATATATTGAAAAGTCCTATATGCACTGAAAGATTACTTCCTTCTATTTATAGATGGAATCATAATTGTAATTTATAAAATTATGATACAGAATGAATCTTTAATGATCATCTTCAGGTTAATATATTGACAAAATCCTGTATGCACTGAAGTATTACTTCCTTCTATTTATAGATGGAATCATCATTGCCATTTATAATTATGCTACAGAATGAATCTTCAATGATCATCTTCAGGTTCATATACTGACAAAATCCTGTATGCACTAAAGGATTACTTCCTTCTAGTTATAGAAGAAAGAATCAAATGGCGATGATGATTCCATCTATAAATAGAAGGGTGTAATTGTTCAGTGCATATGGGATTTTGTCAATATATTAACCTGAAGATGATCATTAGAGATTCATTCTGTATCATAAATATAAATTACTTATGATACAGAATGAATCTTTAATGATCATCTTCAGGATAATATATTGAAAATTCCTAAATGCACTGAAGGATTAATTCCTTCTATTTATAGATGGAATCATCATGGCCATTTTTAATTATGGTATAGAATAAATCTTTAATGAATATCTTCAGGTCCATTATTCAGGAACTTCAATAGGTAATGAAGCATTACTTCCTTTTATTTATAGATGGAATCATCATATTCATTTATATTCATCTTCAGGTCCATTATTCTGGTACTCCAATATGCAATGAAGCAATACTTACTTCTATGTTTAGATGGAATCTTCATGTTCATTTGTATTTATTAAATAGAATGAATTCTTAATGATCATTATCAGATTCTTTATTCAGATACTCTAGCATTGAAGCATTACATCCTTCTATTTATAGATGCAATAATCATGGTCATTTTAATTATTAAATAGAATGAATCTTTAATGATCATCTTCAGGTCTTGTATTGAGGAACTCCAATAATCAATGTAGCAGTACTTGCTACAATTTACGCACAAAATCATCATGGCCATTTATATGTAATATAATGTTGGATGTTTAGTAATCATCATTCTATAAATTGATAGAATGGCAACTTGTTTCTTATAAACATGCTTGTTAGCGATCATTCTCCTATCCATTATACAAAATCTGTAATAGACAATGAAGCATTACTTGCCTCTATTGATAAATTTTATTATCCAGACCATTTATATTAATTATAAAGATTGGATCATTAGTGATCATATTCTTACCCATTATACAAATTGTCCAATATCCAATGAAGCGGTACATGCTTCTGTTGATAGATGGAATCATGATGTCCATTATATTCATTAAAATGATTAGGTCATTAGAGATCATCTTCCTTTTCATTATAGAATATCTCTAATATGCAATATAGCTCTATTGATAGATGGTAATTCATATTTATGATACAGATTGAATCATTAGTGATAATCCCCCTGTCCATTATACAAAATCTTCGATATGCCATAAAGCACTACTTGCCTCTATTGATAGATTGTCTCATTATGGCCATTTATATTTATGACATAAATTGAATATTTAGCAAAACTCTCCAATAATCCAATAACTAGCTTATGAGAGACAATATTTGAATTTTTATACTCATGAAATTATTGTCAAAGTTTTTATTTCAAATTACTGAAAATTATATAATTTTAAAAATGTTTCTTAATAAACAAACAGATATCTTTTAAATATTTATTTATCATGTGCAAATATAAATTTTTATGGATTGGAATTATATTTGTGTTAAAAATATCATTGCAATCTCTGCTGAATCCATCAAAACATGGAATATATAACCGCCAATAATGTCTCATTCCAATCTGAACAAATTTTTTCCAAAAATTATAAGATTTTACAATTTTTAATTTTTCTTTAAAATGAAAAAAAATCTTGCCTAAGCTGGAATCTAATATT
Source organism: Ascarosepion bandense (assembly GCA_037127315.1). Taxonomy (NCBI): domain Eukaryota; kingdom Metazoa; phylum Mollusca; class Cephalopoda; order Sepiida; family Sepiidae; genus Ascarosepion; species Ascarosepion bandense. The sequence continues at coordinate 1,759,851 of JBBBDQ010001346.1, read as the reverse complement.
TTTTAAATGTAATCAATATGATTATCAAATAATCTCTTAAACCATTTGGCCTTCAAATTTTTGATGCAGGTTTTGTATATATAAATCTATATTTTACTTACATCATATGCAGATATCATACAACTGGATTTAATTTGTTTATGTTGATAGGTGTAATGAAAGACAAATTTAAATAACTGTCTGGGTAGAGAGATATGAACAATTCATGACATAAAATAATGTCCACACTGAAAAAGATAGACAGACAGGTATCAATAAGATATTGTTATTGAACATATGAAGAAGATAGATAGATAGATATTGAAAAACATTAAAATGATTCAATGACATAGATAGATAGATATGTATGTAGATATATAGATATATATATCAAAGAAACAATGTTAATGAACACACAAAGAAGATAGATAGATAATCAACAATTATTAAATTGATTTCTTCAAGTAGATAGATAGACAGATCAAAACAATTGTAACTACCTCGATAGACAGATCATTACAATGACAATTTCAGCTAGAATTCCTTGAACTAGGTACCAGAGAGGTAGGTGATTGCAACGGCTCCTTCAAGTAGACACGCAGAGAGATTATTACAATGAATTCCCTGAAGTAGACACGCAGAGAGATTATTACAATGAATTCCCTGAAGTAGACATGCAGAGAGATCATTACAATGAATTCTTGAGACAGATCATTACAATGAATTCTTGAGAAAGATCATTACAATAAATTCTTTAGATAGATAGCTAGACAGATCATTACAATGATTCCTTGAAGTATATAGATAGATAGATAAATAGATACCAATAGAATAAGATAGATAGATATACCAATAGATAGATAGATAGATACCAATAGAATAAGATAGATATACCAATAGATAGATAGATACCAATAGAATAAGATAGATATACCGATAGATAGATACCAAAAGAATGAGACAGATAGATAGATGGATACCAATAGAATAAGACAGAAAGATAGATGGATACCAATAGAATAACATAGATAGATAGACGGATACCAATAGAATAAGACAGAAAGATAGATGGATACCAATAGAATAACATAGATAGATAGACGGATACCAATAGAATAACATAGATAGATAGATGGATACCAATAGAGTAACATAGATAGATAGATGGATACCAATAGAGTAACATAGATAGATAGATGGATACCAATAGAATAACATAGATAGATGGATACCAATAGAATAACATAGATAGATGGATACCAATAGAATAACATTGATAGATAGATGGATACCAATAGAATAACATTGATAGATAGATGGATACCAATAGAATAACATTGATAGATAGATGGATACCAATAGAATAACATTGATAGATAGATGGATACCAATAGAATAACATAGATAGATGGATACCAATAGAATAACATAGATAGATAGATGGATACCAATAGAATAACATAGATAGATACCAATAGAATAAGATGGATGGATAGATACCAATAGAATAAGATAGATGGATAGATACCAATAGAATAAGATAGATGGATAGATACCAATAGAATAAGATAGATGGATAGATACCAATAGAATAAGATAGATGGATAGTTACCAATAGAATAAGATAGATAGATACCAATAGAATAAGATAAATACCAATACAATAAGATAGATAGATAGATAGATACCAATAGAATAAGATAGATAGATAGATACCAATAGAATAAGATAGATAGATAGATACCAATAGAATAAGATAGATACAAATAGAATAAGATAGATAGATAGATACAAATAGAATAAGATAGATAGATAGATACAAATAGAATAAGTTAGATAGATAGATAGATAGATACCAATAGAATAAGATAGATAGATACCAATAGAACAAGATAGATAGATACCAATAGAACAAGATAGATAGATACCAATAGAACAAGATAGATAGATACCAATAGAACAAGATAGATAGATACCAATAGAACAAGATAGATAGATACCAATAGAACAAGATAGATAGATACCAATAGAACAAGATAGATAGATACCAATAGAACAAGATAGATAGATACCAATAGAAGATAGATAGATACGAATAGAACAAGATAGATAGATAGATACCAATAGAATAAGATAGATAGATAGATACCAATAGAATAAGATAGATAGATAGATACCAATAGAATAAGATAGGTAGATAGATACCAATAGAATAGGATAGGTAGATAGATACCAATAGAATAGGATAGGTAGATAGATACCAATTGAATAGGGTAGGTAGATAGAGAGATACCAATAGAATAGGATAGATAGAGAGATACGAATTGAATAGGATAGATAGATACCAATAGAATAATATAGATAGATAGATACCAATAGAATAAGATAGGTAGATAGATACCAATAGAATAAGATAGGTAGATAGATACCAATAGAATAAGATAGGTAGATAGATACCAATAGAATAGGATAGGTAGATAGATACCAATAGAATAGGGTAGGTAGATAGAGAGATACCAATAGAATAGGATAGATAGAGAAATACGAATTGAATAGGATAGATAGATACCAATAGAATAAGACAGATAGATAGATAGATAGATAGATAGATAACAATTGAATAAAATAGATACCAATAGAATAAGATAGATAGATAGATAGATAGATAGATACCAATAGAATTAAATAGATAGATAGATAGATACCAATAAAATAAGATAGATAGATAAATACCAATAGAATAAGATAGATAGATGCCAATAAAATAAGATACATAGATAGATAGATAGATAGATAGATAGATAGATACCAATAGAATAAGATACATAGATAGATAGATACCAATAGAATAAGATACATAGATAGATACCAATAGAATAAGATACATAGATAGATAGATAGATAGATACCAATAGAATATGATAGATAGATAGATACCAATAGAATAAGAGAGATAGATAGATACCAATAGAATAAGAGAGATAGATAGATAGATAGATACCAATAGAATAAGATAGATAGATAGATAGATACCAATAGAACAAGATAGATAGATAGATACCAATAGAACAAGATAGATAGATAGATACCAATAGAACAAGATAGATAGATAGATACCAATAGAACAAGATAGATAGATAGATACCAATAGAATAGGATAGGTAGATAGATACCAATAGAATAGGATAGATAGATAGATACCAATAGGATAGATCGATACCAATAGAATAAGATAGATAGATACGAATAGAATAGGATAGATAGATACCAATAGATTAGGATAGATAGATAGATACGAATCAAATAGGATAGATAGATAGCAATAGAATAAGATAGATAGATACCAATAGAATAGGATAGGTAGATAGATACCAATAGAATAGGATAGATAGATAGATGCCAATAGGATAGATAGATAACAATAGAATAGGATAGATAGATACCAATAGAATAGGATAGATAGATACCAATAGAATAGGATAGATAGATACCAATAGAATAGGATAGATAGATACCAATAGAATAAGATAGATAGATAGATACCAATAGAATAAGATAGATAGATAGATACCAATAGAATAAGATAGATAGATAGATACCAATAGAATAAGATAGATAGATAGATAGATAGATACCAATAGAATAAGATAGGTAGATAGATACCAATAGAATAAGATAGATAGATAGAAAGATAGATACGAATAGAATCAGATAGATAGACAGATACCAATAGAATAAGATAGATAGATACCAATAGGATAAGTTAGATAGATACCAATAGGATAAGTTATATAGATAGATAGATAGATAGATACCAATAGAATTAAATAGATAGATAGATAGATACCAATAGAATAAGATACATAGATAGATAGATAGATACCAATAGAATAAGATACATAGATAGATAGATAGATACCAATAGAATAAGATACATAGATAGATAGATAGATACCAATAGAATACGATACATAGATAGATAGATAGATACCAATAGAATACGATACATAGATAGATAGATAGATACCAATAGAATAAGATAGATAGATAGATAGATAGATAGATAGATATATACATACCAATAGAATAAGATAGATAGATAGATAGATACCAATAGAATTAAATACATAGATAGATAGATACCAACAAAATAAGATAGATAGATGCCAATAGAACAAGATAGTAGATAGATGCCAATAGAACAAGATAGATAGATAGATGCCAATAGAACAGATAGATAGATAGATGCCAATAGAACAAGATAGATAGATAGATGCCAATAAATAGATAGATAGATGCCAATAGAACAAGATAGATAGATAGATGCCAATAGAACAGATAGATAGATAGATGCTAATAGAATAAAGATAGATAGATAGATGCCAATAGAACAAGATAGATAGATAGATGCCAGAAATAAAGATAGATAGATAGATGCCAATAGAACAAGAGAGATAGATAGATGCCAATAGAACAAGATAGATAGATAGGCACCACAGAACAGATAGATAGATAGATACCATAGAACAAGATAGATAGATAGATACTAATAGAAACAGATAGATAGATAGATACTAATAGAACAAGATAGATAGATAGATACCAATAGAACAAGATAGATAGATAGATACCAATAGAACAAGATAGATAGATAGATACCAATAGAACAAGATAGATAGATAGATACCAATAGAACAAGATAGATAGATAGATGGCCAATAGAATAAGATAGATAGATAGATACCAATAGAATGATAGATAGATAGATACCAATAGAAGGAAAGATAGATAGATAGATACCTGTTGAACAAGATAGATAGATAGATACCAATAGAACAAGATAGATAGATAGATACCAATAGAACAAGATAGATAGATAGATACCAATAGAAAAAGATAGATAGATAGATACCAATAGAACAAGATAGATAGATAGATACCAATAGAACAAGATAGGTTATATAGATACCAATAGAACAAGATAGATAGATAGATACCAATAGAACAGATAGATAGATAGATACCAATAGAACAAGATAGATAGATAGATACCAATAGAACAAGATAGATAGATAGATACTAAATAGAACAAGTAGATAGATAGATACCAATAGAACAAGATAGATAGATAGATACCAATAGAAATAAGATAGATAGATAGATACCAATAGAACAAGATAGATAGATAGATACCAATAGAACAAGATAGATAGATAGATAGATACCAAGAATACATAGATAGATAGATACCAATAGAACAAGATAGATAGATAGATACCAATAGAAATAAGATAGATAGATAGATACCAATAGAACAAGATAGATAGATAGATGCACGAATAGAAATACATAGATAGATATACCAATAGAACAAGATAGATAGATAGATACCAATAGAACAAGATAGATAGATAGATACTAATAGTAGGAAGATAGATAGATAGATACCAATAGAACAAGATAGATAGATAGATACCAATAGAATACATAGATAGATAGATACCAATAGAACAAGATAGATAGATAGATACCAAGGAACAGATATAGATAGATAGATACCAATAGAACAAGATAGATAGATAGACACACAATAGAAATAAGATAGATAGATAGATACCAATAGAACAAGATAGATAGATAGATACCAATAGAACAAGATAGGCAGGCAGATACCAATAGAACAAGATAGATAGATAGATACCAATAGAGAACAAGATATAGATAGATACTATTGAGAACAAGATAGATAGAAAACAGACAAAGATAGATAGATAGATGCACACAGAACAAGATAGATAGATAGATACTATAAACAAGATAGACAGACAGATGATAATAGGAAGGATAGATAGATAGATAGATACCAATAGAACAAGATAGATAGATAGATACCGACAGAACAAGATAGATAGATAGATACCAATAGAAACAAGATAGATAGATAGATACCAATAGAACAAGATAGATAGATAGATACCAATAGAACAAGATAGATAGATAGATACCAATAGAAATACATAGATAGATAGATACCAATAGAACAAGATAGATAGATAGATACCATGAGAATGGAAGATAGATAGATACCAAGAAGGAAATATATAGATAGATAGATACAATAGAACAAGATAGATAGATAGATACCAATAGAACAAGATAGATAGATAGATACCAATAGAACAAGATAGATAGATAGATACTAACAGAACAAGATAGATAGATAGATAAATAGAAAATACATAGATAGATAGATAAAAAAAAAAAATTAATAGAACAAGATAGATAGATAGATACCAATAGAACAAGATAGATAGATAGATACCAATAGAACAAGATAGATAGATAGATACATAAAGCAAGATAGATAGATAGATACCAATAGAACAAGGACAGACAGAGAGATACCAATAGAACAAGATAGATAGATAAATAATAGAACAAGATAGATAGATACCATATATACATAGATAGATAGATACCAATAGAACAAGATAGATAGATAGATACTAATAGAACAAGATAGATAGATAGATACCAATAGAACAAGATAGGTAGATAGATAGATACCGAAGGAACAAGATAGATAGATAGATACCAATAGAACAAGATAGATAGATAGATACCAATAGAACAAGATAGATAGATAGATACCAATAGAACAAGATAGATAGATAGATACCAATAGAACAAGATAGATAGATAGATACCAATAGAACAAGATAGATAGATAGATACCAATAGAATAAATAGATAGATAGATACCAATAGAATAAGACATAAATAGATAGATACCAATAGAACAAGATAGATAGATAGATACCAATAGAACAAGATAGATAGATAGATACCAATAGGGAATAAGATAGATAGATAGATACCAATAGAACAAGATAGATAGATAGATACCAATAGAACAAGATAGATAGATAGATACCAATAGAACAAGATAGATAGATAGATACTAATAGAGAATAGATAGATAGATAGGCACAGAATAAGATAGATAGATAGATACTAATAGAATGATAGATAGATAGATACCAATAGATAGATAGATAGATAGATACCAATAGAAATAGATAGATAGATACTAATAGAACAAGATAGATAGATACCAATAGAACAAGATAGATAGATAGATAAATAATAGAACAAGATAGATAGATAGATACCAATAGAAACAAAAAAAGATAGATAGATAGATACCAATAGAACAAGATAGATAGATAGATACCAATAGAACAAGATAGATAGATAGATACTAATAGAACAAGATAGATAGATAGATACCAATAGAATGAAGATAGATAGATAGATACCAATAGGAACAAGATAGATAGATAGATATCAATAGAACAAGATAGATGATAGATACCAATAGAACAAGATAGATAGATAGATACCAATATTGAACAAGATAGATAGATAGATACACACACAGAACAAGATAGATAGATAGATACCAATAGGCACATAGATACATAGATACCAAGAACAAGATAGATAGAGTAAATAGACGAACAAGATAGATAGATACCAATAGAACAAGATAGATAGATAGGCAATAGAACAAGATAGATAGATAGTAATAGAAAATGAAGATAGATAGATACCAATAGAACAACATAGATAGATAGACACCAATAGAACAAGATAGATAGATAGATAGATACCAATAGAACAAGATAGATAGATAGATAGATATCAATAGAATAAGATAGGTAGATAGATACCAATAGAATAGGATAGATAAATAGATACCAATAGAATAGGATAGATAGATAGATAGATAGATAGATAGATAGATACCAATAGAATAGGATAGATAGATAGATACCAATAGAATAGAATAGATATATAGATACCAATAGAATAGGATAGATAGATAGACACCAATAGGATAGATAGATACCAATAGAATAAGATAGATAGATAGACAGATAGATACCAATAGAATAAGATAGATAGATACCAATAGAATAAGATAGATAGATACCAATAGAATAAGATAGATAGATACCAATAGAATAAGATAGATAGATACCAATAGAATAAGATAGATAGATACCAATAGAATAAGATAGATAGATACCAATAGAATAAGATAGATAGATACCAATAGAATAAGATAGATAGATACCAATAGAATAAGATAGATAGATACCAATAGAATAAGATAGATAGATACCAATAGAATAAGATAGATAGATACCAATAGAATAAGATAGATAGGTACCAATAGAATAAGATAGATAGGTACCAATAGAATAAGATAGATAGGTACCAATAGAATTAAATAGATAGATAGAGAGATACCAATAGAATAAGATACATAGATAGATAGATAGATAGATACCAATAGAATAAGATAGATAGATACCAATAGAATAAGATAGATAGATAGATACCAATAGAATAAGATAGATAGATAGATACCAATAGAATAAGATAGATAGATAGATACCAATAGAATAAGATACATAGATAGATACCAATAGAATAAGATACATAGATAGATACCAATAGAATAAGATACATAGATAGATAGATGCCAATAGAATAAGATAAATAGATAGATAGATAGATAGATAGATACCAATAGAATAAGATACATAGATAGATAGATAGATAGATAGATAGATAGATAGATAGATAGATACCAATAGAACAAGATAGATAGATACCAATAGAACAAGATAGATAGATAGATACCAATAGAATAAGATACATAGATAGATACCAATAGAATAAGATACATAGATAGATACCAATAGAATAAGAGAGATAGATAGATACCAATAGAATAAGAGAGATAGATAGATAGATAGATACCAATAGAATAAGATAGATAGATAGATAGATACCAATAGAACAAGATAGATAGATAGATAGATACCAATAGAACAAGATAGATAGATAGATAGATAGATAGATAGATACCAATAGAACAAGATAGATAGATAGATACCAATAGAATAGGATAGGTAGATAGATACCAATAGAATAGATCGATACCAATAGAATAAGATAGATAGATACGAATAGAATAGGATAGATAGATACCAATAGATTAGGATAGATAGATAGATACGAATCGAATAGGATAGATAGATACCAATAAAATAAGATAGATAGATAGCAATAGAATAAGATAGATAGATACCAATAGAATAGGATAGGTAGATAGATACCAATAGAATAGGATAGATAGATAGATAGAAAGATACCAATAGGATAGGATAGATAGATAGATACCAATAGGATAGATAGATACCAATAGAATAGGATAGATAGATACCAATAGAATAAGATAGATAGATAGATACCAATAGAATAAGATAGATAGATAGAAAGATAGATACGAATAGAATAAGATAGATAGACAGATACCAATAGAATAAGATAGATAGATACCAATAGAATAAGTTAGATAGATACCAATAGAATAAGTTAGATAGATACCAATAGAATAAGTTAGATAGATACCAATAGGATAAGTTAGATAGATACCAATAGGATAAGTTAGATAGATAGATAGATAGATACCAATAGAATTAAATAGATAGATAGAGAGATACCAATAGAATAAGATACATAGATAGATAGATAGATACCAATAGAATAAGATACATAGATAGATAGATAGATACCAATAGAATAAGATACATAGATAGATAGATAGATACCAATAGAATACGATACATACATAGATAGATAGATACCAATAGAATAAGATAGATAGATAGATAGATAGATATATAGATACCAATAGAATAAGATAGATAGATAGATAGATAGATACCAATAGAATTAAATACATAGATAGATAGATAGATACCAACAAAATAAGATAGATAGATGCCAATAGAATAAGATAGATAAATAGTTAGATAGATAGATAGATACCAATAAATAAGATAGATAGATACCAATAGAATAAGATAGATAGATACCAATAGAAGATAGATAGATAGATACCAATAGAAATAAAGATAGATAGATAGATACCAATAGAACAAGATAGATAGATAGATACCAATAGAATAAGACAGACAGATAGATACCAAGGAACAAGATAGACAGATAGATACCAATAGAACAAGATAGACAGATAGATACCAATAGAACAAGATAGACAGATAGATACCAATAGAACAAGATAGACAGATAGATACCAATAGAACAAGATAGACAGATAGATACCAATAGAACAAGTGATAGACAGATAGATACCAATAGAACAAGATAGACAGATAGATACCAATAGAACAAGATAGATAGATACCAATAGAACAAGATAGACAGATAGATACCAGAACAAGATAGACAGATAGATACCAATAGAACAAGATAGACAGATAGATACCAATAGAAACAGACAGATAGATACCAATAGAACAAGATAGATAGATAGATACCAATAGAACAAGATAGACAGATAGATACCAATAGAACAAGATACATACAGATAGATACCAATAGAACAAGATAGACAGATAGATATCAAGGAACAAGATAGACAGATAGATACCAATAGAACAAGATAGACAGATAGATACCAATAGAACAAGATAGACAGATAGATACCAATAGAACAAGATAGACAGATAGATACCAATAGAACAAGATAGACAGATAGATACCAATAGAACAAGATAGACAGATAGATACCAATAGAACAAGATAGACAGATAGATACCAATAGAACAAGATAGACAGATAGATACCAATAGAACAAGATAGACAGATAGATACCAATAGAACAAGATAGACAGATAGATACCAATAGAACAAGATAGACAGATAGATACCAATAGAACAAGATAGACAGATAGATACCAATAGAACAAGATAGACAGATAGATACCAATAGAACAAGATATAGATAGATACCAATAGAACAAGTAGATAGACAGATAGATACCAACAGAACAAGATAGACAGATAGATACTAATAGAACAAGATAGACAGATAGATACCAATAGAACAAGATAGACAGATAGATACCAATAGAACAAGATAGACAGATAGATACCAATAGAAACAGACAGACAGATAGATACCAATAGAAACAGACAGATAGATACCAATAGAACAAGACAGACAGAAATAGATACCAATAGAACAGACAGACAGATAGATACCAATAGAACAAGATAGATAGATAGATACCAATAGAACAAGATAGACAGATAGATACCAATAGAACAAGATATATAGATAGACACCAATAGAAGATAGACAGATAGATACCAATAGAACAAGATAGACAGATAGATACCAAGGAACAAGATAGAAGGCAGAGAGAGGCCGAATAGAACAAGATAGATAGATAGATACCAATAGAACAAGATAGATAGATAGATACCAATAGGAATAAGATAGACAGATAGATACCAATAGAACAACATAGACAGATAGATACCAATAGAACAACATAGACAGATAGATACCAATAGAACAACATAGACAGATAGATACTAATAGAACAACATAGACAGATAGATACCAATAGAAATACATAGATAGTAGATACCAATAGAATAAATACAGACAGATAGATACCAATAGAACAACATAGACAGATAGATACCAATAGAATAAATATAGACAGATAGATACCAATAGAACAAATACATAGACAGATAGATACCAATAGAACAAACATAGACAGATAGATACCAATAGAACAACATAGACAGATAGATACCAATAGAACAAATACATAGATAGATAGATACCAATAGAACATACATAGATACGAATAGAAATACATAGACAGATAGATACCAATAGAACAACATAGACAGATAGATACTAATAGAACAACATAGACAGATAGATACCAATAGAAACAAACATAGACAGATAGATACCAATAGGGAATAAATATAGACAGATAGATACCAGAAACAAACAGACAGATAGATACCAAGGAACAAACATGGAGACAGATAGATACCAATAGAACAACATAGACAGATAGATACCAATAGAACAACATAGACAGATAGATACCAATAGAAAATAAATACAGACAGATAGATACCAATAGAACAACATAGACAGATAGATACCAATAGAACAACATAGACAGATAGATACACACACAAATATAGACAGATAGATACCAATAGAACAACATAGACAGATAGATACCAATAGAACAAACATAGACAGATAGATACCAATAGAACAACATAGACATAGATAGATACCATAGACAAATATAGACAGATAGATACTAACAAAGAAACAAATAAGTAAGAAAGAGAGATAGATACCAATAGAACAAACATAGACAGATAGATACCAATAGAACAACATGCACAGATAGATACCAATAGAACAACATAGACAGATAGATACCAATAGAACAACATAGACAGATAGATACCAATAGAACAACATAGACAGATAGGTACTAATAGAACAACATAGACAGATAGATACCAATAGAACAACATAGCTAGACAGATACCAATAGAACAACATAGACAGATAGATACCAATAGAACAACATAGACAGATAGATACCAATAGAACAACATAGACAGATAGATACCAATAGAACAACATAGACAGATAGATACCAATAGAAAACAACATAGACAGATAGATACCAATAGAACAAATACAGACATAATAGATACCAATAGAACAACATAGACAGATAGATACCAATAGAACAACATAGACAGATAGATACCAATAGAACAACATAGACAGATAGATACTAAATAGAACAACATAGACAGATAGATACCAATAGAACAACACAGACAGATAGATACCAATAGAACAACATAGACAGATAGATACCAATAGAACAACATAGACAGATAGATACCAGTAGAACAAGATAGACAGATAGATACCAATAGAACAACATAGACAGATAGATACCAATAGAACAACATAGACAGATAGATACCAATAGACAGACAGACAGATAGATACCAATAGAAATACATAGACAGATAGATACCAAGCAACAACATAGACAGATAGATACCAATAGAACAACATAGACAGATAGATACCGTGAACAACATAGACAGATAGATACGAACAGAACAACATAGATAGATAGATACCAATAGAACAAATAGACAGATAGATACCAATAGAACAACATAGATAGATAGATACTAATAGAACAACATAGATAGATACCAATAGAAATCAAACATAGATAGATAGATACCAATAGAACAACATAGATAGATAGACACCAATAGAACAACATAGATAGATAGATAGATACCAATAGAACAAGATAGATAGATAGATAGATATCAATAGAATAAGATAGATAGATAGATACAATAGAATAGGATAGATAAATAGATACCAATAGAATAGGATAGATAGATAGATAGATATATATAGAATAGGATAGATAGATAGATACCAATAGAATAGGATAGATAGATAGATACCAATAGAATAGGATAGATATATAGATACCAATAGAATAGGATAGACATATAGATACCAATAGAATAGGATAGATAGATAGATACCAATAGAATAGGATAGATAGATAGATACCAATAGGATAGATAGATACCAATAGAATAAGATAGATAGATAGATATAAATAGAATAAGATAGATAGATAGACAGATAGATACACCAATAGAATAAGATAGATAGATACCAATAGATAGATAGATAGATACCAATAGAATAAGATAGATAGATACCAATAGAATAAGATAGATACCAATAGAATAAGATAGATACCAATAGAATAAGATAGATAGATATAATAGAATAAGATAGATAGATACCAATAGAATAAGATAGATAGATACCAATAGAATAAGATAGATAGATACCAATAGAGATAAGATAGATAGATATAAATGAATAAGATAGATAGATACCAATAGAATAAGATAGATAGATACCAATAGAATAAGATAGATAGATACCAATAGAATAAGATAGATAGATACATAATAGAATAAGATAGATAGGTACCAATAGAATAAGATAGATAGGTAATAGAATTAAATAGATAGATAGAGAGATACCAATAGAATAAGATACATAGATAGATAGATAGATAGATAGATATCAATAGAATAAGATAGATAGATACCAATAGATAAGATAGATAGATAGATACCAATAGAATAAGATAGATAGATAGATACCAATAGAATAAGATAGATAGATAGATACCAATAAGAATAAGATACATAGATAGATACCAATAGAGATAAGATACATAGATAGATACAAACCAGAATAAGACACATGGGTATTAAGATACCAATGAATAAGATACATAGATAGATAGATGCCAATAGAATAAGATAAATAGATAGATAGATAGATAGATAGATACCAATAGAATAAGATACATAGATAGATAGATAGATAGATAGATACCAATAGAACAAGATAGATAGATACCAATAGAACAAGATAGATAGATACCAATAGAACAAGATAGATAGATAGATACCAATAGAATAAGATACATAGATAGATACCAATAGAATAAGATACATAGATAGATAGATAGATAGATACCAATAGAATATGATAGATAGATAGATACCAATAGAATAAGAGAGATAGATAGATACCAATAGAATAAGAGATAGATAGATAGATAGATACCAATAGAATAAGATAGATAGATAGATAGATACCAATAGAACAAGATAGATAGATAGATACAATAGAACAAGATAGATAGATAGATAGATAGATAGATAGATAGATAGGTAGATAGAACAAGATAGATAGATAGATACCAATAGAATAGGATAGGTAGATAGATACCAATGAATGGACAAATAGATAGATATAATAGGATAGATCGATACCAATAGAATAAGATAGATAGATACGAATAGAATAGGATAGATAGATACCAATAGATTAGGATAGATAGATAGATACGAATCGAATAGGATAGATAGATACCAATAAAATAAGATAGATAGATAGCAATAGAATAAGATAGATAGATACCAATAGAATAGGATAGGTAGATAGATACCAATAGAATAGGATAGATAGATAGATAGAAAGATACCAATAGGATAGGATAGATAGATAGATACCAATAGGATAGATAGATACCAATAGAATAAGATAGATAGATAGAAAGATAGATACGAATAGAATAAGATAGATAGACAGATACCAATAGAATAAGATAGATAGATACCAATAGAATAAGTTAGATAGATACCAATAGAATAAGTTAGATAGATACCAATAGAATAAGTTAGATAGATACCAATAGGATAAGTTAGATAGATAGATAGATACCAATAGAATTAAATAGATAGATAGAGAGATACCAATAGAATAAGATACATAGATAGATAGATAGATACCAATAGAATAAGATACATAGATAGATAGATAGATACCAATAGAATAAGATACATAGATAGATAGATAGATACCAATAGAATACGATACATAGATAGATAGATAGATACCAATAGAATAAGATAGATAGATAGATAGATAGATAGATAGATATATAGATACCAATAGAATAAGATAGATAGATAGATAGATAGATACCAATAGAATTAAATACATAGATAGATAGATACCAACAAAATAAGATAGATAGATGCCAATAGAATAAGATAGATAAATAGTTAGCCAGACAGACAGATACCAATAGAATAAGATAGATAGATAGATAGATAGATAGATAGATAGATAGATACCAATAGAATAAGATAGATAGATAGATACCAATAGAATAAGATAGATAGATAGATAGATAGATAGATAGATACCAATAGAACAAGATAGATAGATAGATACCAATAGAACAAGATAGATAGATAGATAGATATCAATAGAATAAGATAGGTAGATAGATACCAATAGAATAGGATAGATAAATAGATACCAATAGAATAGGATAGATAGATAGATACCAATAGAATAGATAGATGAATGATAGAATGAAAGAAGACTATAGAATAGGATAGATATATAGATACCAATAGCAATAGGATAGATATATATACCAATAGAATAGATAGATAGATAGATACCAATAGAATAGGATAGATAGATAGATACCAATAGAATAAGATAGATAGATAGACAGATAGATACCAATAGAATAAGATAGATAGACAGATAGATACCAATAGAATAAGATAGATAGACAGATAGATACCAATAGAATAAGATAGATAGATACCAATAGAATAAGATAGATAGATACTAATAGAATAATGGATAGATAGATACCAATAGAATAAGATAGATACCAATAGAATAAGATAGATAGATACCAATAGAATAAGATAGATATGATAGATACTAATAGAATAAGAAGGATAGGTACCAATAGAATAAGATAGATAGATACTAATAGAATTGTAAATAGATAGATAGAGAGATACCAATAGAATAAGATACATAGATAGATAGATAGATAGATAGATAGATACCAATAGAATAAGATAGATAGATACCAATAGAATAAGATAGATTAGATAGATACCAATAGAATAAGATAGATAGATAGATACCAATAGAATAAGATACATAGATAGATAGATAGATAGATACCAATAGAATAAGATAGATAGATACCAATAGAATTAAATAGATAGATAGATAGATAGATACCAATAAAATAAGATAGATAGATGCCAATAGAATAAGATAAATAGATAGATAGATAGATAGATACCAATAGAATAAGATACATAGATAGATAGATAGATAACACAGAACAAGATAGATAGATAGATACCAATAGAACAAGATAGATAGATAGATACCAGACAGAACAAGATAGATAGATAGATACCCAATAGAACAAGATAGATAGATAGATACCAATAGAACAAGATAGATAGATAGGATACCACAGGAACAAGATAGATAGATACCAATAGAACAAGATAGATAGATAGATACCAATAGAACAAGATAGATAGATACCAATAGAACAAGATAGATAGATACACCAATAGAACAAGATAGATAGATAGATACCAATAGAACAAGATAGATAGATACCAACAGAACAAGATAGATAGATACTCACAGAACTGATAGATAGATAGATACCAATAGAACAAGATAGAAGATAGATAATTGAGAAACAAGATAGATAGATAGATACCAATAGAACAAGATAGATAGATAGATACCAATAGAACAAGATAGATAGATAGATGTCCAATAGAACAAGATAGATAGATAGATACCAATAGAACAAGATAGATAGATAGATACCCACAGAAATCAACATAGATAGATATGGATGCACCACCAGAAACAAACATAGATAATAGATACCAATAGAACAACATAGATAGATAGATACCAATAGAAACAAACATAGATAGATAGATACCAATAGAACAACATAGATAGATAGATACCAATAGAACAAGATAGATAGATAGATAGATATCAGTAGAATAAGATAGGTAGATAGATACCAATAGAATAGGATAGATAGATAGATAGATAGATAGATAGATAGATACCAATAGAATAGGATAGATAGATAGATAGATACCAATAGAATAGAATAGATAGATAGATAGATACCAATAGAATAGGATAGATAGATAGATACCAATAGAATAGGATAGATAGATAGATACCAATAGGATAGATAGATAGATAGATACCAATAGAATAAGATAGATACCAATAGAATAAGATAGATACCAATAGAATAAGATAGATACCAATAGAATAAGATAGACAGATAGACACCAATAGAATTAGATAGACAGATAGATACCAATAAGAATAGTTGACATTTAGATAGATACCAATAGAATAAGATAGATAGACAGATAGATACCAATAGAATAAGATAGATAGACAGATAGATACCAATAGAATAAGATAGATAGACAGATAGATAACTAACAGAATAAGATAGATAGACAGATAGATACCAATAGAATAGATAGATAGACGGATAGATACCAATAGAATAAGATAGATAGACGGATAGATACCAATAGAATAAGATAGATAGACGGATAGATACTAATAGAATAGATAGATAGACGGATAGATACCTGTAATAGAATAAGATAGATAGACAGATAGATACCAATAGAATAAGATAGATAGACAGATAGATACCAATAGAATAAGATAGATAGACAGATAGATACCAATAGAATAAGATAGATAGACAGATAGATACCAATAGAATAAGATAGATAGACAGATAGATACCAATAGAATAAGATAGATAGACAGATAGATACCAATAGAATAAGATAGATAGACAGATAGATAACAATAGAATAAGATAGATAGACAGATAGATACCAATAGAATATGATAGATAGACAGATAGATACCAATAGAATAAGTTAGACAGATAGATACCAATAGAATAAGATAGACAGATAGATACCAATAGAATAAGATAGATAGACAGATAGATACCAATAGAATAAGATAGATAGACAGATAGATACCAATAGAATAAGATAGATAGACAGATAGATACCAATAGAATAAGATAGACAGATAGATTCACTCAATAGAATAAGATAGATAGATAGATACCAATAGAATAAGATAGATAGATAACTAATAGAATAAGATAGATAGATACCAATAGAATAAGATAGATAGATAGGTACCAATAGAATAAATGAATATGATAGATAGGTACCAGACAGAATAAGATAGATAGATAGATACCAATAGAATAAGATAGATAGATAGATACCAATAGAATAAGATAGATAGATACCAATAGAATAAGATAGAT
Organism: Ascarosepion bandense; assembly: GCA_037127315.1. NCBI lineage: Eukaryota > Metazoa > Mollusca > Cephalopoda > Sepiida > Sepiidae > Ascarosepion > Ascarosepion bandense. The sequence continues at coordinate 1,741,105 of JBBBDQ010001346.1, read as the reverse complement.
AGATACCAATAGAATAAGATAGATAGATAGATACCAATAGAATAAGATAGATAGATAGATACCCAATATGAATAAGATAGATAGATAGATACCAAGGAATAAGACAGATAGATAGATAGATGGATAGATAGACAGATAGACAGATAGATACCAATAGAATAAGATAGATAGATACCAATAGAATAAGATAGATAGATACCAATAGAATAAGATAGATAGATACTAATAGAATAAGATAGATAGATACTAACAGAATAAGATAGATAGATACCAACAGAATAAGATAGATACATACCAACAGAATAAGATAGATACATACCAACAGAATAAGATAGATACATACCAACAGAATAAGATAGATACATACCAACAGAATAAGATAGATAGATAGATAGATAGATGGATAGATAGATACCAATAGAATACGATAAATAGGTAGATACCAATAGAATAAGATAGATAGGTAGATACCAATAGAATAAGATAGATAGGTAGATACCAATAGAATAAGATAGATAGGTAGATACCAATAGAATAAGATAGATAGGTAGATAACAATAGAATAAGATAGATAGGTAGATAGATACCAACAGAATAAGATAGATAGGTAGATAGATACCAAACAGAATAAGATAGATAGATGGATAGATAGATAGATACCAATAGAATAAGATAGATAGATAGATACCAATAGAATAGATAGATAGATAGATACCAATAGAATAAGATAGATAGATAGATACCAATAGAATAAGATAGATAGATAGATACCAATAGAATAAGATAGATAGATAGATATCAATAGAATAAGATAGATAGATAGATACCAACAGAATAAGATAGATAGATAGATACCAATAGAATAAGATAGATAGATAGATACCAATAGAATAAGATAGATAGATAGATACCAATAGAATAAGATAGATAGATAGATACTAAATAGAATAAGATAGATAGATAGATACGAATAGAATAAGATAGATAGATAGATACCAATAGAATAAGATAGATAGATAGATACCAATAGAATAAGATAGATAGATAGATAATAATAGAATAAGATAGATAGATAGATACCAATAAATAAGATAGATAGATAGATACCAATAGAATAAGATAGATAGATAGATACCAATAGAATAAGATAGATAGATAGATACACACAGAATAAGATAGATAGATAGATACCAATAGAATAAGATAGATAGATAGATACCAATAGAATAAGATAGATAGATAGATACCAATAGAATAAGATAGATAGATAGATACCAATAGAATAAGATAGATAGATAGATACCAATAGAATAAGATAGATAGATAGATACCAATAGAATAAGATAGGATAGATAGATACCAATAGAATAAGATAGATAGATAGATACCAATAGAATAAGATAGATAGATAGATACCAATAGAATAAGATAGATAGATATCAATAGAATAAGATAGATAGATAGATAACAATAGGAATAAGATAGATAGATATCAATAGAATAAGATAGATAGATAGATAGACGAATAGAAATAAGATAGATAGATAGACAATAGAATAAGATAGATAGATAGATAATAGAATAAGATAGATAGATAGATACCAATAGGAATAAGATAGATAGATAGATACCAATAGAATAAGATAGATAGATAGATACCAATAGAATAAGATAGATAGATAGATACCAATAGAATAAGATAGATAGATAGATACCAATAGAATAAGATAGATAGATAGATACCAATAGAATAAGATAGATAGATAGATACCATAGAAATAAGATAGATAGATAGATACCGGCATAATAGAATAAGATAGATAGATAGATACCAATAGAATAAGATAGATAGATAGATACCAATAAATAAGATAGATAGATAGATACCAATGAATAAGATAGATAGATAGATACCAATAGAAGGAAGATAGATAGATAGATAGAATCAATAGAATAAGATAGATAGATAGATAGATACCAATAGAATAAGATAGATAGATAGATAGATTAATAGAATAAGATAGATAGATAGATAGATAAATAATAGAATAAGATAGATAGATAGATAGATACCAATAGAATAAATAAGATAGATAGATAGATAGATACCAATAGAATAAGATAGATAGGATAGATAGATACCAATAGAATAAGATAGATAGATAGATAGATACCAATAGAATAAGATAGATAGATAGATACCAATAGAATAAGATAGATAGATAGATACCAATAGAATAAGATAGATAGATAGATAGATACCAATAGAATAAGATAGATAGATACCAATAGAATAAATAGATAGATAGATACCAATAGAATAAGATAGATAGATAGATATCAATAGAATAAGATAGATAGGTAGAGACACTAATAGAATAAGATAGATAGATAGATACCAATAGAATAAGATAGATAGATAGATACCAATAGAATAAGATAGATAGATAGATACCAATAGAATAAGATAGATAGATAGATGTCAATAGACGGAAGATAGATAGATAGATACTCAATAGAATAAGATAGATAGATAGATACCAATAGAATAAGATAGATAGATACCAATAGAATAAGATATAGATAGATAGATAGATAGATAGATACCAACAGAATAAGATCGATAGATAGATACCAATAGAATAAGATTAAGTAGATAGATAGATAGATAGATACCAATAAATGAAGATCGATAGATATATAGATAGATAGATACCAATAGAATAAGATCCATAGATAGATATATAGATACCAATAGAATAAGATCGATAGATAGATATATAGATACCAATAGAATAAGATCAATAGATAGATAGATAGATACCAATAGAATAAGATAGACAGATAGATACCAATAGAATAAGATAGATAGATAGATACCAATAGAATAAGATCGATAGATAGATAGATAGATACCAATAGAATAAGATCGATAGATATATAGATACCAATAGAATAAGATAGATAGATAGATAGATAGATACCAATAGAATAAGATAGATAGATACCGATAGATAGATAGCTGACCAAGATATATATTCCTTCTCTACATTTCATCGACAGAATATGACATAACAAACATAATCCTTTCAAAGTGAATACAGTTTTTTGTTGGAGAGGAAGATTTTCCTTATGTGAATCCTGTATTATTTTCTTTTTGTCTTTTATTCTGTTATGTTAACAATTACAAGACAACTTGTAACTTGTTTTATATCTGCCCATTGGTGTGTCTGTGTGTTTATCAGTATAAGTGTAGGTGTGTGTATTCTGGTGCTTATTTGATTATTTAATCTGTGCCATCCTCTTCCAACACCCTTTATCTTTTTCTTCTTATATTGGCATAGATAAATATTATTGTATGGTCTAAGCAAAGACAGAGTAAAGAAAGAAGTAAGTATTGTGTATGTGTGTGTGTGTGTGTGTGTGTGTGTGTGTGAAGACACATGTTTTCTCCTAATCAATATCCACTTGAAACTCCTCCTCTCTCGTTCGTAAAACCAGCCAGTGTGGATTGAGCGCCCACTTCCCTTTCTGCCGTCTCGTCGGTACCATCATCAGCCTGTTCCACACTCTGACTGAAATGGAAATTGAAGGAGAAAGAGAACACAACATTAGTAGAACGAGGAAGATCACAGTGATGCTGATGTTGATGATGGTGTAGCAGGAGTCAAGGTACCTGCCACAAACCATCATTATTACTGCTACTAGTGCACTAGTTTAGAGATGTCGCCACCACGACACACGGATTTTACCACCTAAAAAAAAAAAAAAAAAATTTAAAAAAATTAAATAAAAATAACACTCATATTCTACCGTCTTTTTGGCGAAAAAAATAAGGTAAATTAATTTTTGATTAATTTTCAAAAAAATATGCTTGTTGCTTTATTTTTAGTTAATTATTTTTACACTTAATCGAATTTTACGGTAACAATTGTCAGTGTTTCTGTTTTGCTTACGTTTTCTGAAATGATGATTTTTAGAGAAATATGTCTATGGAAACGGAGTTTCAATTTTTTAATTCATTCGATGATCATGTTAATTTTATTTTGGTTGTCGTTTTAAACCCTCTTTGTCACAAAATCTTTAGAATGGGGTCGATTTTTCCTTAAAATTGCTTGTCATCCAGTTGTTGCATGTCCTCGTTCCTTATGTGTACTTGAGTACTTAGAGAAGGAAAGAATATTCAATATAAACGAGAAATTGTTAATTGCTATCGAAAAAATTGTTTTAGTTTTAAAAGCTGTCAGTTGTGTTTTAGTGTGAGTGTATGTATGTTTATGTATGTGTGTGTGAGTGATTTGCATCTTTTTTTCTTAAATCCGTTATATGTTTTGAAGCCTAGTGACCTTTTTTTTTTAAACGATTGTGTATAAAAAAGATGATCTGAGAATTCACGGATGAGTGTGTGTGTGTGTGTGTGTGTATTGTTTACATGTGTGTTTGCTTGATTGTTGCGTCCATTTAGTTTGTTCATATGTCATTTCTAGTGAGTGTGTGTTGGATTTTTATATCGATAACTACAACCGCTTTAAGTTTAATAAATAAATTTATCAAGCTTGAGAGGTAGGCACCTCTAATTGACACTATTGAGAGAGATAGAGAGAGACAGAAGAGATAAAGAGAAAGAGATATATATACACACACACACACACACACACAAAAAAAAAAAAACAGTGATAAAAATGCATTTTTGGTCTATTTCTTTTTCTTTCTTTTTTTTTTTTTGGCTGGAAATTTTCTCAATATACCAAATTCAATTTCTGTCTTTTCCACATCTGTTTTTAATTAACCTTACTCTGCTTTTTTTTAAATATGAATGAGATTATATTTCATTAATCTATTCTCATTCATATATCTATCTATCTATCTATCTATCTGTACACTGACATCTATTTTCTGTTTTTTTTTGTTTTTTTTTTTTATGTGTTGTGGTGAACAAGTTTTTTTCGTCTGACGTTGAGTTCAATATTCAATTATTCATGCTTACTTCATTTCTCCTGAAAATTGTCTTAATTCTCAAAACAAGCTAAAAACTTAGTAAATGAAATATGCATAATAAACTTTTTTCTCCCTCAAAACAAGACGCATAATGTCAACAAACTATGGATTTTTTAAAAATTATTTTTTGTGTTCAATGCTTCAACTGCATAGGTCAATATCTCTATTTCAGTTTTGATATCATGCTAATTAAGCAATTTTTAATTGTCTTCATGTTTAAAAATGAATATCGAAGAATTTCCTGTTTTATGACATTGTCGGTGGTAAACGAAGAATCTTATTGCAATTCCAAACCACCCTACCAAAAATAAATAAATTTAGATAAATAAATGATAGAAAACTGTTTCCATTTAGAAGTGAGTATGGTCGGGTATAATATCCGATCGTGTATAAGAGCAAACTGTTTTCCGGGCCTCTGCATTCTAAAAGGGGTACATTTTCTACTCCAAGGATACGACAGTCGAGAGCTAAAAATGTAATAAAATTTGGTGTTTCCTGTGGTCTGATCTACATTCTCTACACATGCATTTCTTTTTAAAATCAATCCTTCGTAATAAATAAAAATAAAACGGTTGTAATGTAAATGCTATCATTTTAAAATTCTGTCTATCCATGCGTATCATTTTTGTGAACAGGAGGAGAAGGGGGAACGAAAACGTGGGGAAACGTTGGGCTTCCACGATTCGATGCACCATTTTCCATTTTTATATTTTTTGCGTTATTAGAGACTAGAGAGGAAGTCTTTACTCTTTATTCTTTCTTTCTTTTTAAGTGCTTCAAAGAAAAAATTGGTGCATATATGACTAAAGAAGTTTTCAGTTTTGTTAATTATTAAATGCATTATTTATTCTGCGGATGTTGGTAAGCAATATGTAAGCATATGCGTGTTTCTACTCAAAGAAGACTTAAATGTCGATTGATAGAGAAACTACCGCGACTATTCGCAGGGTCGAGCGTAGCTCAACTGGTAACGCGGGTGTTTTTTTTTTTTATTATTTGGTCATAGTCCAATCTTAGAGAGGACCTTGATTCGCTTCGTAATTCTTTTTGCTTAGCAACCTTGTCATTAATAGTTAGAAAAAAATCAGATAGTCGAAGGAGCTATGCATTTACCAACTGAAAAAGAAAACACTTATTTTTAATGATTTTCTAAGCGCTGCTTATGTGGCATAAGGCTGGAAACTACGGGGTACCCAGTGAGGATCAAACTCACTACTCAGTTGTAATAGGTTCTACCGAGACTAGCTTGCTAACCATTGACACCAACCACGTCGAGGTGCCCTGCGTGTTCGTGAAAGTGTGCATATTGCAAATAGAAATGAAAATAAACTTTTTTTGTTACGTTTTTATTATTTTGTGTGTGTGTGTGACAATAATTCATATCTCGTGCTTTTAAATAATGTTTTAATGTGTGGATTGTTTGCCATACACATGACTACATTCATTTTTTAGGGTTTACACAGTAAATGAGTTTTGTTTGCTGCTGTATTTTTCTTGGTTTTATCAATTTTTACAGCAGAAACAACTTCTTTTGACAATAAAAGTAAATATTGTGAATTTTAGCATGCACTTTCTTGTAGATTTTTAGGTACATATGTAGTCGACAGGTTAAAAAAAATAAATGTCCATTAAAATCTAAAATTAAATTATTATTACCAAAGAAAGATTGTTCTCAAAATTCACGTTAACGTTTTAAAAATAAAACCACTACTATAGCAAGAAGCTAATCAGGCTAAGAAAAGGCGGTAAATGAGAAAACTAATTAACAAAAAAGCACACAAAATTTGTTAAGATGCAAGAAAAATCTTAATATCCACATAGGTAATCAACTTGAAATTAGAATTGTTGTTATTTAATTTTTATCTTTATTTTATTTATACTTGATTCAGATACTTGGAGGCACACACACCCTTTTTATCAGTCTCTACAGCTGATACTGACTGCAGTTTAAAAAATATCTTACAATCAAAATACACATGCACAAAAATGGCGGTTTATTCAAGATAATGAAAACATTTTTCTCTCTCTCTTTCTCTATCTATCTGTCTCTCTATCTTTGCAGACATTAATGAATTTTAAATAAAATTATATACCTTGTGACATAAAAACTAAAATGGGCTGGAATATTTTGCCGCGAAAACGAGGAATTCACCAAAAAGACCAAAGCACTGATTTCCTACATATGCACTTTTACTTTTACACATGACTGCACTTAATGAATGAATATTGTCCCTGAATAAACGTTGAAATCCTAAAAAAGTAAAACCATCTCAATAGCAATAAGGTAATCATAATCAGTGGAAAAGATCACATGCAATTATTTGGCATGATTCTGGTCTCTAAGATACATTCCATTAGCCTCTCTAGATTTCTAGCAATTTTTTTTCTAATTATTTTAATTAATAGAAAAAAAATTTCAAAGGTAGAAGAAAAATTTGAAAATAGCTTCAGTCCAGTGTATTATGAAAATCAAAAATCGTGTATGAACATAACACACATCATTTGTTGTCATCACATAAACTCAAGTTATGCATGTAATTCCGCCACACATTTACCTCAAATCATTCTCTATCTATCTATCTATCTATCTATCTAAGTTTCATGTCGTCTTGAGCTAATCACTGACATTTTATTGTTTTGTTGTAAAGACCTTTAAATTAATCATAAGAACCTTTCCCAACACACAATCATCACACACCAAAAAAAACGTTCTTCGAGAAAACTTCCCAGATATCTTGAACATTTAAATTGCGGAAGTTTTAAATCTCTAATCATTATAGAATGAATTTAAATTTTAAAAAAAATATATAAAATTTAAAAAAATATAGAATTTAAAACCTGGTTACTTCTCGTCAACAAATGCTTTGTTACCTTCATTCAAATCCCACTTTGAAATTAAGGAATATTATGTTTCGTTTGAGTGAGTTTGACCCTTCTTACGTTTGATAGTTCGTAGCTAATGGAATATAGCTATTTTTACTGTTATTAATTTAATTATCCTTACTTTGTATTTTTCTTTCTCCATGGAAATGAATCGTTATTGAAGAAGAGTCTTTATTGATAAAATAAATTTAAAAATAAACATAAAATTAAAGAAATGTAGAACTATTGCTGAATCAAAAATTACATGGTTGTCGTCAAGCATATTTTTAAGAGCTTAAATTAAGTATCATTGAATGAACTCTAAAGTAAACTGGCTTCGACAGAAGAATAATTTTAAAAAAAAGATAAGAATCGTGGACTAAAAATGATGTTGCAATCACTTAAAGATAAAATAAATACAAAATAAATAAATAAATAAAACGAAGTGATCTTTTTTTAATTGACGTTTTTGCTTTTTCGTGAGATCTTTTTAAAACATTTTTCTCCAACAACAACAGTAATAATTCTTACAACAACACTTGCAAATATTCAGCTTCTTTATCTTTAAGTGAAATTAATAGTAAGTCTCTCCCTAGAGATATAAATTATTTCTTTTTTTAAAACTAAAAGCAAATAAACATTTAACAACTTGTTAAAACTTAATAAAAATTTATTAAGCTTGAAATTAATTTTCCTCCAGTGGTAAAAATAAAAAATAAAGGATAGAGAGAGAAGTGGGGAGGAACTGTCACGCCGGTAACTCTCCAAGACTTTTTTACTTTTTATTTTTAAATTTTTATTTCTCTTGTTCGTCCGATTCATTGTCCGAGAGCCACTCAAGGTAGGGGTCGCAAAATGTGATTGTTGTAAACTTTTTTACAACAATCACGTTTCGCAACCCCTAACTTGAGTGGATCTCGGAAAGTAAAGGTTTAACACAGTACAGTACACTGTAGAGAACAAGAGATGCATCTTAATAAAGCTTTAAAAAGGGAGCAATGGCTGAGTAAAAAAAACGAGACGCTAAAAAAAAAAAAAAAATGGAAAAATTCAAATTGCAAACTAAAGGTGAAATTAGTAGATTCTCTCTCACGTGAGGAAAACAAACAAAAATAAAAATTACTCAGTCAGGCAGAATCATCCGCCCGATAAAAGTTTTCCTAAAGATAAATATTTACTTCTTTATAAAAAAAATTGAAAAAGTGTAGACTATGAAGAAGATATAAAAATACAAACAGAAAACAGTAGCACTAACTAAAAAACTACAATTCTAGAAAACTTGACTTTTTTCACGTGATTGTTTTGCCGTTTACCCTACTGATGACAACTAAAAAAAACGCAAAAACACTGATATAGTCATTTATTTTGCCGCCGTTTTTCGTGATATGGCAAAAGTTTAAAAAAGGCTAATTTAAATTTTAATGTGTGATATGAAGACTGAAAAAAAAATAATTGGAAATGAAGAGGTTAAGTAGTTTCACTTTCTTTCATTTTTTACCCCACGACCACGAATTAGTTGTTGCATCTTTCCTTGAAAAATAAAATAAAATAAAATAAATAATAAATGGGTCACCTAGTATAATTTCTTCGTCTGGTCTGGTTCTTTTATGTCACCTGTGATTTTTCGCCCATAAAATTCCATATTTACCAATTTCCCACTGCTCCCACTTTTTTACATCCTCCAAAAATTCCTGCTGAAGCAGTTGGAGAAATGTCAGAACGGCGTACAAAATGCATACAATCAAATATTTCTCGATCAAAAACAAAACATCTTAAAAAAAAAAAAAAAAAAAAAAAGCTTCGTTTTCCTTAACAATATATCGTAATTACTACTTTTTAGTTCGCATTAATGGTCAAGAACAACAACAAAACACTTAACCAATAAAACATGGAGAAATTCTTTTAATTTTATTTTTGGAAAGCGGAGATGCGTATAAAAAGCCAGTGTCTTCTTGTGAATAAGAGAAATAAATGACTATATAATTTATTTTTGTACATTTCCCAATCTCTCTCTAGACTATCTTCATTTTTGTAATTAAGTATCGATATTCTTCGGTTTTTATGGGTATTTCTATTTTAACAGACACCTGAAGAATGCTGAAGAATTCATCGGTCGAAACGTTCTGTTATCGCAAATTACAATACATGCTTTTCCCTTCTTACTCGCTTTTATTTTCATTCTTTCGCCGAGTTTTATTGAATTGATATCTAACCAGTAAAAGATGGTCACTCGACGTTTTTATTTTTATCTTCATCCCTTCCCCCGTACTACAGGCATATACAATTATTTTTTCCTTTCACCTGGTTTTCTTTTCATTTTCTCTAGCTTTTTTACCTCTTAGGTTTTCTTCTTTTTTTACCTCATAGGTTTCTTTTTACAACTTCTTTTCCCTTCTTCTCGCCTTCACGTTCCCCAATTCCTTCTCTCTTATTATGCATTATTCCAGTTCATAAAGGACAGCGATCAGACACATACACTGTTATTAAGTAGGGAAGCATAACGATCGTATATAGACAAGCAAAATAGGCTACTATAAGAAGAAAAAAGATCTGCCATTCAATATTAGAAACCAAATGAAAAATTAAACTTTGTTGTGAATATTATTGACACTTTGTAAAAAAAGAACCTCAGCGGATAGATTCTCTAACTAGAAAAAAGCATTACCCGTTGTTTTACTGTGTGCTGGTTAGGGCTCTTTTTGTGTGTGTGTGTTTACAAAAAGATCAGGGTCTGATAAAAAATGGAAATTGATAATCGAAACGTCATGAATACACAAAAAAGCAGAGGAAAGAAAGATGAAAAGGAAAAGTGTTAGTTCCTGAATAAGATTTTTTAAGTGATTATCCTGCTTCGATGTTCTTGAGTTCTGTGGATGTTGCAAAACAATTTTCATGCATATTACTGTCAAAAGGAAGAAAAGAAGAAAAGAAGATAAGAAGAGGGAGAAAAAAAGACGAAGAAATCATTGTAAAACTGATTGCATTCTAACGTTTCCGCTCCACTCAAAGAATCTCTACAACCATAAGTGGTTTACTTTGGTAAACCCAGAGACTTTAAACCAGATTCAAATTTTAAAATGGTCAGCTTAGTCAAAATATCCGTGTAGTCTTATTCTTCATTTGTAAAATTTAATACGTTCGAAACAATTGCATATGCAAAACTTTCTTTTTTTTTCTTCTTTTAATGATTTGCAAATGATATTTTTTCTCTTTCTCTCTTGTTAGTTTTTTTATTTATTCGATCCATCAATTAACTCGTTTTTTTTTTCTTCTTTTCTTCTATTTCTTTCTTTTAATGGGGTGGCTTTCATCTTTTTTCTTCTTTTCCAATTTTAGACCATAACCACATCAGTTTATAAAATGAAAAAACAATTGCAACATGTTGATAGAAAATGAGTTCTATTGGAAACTTTGTTCAATTATGCTTTAAAGGCGACATTTTACAATTATATTTCTCTCCGAAGATAAAAGTCAAGAATTACCTCCACTAATTTGCTGAAAAAAAAAAAAAATTACTGTATGGAGAAAAAGAAGACCTCAAACTTAGTATAAACGAACTTTTTACATCAAAATGTTTGTTATTAAGAGAGAAGATCAAAGTATTTTTTTAATTATTTAAAAAAAAATTTTTATTCCTTTCTAACACTTTCAAAATTTTAGTAAAAATCTTGTTTTCATTTTCGTCAGCGGATAATCAAATTGTTATCAGAGTTTATGGATAATGTAACATTACGTAGCTCATTTTTTTCCGATGAAAACACATTAAATTCTTGCAAAAATTATATAGTGTCGACATGAATCAACATTGCATGGTGATTTTCACTTTAAGATTCAGGTCATATATATTTCAGTGCGGTTAAATGTGATACCGGTTACAAAAAGATAGGATAAAATGTGCAAGAACAGATATATAATATACCTCTTTTTTGCAAAAATCTATCTAAACTTATTTAATTTATAAATGAAACTTTGTGTGTGTCCGTTACCTATAGACTCCGAAACGGCTGAACCGATTTTCTTGAAAATTTACAGTTGTACTATAAGCGTCTGCGAGTGTTCTTTTGTGTCGAGGTACCCCCGATAAATATCGAAAATCGAAAAAATCGGGTTATAGAAGGAATGGTCCGATTTTAATCAAATTTGATACACTCATAGACAAAGGGATAAGAAACGATATTCAGAGGTTTCAAGGTTGCAGTTCTTACAATAGTGCAGAAAATTTGATATCGACCAGGAAATCAAAGTTTGACTTACATCCATTCATTTTTCTTTCAGTCTACGGTTTCGCTTTAACTGGAAACAAGTATTGCTTTTTAGTCTTTCGTGTCAACGTCCAAAGAGTCTGAGCTCCAGGACCATAAATTAGTTTTAAAGCTTTCATTACACCCGAGCAACGCTGGGTTATACTGCTAGTTTAAAATAAAAAGGTACAACTGATTGTAGGGATTAAATTTCGCGATCTCAATGTGTTATATTTAAGGGAATCCAGTGTAGAATATTTTTAAGAGATGGCGTATGTAATAGAGCGTAAATGAATATAAAAGAGGGCACTTAGGTCAACATTGAATTACGACAGTCTGTTTCATGCATAACCCCAAACAAAGCAATGAAGCTCGTATAATGAAGTAAAGGTTTATGTTTAAAATGGTGACCCATGCCGCGATAAGTTTAAGTGCAATTAGAGAAACCGGTCTAAGTCAGGATCATGTCATGATGATACACACGATTTTTTTGTTCAGTTAGAGACGTTCGAGGTTATAGGCCTTCCAAAAGTTAGTTGGTTATTTCGGAGAACTGCCGCGCATGTTGGACGTGGCACGTCAGTGGTTCCTCGTTATTGCCAAATGTGCTTAAATTGCTTCTGGATGGCCACCTTATACAGATTGATACATTGTAAGAGCAGCAGGGTTAGACCGCGGAACACAGATAAAATCAAATATGTCCCCAGGAACGTCAACACGGATCGTTGGGAACTATTTACTTTCCGAGGGACTGTTAGGACACTTCAGAGTTACCTTACGTAATTACCAAAGCGACCACAAGGGCTACTGATCTGATATAAAAACCAAAAGAGAAACAATTCTCTCTCTTTTCTTTCCTTCGCTCACAACGGCCTGCTAACCAGAACTCTTGGACACACTTTTCATTAGCTTCTTATTCTAGTTGAGAATGACCGAGGCCGTAGTTATATTAATGGTTAATATAGCGACGGCCTCGGAATGACCCCAGAATCTTCGGAGAAGTAGATCAGACTTTGCCTCTTTAAATTACCTAGTCGGCCTGAAACAATGGGTTCGATTTTGTCCAATGTTGGAATAATTGTATTTAGTTCCTTCTTGTTATATTTTATTGTACAAATAGGTTCTGTTTATTAGAACCTCTCAGTCTCTGATTATTTAAAGATAAAATATTCTACGCTTCTTTCTTATTTTTTAAGGATTTACATTTTAAATCCTCTACGTTCAACACGCCAATCGTGCTGATACTTGTACCAAGCTAGCATTTCACACGACCACCAAAGGACTATGGGCTCGCGTGCCTCTAAAAAGGCATAAAACCATTCAGTTTGTCTGCATTGGTGTCGTCAGTGGGTCATCTGAATGATGACTGACGCTCTGTTGCATTTAGTGATGAGAGCAGGTTCTGCTTTCTGGCAAATAATGGCCGTTTGCTTGTGTAGCGTAGACTTGAGAGCGACATCACATGTGCTGCTCATGTTCAACGCCTGACTCATTCAGTTATCCCACCTACAACACTTGCTGTATTGCGTCAACAGACGTAAGAGGCTTGAAATTATGTATCAGGATGGTATTTGCTATTTGTACAATCGTATACACCTGAGAGTACGTTTGTATTAACACCAAAAAAGGGTGTATACTATTTTGATATGAGGTCTTACTACTGTTAATATTCCCCCTATTTTGGAACCTGTGCACGTATTTTTTTTATAATCATTCACTCCAAGCAAGTTAGGACCGTCACTGGTGCGCTGGGGGCTATAGTGAGAGAGAAAACAGAGTAAAAGGGATGTCGAAGAAATGATAAGAGAAGGGTGGGAATCAAGTAGATATAAGATGACAATTGACATTGCACTCAAACTTTTGGAGATAGTAGCTATTAGAGAAGCAAAGCAAATAAAAGAGTTCCTACAAACATGAAATGCGAAAAAAGAAACTTTTAGAGTAAAAGAGACTTACATTTAACTATTTTGATGGTATTGATTTGTATATGTAATATATTAGCTGTAGATTTAATCTTGAGAAAACTGAAATATATTCAGGGTGTTGCAATTTCATTTTCCGTCTCTGTGTGTAATTGTAGCTATTTGGTTTTTTTTATTTGTTTTATAACCTCAAAATCTTTAACGGATATGTGAACATTTTGAATTCGTAAAGGTGACGTTTACTTTGGATATAAGTTCTAAGATTTGGCATGAAATACTGAATTTCAAATCGAAATAACTAAAAAATAATTCACTGTACGGCTGTTATTATGCGCAAAGTAGTTAATTACGTTTCTTTAAAAAAAATTCTTAAAAGGATTCTTGAATAATATTTTGCCAGAAATTTTAGAGTTAAATCCCAAGTCTTCCCTTCAGGCAAATTAAATATAAATTACCTGCGATAGGTGATATATTTTACAATGATTTTCACCTTTTACAAGGCGCAAAAGTCACTCGAAGTAGAGAGTTACAGTGTAAGAAGCATCACCTCAAGCAAGGGGATAACGCCACCAAGATGCAAGGGGGCCACCGGGAAGTGAAGAAGAATAGAAATACTTTAGAAAGAACTGGAAAACCAATCCTAAATCGGGGGGGAAAAAAAAAAGATAAGTGTCTACTTTTGTTCAAAAGACCGTGGAGAAGTGTGACCCAGATGACAGGTGAACCTATCTGCTCCTATTGAGGAAAGAAAAACGTAAATAAATAGAAAAAAAAGTTCAGAGTTTTAGAGGGAAACGTATAAAGTTCTTTCGGCGGTAATGGTGCGTAATACGAAGAAACGTTTTTTTAAGAGTATCGTATTTGCTAATTAAAACTTCTTTAACGCACGCATGCATAAAAGATAAAAAAGCAAAAAAAAAAAAAAAAAAGCAGAAGAGAAAGAGTGATAAGGAAACTAATTTATAACCAGGATAGAGTCACTTTATTCTCAATAATCCTTTTAAATCTCTGATACCCAATAAAAAGCATTTTTCATAATCAAATTCACCAAGGCAGTAAAGAAACAACAGGTTACTAAGAGTAAAGAGTTGGTAAACAAGAACATTAAAGAGCGAGAACAATAGAAGATTAATCAGGAAGACAATTGATAACGCTTGACATGGTTTAAACAGAGATGGGGTCCTTTTCGCAACCAGCAACAACAGATTCGAGGATCTAACAGCCAAAATGTAGGCTACTATAAATAGATTCTGATGAGTTAATCGAATTCATACGACTAGACAGAGGTACCGGCGCTTCAAGCCCCCGAGAAAAGGTTTTAATTTGATGAATTACAGGGTAATTTTAAAGCCATATTAAATCCCCTCTATTGTAATAAAGACCGTATATATATATATATATATATATATATATATATATATATATATATGCCTTTGACATTTGAAAAAGAAATCACTCGACCGGCGGTCGAGAGTCAGGGAAAATTTTCTCGCCCTAAGATCATTTTACTCGACCGACTCCATTTTCTTAATAGTCGCCTTATGTAAACATAGCGTGAATCGCTGACGGAAAATAAAAAGTGAAATTTTAATTAAAATTTCGAACGTGTTTAGAAATGATTTAAAACATTTTAAAAAATAACAACAAAATTTGATCTTTCCTCTTAATAATAGCATAAACATTTTGATGATAAAACTTTGTTTTATTAAGCCCTTTTAACATCATATGTTGTTTTTTGTTTTTTTGACAACTGAGCGGAGGCACCTAAATTCTCAACGATTTTCTATAAAAAATGATATTTATATAATATATATGCGCGGTACTTATTGGAAAAGCGCTCAATATTAGTGATAGCGATAACATATTCAGTTGGATCCAACTGAATATATTCCCTCCTGTCACGCTCAGGGCCAATAACCTGAGGAAACAGCTAATAATTCTCTCAAATATTTTGCTGTCATTTCTGACGGCAAAAGTACACACGTTAGAGCCAACATTAGCTACTTGAACCCATTGGTTTATAATTATATCACTAAAATAGGTACCTCCACTAAATCGCTGAAAAAAACAGTATATAGTATGAAGAAAAAAGGCTCCAAACTTAATGAAAACGAATTCTTTCAATCAAAATTTTTACGTTATTATTAAGAGGAAAGATCAAAGTATTTTTGAATAATTTTTTGAATTTTTTAATCCCTTCTAACACGTTCGAAAGTTTGGTAAAAATCTTGTTTCGATTTTAGTTAGCGGGTCATCAAATCGTTACGTGAGTTTACAATGGAAAACGTAATATTACATGATTCAGTTTTGGTTTTGTTTTTTCGCTGACAATCACATTAATTTAGAAATTCTTGCAAAAATCAAATAATTGTCAGATTTTAATGAAACTTTCAGGACTTATTCACAAGTGAATGAAATTATTTCTGAAATTATTATTTTTTTTTAAAGATCTTGGTAAGGATATATTTTTTTTACATCTGTTTTCCCACCTCCACGTAAATACATGAAATTTAAAAAAATTAAATTTTGTTTTAAAAATTGGTTTTATCAGTTAAACGCAGAACTCATTGATTGGAGAATGTAAATTATCTATTATTTTTTAAACATTTTGCCTTATTTTTCCGAAAATCTAATCCCAATAGTTAAAATAAAAAATGCAATAAAACTATGACATTATTCAATTTGATAAACTTTTAATTGCTTTAATAAGTAATATATATCAAGGACATTATAGTCTGAAGGAAAAAAAAATTTGATTAATAATGAAATTTTAAAAGAATTGCTTTTCTTTTTTTAATTATAACAATTTATAAAGCTTCAAAAATATTTAAAAGATTTGTTGCAGTTAATTTATTAACTTATTAAGTGAAGATTATATTTACTAATCGAAAATTTAATACAGATCATCGTGCCTTTGTATTTTAATAGTTTTTTTTTGTGTGTGTGTGTAGTTAAAGATATTTTTGTATGGTAATTTCTGTGTACATTAAAAGTTCATGTGATTCAGTTTCTTCTTCTTACAGGAAAAATTTGTTCAATTATGTCACTTGTGATCGCAATACACTTAACTTATCTGTCAAGTTGTCATCATATTTCAAATACGAGGAAAAGTTCAGAAAGTTCAACTCTGTGTTTAAGAAATAGTTTTATGAATTTCATGCTATAAATAAGTAATATTTGTGTAAATCAAATTAATTTAGCATTAAACTTGCTAATTTTCCAAAAATAATGTGTCACAGATGTATATTTTATTTTTGCAAAACTTTTAAAACCTAGAATTAACTTTTGTTTACAAATGTGTCAATCGCTCAAAAATGGCCCAAACATTGAAAAATTAAGAAAAAAGTCGAAAATTTTTAGATTCCAATCAATATAATTTCTGTTTGAAATACACCAGAGTATTTTGCTTATTGGAAATACTAAATTTAATAATTTAGCTTTCAATTAAAACAAAAATAAGTTTCAAGAAAACTTTTTTATTTAAAAAATTCAATTTAAAAGTTAGTTATCAAAAATGAGTGGAGGTATCTACACTAAAAATGATCTTATTTTGATAATAAACGCTTTTAAACATCCATTTTGTTGAAAAATTCACTAATAAAGTTGTTTGATGGCCCCTCTGAGATACGTACAAGTGTAAATGAATGAAATGGAAGATGATGTCTATTTCAAAGGAAGTAGGAATGGTCAGTTTGACTTGTAACGTTATACTTAGAGATATCGAGGCTCGAACACTAATCGTTGGCAACGGTGGGAATTATGCAACTATCTCAGTCACAAAGCAGTTCCTTGTTCATATTTAAAAGATTTACATTTTTTTTTCTTTTAACTATAGTGTTGGGTATTTCTATAAAATGTTAATATTTTTTATTCCTGTTATGTATTGCTACTGAAATTTCACTAGAAACAAAGAAAAGCGTAAAACTGTACGTGATATGTCTTCGTCTTTAGCAGTGAGTACTGGACAATCTTCTCAAAGATGAAGAAGTTACTTGAAGCAACAGAAATCTGAAGACGCATTGAGATAGTCAACGACGCATTCCAAAGCCTAAGCAAAATATTAACGTATAGAAAACTTTTGTCCGGAACAAAGGAAAGAGTACTCAACTGTTACGGGATCTCCGTCCTCTTGCATAGTAGTGAATGCGGGACAATATCCTCAAAGATGACGAAGAAATCTGGAGCAAATGACAAACTTTTAGAGTAAAGGAAACTTATATTTAACATTAGGAAGAGACAGTTGAAATTTCTAGAGCACATGATGAGGAAAGATGGCATGGAAAATCTAGTACTCACAAGACAGATTGAAGACAAGACGAACAGAGGAAAACGATACATAAAAGCTTGAGTGAATTGAGAAACCAAAGGACAAAATTTATTAAGAGCTTCAAAGGACAGAGAGTTGTGGAGAGCCATAATCGCCTATGTCCCGAGGGGTTCACGGTACATTTATTGCTACTGTGATAGATTTTCTTTTATGCTTAGAAAATTAATTTACACTCAAAATGTTTGCCTTTTTTAGGGCTGAGGTAGTTGCATACTTTTCATTGGTGTCTAAGCCTAAAGAAAAATTCTACAATTCAATTTTGGAATACTGATTTTGAAGGCAGCAAATCCCCGTCACACACAAGACTGGGGCAGTAATAAAATAATCCAAACTTTAACACAAGCTCCTTTTATAGGCTATGTGCTATTTTTTCTATCCCTCTTGCCTTCAGTATGTTCTGTGAGTATCAAATTCTCCAAGTCCTCTTTCTTTATTATAAAGTTTCAATTGTCTGTTTCTGATGCTATGTATTTTTGTTCGGTTTGTTTCCCTTTTCTCTAAAACTTTGTCATAGTTCACTCTATGGCATTCTCAGCATCCTTCTGTAGAACCACGTTTCTCTTACCTCAGATGTCTTCTCTATGATAATTTGCTTCAGAATTCACTGTCATATAAAAAGGATCAACATCACCTAACAATTAAATACTCTTGTCCTTTGTTTTCCAATGTAATTTTCCTATTTCCTTATATTTTGCTTAACTTTTGTTTGTGAGGCAACTTTTGCTAATGAGCCTTCTAATTTCAGTACTGCATTTTACATCTGCACTTCCTATGGGACACAGCAAAAACAAACTTTTCTAAGGACTACCAAGGGTTAGAAGTTATGGAGAGTCCAAGTCATAAAATTGTGATGAAAATGAATTTGGTGAAATTGAACTTAAAAGCGGGCACCATGACCCGGGGGGGGGGATGATAGGGCAAATTTATGAGCGATTTCAATTCTTGCTTCATGCCTTGTTCTTGCTATTCTATATACCAAAGCTAAACTTAGTAAATAGTTAAATGTATTTGGTAGAGTCCCAGTTTACTCACAATATAATTTACTTTTTACTTTGTAGGGGCGTCAGCCATGCCTGGTACAAGGTCACATAAAAATACCCAATTCCCGCATTTTAAAATATCATCAGATTGTTGAAAGAATAAATTGAAAGAAGTTAAATTTTGTTTACTGAACATTATAACAAATTTCTAAGAAGTAAAATACTTAAATAGAAAATGCATGTCATTAAATGTTACACAGAAATTCAGGGCTTATAGTTGATAGTAGCAGAATGTGTGTACGTAGAAAGATGAATCAGTCTACTTAACTAATAAAGTCTGTGTTCTTTTCCTTTTTATGGCCAGAGAAAAAGTGAAAAGGAAAGTCAATCAATAAAGGAGTTTGTACTTATAGGAGACCGTTGAAATATCTTCTTCTTGTTTTCTTTGATGGTGTGTGGGTGAAGATGAAGAAAGGAAAATTGGAAGAAGGAATAATGAATGTATGTCGACGAGGTATGACCAGGTCGGCTTCTTGAAATTTCTTCCTTACATTGTGACGAGGTCTACCGATCCCATCTTGGACTGATTTAACCGATCAAAAGACATGGTTAAGTTGTGAATTTTAGTCATATATCGGCTCCCAACAGCATACCCATTTTCTAGGTGTGGAAAAAATTGACCAGGGTAATAGATCAATTTGCTATTTCCTGTCCAATCAGAATCTAAAATCTTAACTTTCACACTTATGTGTAAAATTTGCCTTGGTCTGGGTTTTTCCAAAATGTTTTCAGTCATTTTGATCCGATTTTGTGGGTGTGCAATTTTACTTTTTTTTGTTTGAATTAATCGTTAGATGATATAGGATTTGTATCCTATAACTTAAATAAAAAAAAATTAACATTTCATTGGTTTTAAATGTGTAAAGCTTTGTTGTGTTCTATTGACGAATGGAAGTGACGAGGCAAGATTTGTGATTCCATTGTTGATTCTTTAAATAACTCATTGTGCAGACCTAATAATAAATTTAGGGACCATTTTTAGTATAACTGTTTAATTAGCAAGATGAAAAAATAATTGTTTCTAAATCCTTGAAATGTGACAGGAACTTGTTAGTTCTCCTTAGGGTAAGAATTGGGTTTAATGGGTAATATATATATATATATATATATATATATATAAAATTTAAAATGCACTAAAATTGTTATTAAAAATACTGACCACGACAAAAGAAGTTTCAACAAGCATCGAAGGTTTGAGCCCGTATCAGAAAAGCTTTCAATTTCAAATAATTGTTCATTATAGCTACCAGAACATTTCATCCCGAATAAATAAGAGGAGTAACATTAAAAAAAATTAATTATTTTTATTTAAATGTAAGGCCTAGTACAAGAATAAAACAGTCTCTAAGCACGTGTTTCAGATGCCAAAAGAGAAAGGGTAATGGGCACTTCGACATGCTTAGCAAGCTTGTCTCACTAGAGATCAATTACGACTGAATAGTGAGTTTGATCCTCAGTGGGTGCTCCATACATTCGGCCTTGTGCCATATCTAAACTATGCTTAGAAAATCATTTGCGCAATTCGGCGTGGTGTAGAGGATTTTTAGTTCTTTACGATTTATATTATGATTCATCCAACATACGAGTCAAGAAAAATAAAGACAACAACTCCAATTTGTAACCAATAAATTAAAATACATTCAATAAACAAACAAAGCATGTAATAGTAGTATACATAGAATAGGAAGAAACAATTGTCCCCCTTTAACTGTTTGTTGACCAAAATAAATTAAATGAAGAAAGTTTTTTCTTACACTGAAAAGGTTTGTTATAATTGTTAGGATTTTCATGTAAGAACAAATAACATGAAAAATACAATCATTTTAAATGTAATTGTATGATACAAATTTTGGTCAAGAGTTCAAAGTTCAAAGGTTCTTGGTGAAAATGTTCAGACAGAAGGCAAAGTTATGTCTGTGAGTGCGTTAGGTAAGGTATGAGTAGAAAGAGACTTACGTCAAGTCCTTTAGCCAGCCTGTTGGTCTACAGATTAACTTGTGAAAGGTTGCCGCTTATAAGGACAGAGAGTGGATCAAACAGCAAGCGCGGGAACTTTGTTTACATAAAAAAAATATGTGATTGGCTAAAAATTAACCAATCACCACACACACCTGAAAGAGCCGCTTCAGAGCCGAAAGATTAAATGCGACTGCGATTGCTAAATTGTCCTATACAAGAACAGTAGTGATTTATTACCCAATCGCAGACGAGTAAATGACATGGACCAGATGTGGGTAAGAAAAACATAGCAACTGCTATAGTGGTATAATCATTACACTGCAATGGTTAGCAAGCTTGTCCATGCAATAACGACAGACAAGTGAGTTCGATCCATACCTTCGGCCTTGTGCTACAAGTAACCTACATTTAGAAAAATCACTAGAGTTCGCCAAAACTTCATCTTTGACAGAATTTCTGTCTTCGGGTGGAGAAAAACGCAAACTAAGTTTCAACTAGGGTAAATAGATGAGAGCCCGGGGAATTTTTGCCCCACGGTAAATTTGGCCTTGTGGGGCGGCTCGGGTAAAAAATACCAAAATAGAAAAGGCACATCACAGTTAATTTGTTATTCGGATCATGTCTGCGATAAAAAAAAAAAAGTTTAAAATATGAATTTTGATCTCCATGAATCTTCTTAAATGTAAAAAAAGACAAATCAAGTTCTGGAAAACCTTTTTTTTGGGTGGAGTGGGTGCATCCAAGTATGTTCCTGAATGTGAATACTAACGTCTAGTATGATTGTATAAAATAATTTTCTGAATTATCATTTTCTATTTCCATCATACTGTCGTATATATATATATATATATATATATATATATTATTAAAGCAAAGAAAAAGTAGTTTGTAAAACTAAGCCTGGATTGGAGACACGATTCTTAGACATTTTTTTTTACAATAAATAAATTCTCCTTAATCCAGTCCAGCAAAAAAAATGTATTTTTGTCCTGTTGGAGGTCTAGGATTTTTTAATGTATCTAACTAAAAAATTGTTTCGTTTTCTTGTAATTTTGCCACATTCGTAAATTCTCATCGCATATTCTGGGTACTTTGTTTTATTGTCAGATCGAAATTGGTTTTATGGCCAAAATAGAAAGAAAGATGACAAAAAATTATTTGCTTGTTAGAAAATATGAACTAGATGATCGTTGTTGCATGAAATTATCAGAATAATCGGTAAGGAAAAAATTTAATGGAGAAACACAGATGTATTTTTCCCTTCTCATTTTGTTTCGAAATATAAGAGAAACCAAAATGTAAGCAATATTGCGTCTTGTTTTTCTCTGTACGTTTATGCTTTCACACCTACAAAAAAAAAAAACAGTTAAAGTACTATTTATTTATATTTAAACTGGCAAGAATATCAGATGTTACCTGATTAAAAAGTTACTAACTCTGGGAACTTTAGTATTTTTTAAAAATAATGTTCACCAAGAGCCACTCAAAGTAGAGGGTTATTGAATGAGTGTCAAAAGTAAGAGGTAAGCAGTGCAGTTTATGAGGATATATGGAGAAAGATAACAGTTTACCTTGCACTTCAAGAGAGTACGATTATAGCATTTGGGAAAGGATCCTCTCAGGATTTTTTTTTTTTTTTAACTTGCACCCTGTACAAGGCCTGGGGACCACTTGAGGTAGAGGGAAAAATCCTCTTGGGAGTTGGTTCTCCATAGCAGTAGTTAGCAGAATAAGCTGTTCAAATGGAATTTACTTCTCACCAATAGAATGTGGATGGTTTGTTACTATGTTTTCTCAAGGTGAAACAATTAGTGTTTCACAAGAAGCTCTTTGAGTGAAATTTCCTTCTTACTAATGGAATATGAAAGGAATAGGGATGGTTCAGTCATAGGGATAGAAGGGCTTATCTGTGAAGCAGAGAACTGGTGAAGCTAACGACAAACTAGCAATGAAATCTCTCTGAGATTACTCAAGTCTTTCCTGTCAGGTTGAAGGTGGGTGTAAATTATATATATATATATATATATATAAAAAATCAAAAATGCACTAAAATTGTTATTAAAAATACTGACCACGACAAAAGAAGTTTCAACAAGCATCGAAGGTTTGAGCCCGTATCAGAAAAGCTTTCAATTTCAAATAATTGTTCATTATAACTACCAGAACATTTCATCCCGAATAAATAAGAGGAGTAACATTAAAAAAAATTATTTTTATTTAAATGTAAGGCCTAGTACAAGAATAAAACAGTCTCTAAGCACGTGTTTCAGATGCCAAAAGAGAAAGGGTAATGGGCACTTCGACATGCTTAGCAAGCTTGTCTCACTAGAGATCAATTACGACTGAATAGTGAGTTTGATCCTCAGTGGGTGCTCCATACATTCGGCCTTGTGCCATATCTAAACTATGCTTAGAAAATCATTTGCGCAATTCGGCGTGGTGTAGAGGATTTTTAGTTCTTTACGATTTATATTATGATTCATCCAACAAACGAGTCAAGAAAAATAAAGACAACAACTCCAACTTGAGATCAATGCTGGCATCTCCTCAGCCCTACTCTCTTTATATTAAAGATCTGCCTAAGGATGTCCTTAGATCCATAGTAAATACATATGCAGACGACACCACGGTGTATGGGTGTACCTCCAAATATCTAAATGATCAGGGCCTAGCAGCTGATCTCTGACTTAACTCTTGTGATGTTATCAAACTTGCAGGTTTTGTGTGTATTTTTAGAGAGGAGAAGCATACAAAAATACTTGTTTCAGCTACTGGATGTTTATTGATTTTATGTTGACTGTATTGAAATAAAGTTAAAAGGTTTCTTAAGTATGATTCTGAAATGATTTATGGGAAGTAAGAATCTGAACAGGTAGGATTTAATGAGTAGGGCTGTGGCTAAAACACGTCCTCTGATGTTGTTGGTAAGTGGAAAAAGTTTAGTCACCAGTCGACTTGCGAAACTAATATTTCACAGTGGGAATACTATTATAGCGTGGTTCACATTTTGAAGCCAAGAGGAGAAAGAGAAAGATTCTGTCCTTTCTAGAAGTGGTGGTGGTGGGGGGGGGGGGTCATAAAATTGCATCTGTGACCAGAAACACTATAATAGAATATATAATTTGCATCATGGAAATTTTTTTTTATTTGTTGGTTGGTTGGTTGTTTTTGTTTTATGGCATATCAACCTCGGCGGATCATTTATTGCCAACTAACTTTTATTTATTTATTGCTGGTAATACCTTTTTCTTTCTCCAATTTATTGTTGTTTTTATATAAGTTTTGTGTTTCTAGTAATACTTTTTTTCTTTTTGAGTATCAAGATTCATTGGGATTTGTTTTTAAGGGCAGGGTCCCCAAGTCTTATCCTGTTATTTAACCCATAACTGGAGGGAAGGGATGGATTAATACCTTTCCCAAGGGTACCAGTGCTTAAGTGAATGCAGGGTATTCAACTAGAATTCGAACTCGGCTCACCGATTTCTCTTTCCGAGCCGATATCCACTGCACCACAACACACATTGTCACTAAAAGCTTACAGCACCTGGTATTCCCAAGCAGTCACCCATCTAAGTATTGACCATACTCAACGTTGCTTAACTTCGGTAGCGAGTGAGAACCGGGTGTATTCAACGTGATATGGCCATAAACCTTTTTTATTTGTTATTATTATTATTTTATGCATTGGTTTTATTTCATTTTGCCCACATTCTCACAACTCAATGACAAAAAGACTGATTCATTTCATTCAATATATTCAAAACAAATCTAACATTTCATCACCATTAAGCAAACCCCAACTTTCCTTCCACTCCTGACCCATAGTGAGGCTTTTTGCCTCAAATGTCAATAGAGCCTAAATACAGACCTCAAATTGAACTTTTATATATATATTGTCACTAAAGATGCTGGAAGAATGGCTGGTTCCATGTATGGCTCCAGAACATATAACTCATGCTGCCATACACTATCTATACAAGAAACAGACTAAACAAAAATGGAGTATTGCTGCCATATCTATGTTAATGCCCTCAATCCTTGCTCTTCAACTTGACAGAGTTCAAAATTGATACATGATCTTGTGGGTAATGAATTATTTTCTACCCTGTAACCCTTATCCCTTGGATGAAATGTTACTAGACTTTTACTATTCTATCACTATTACTTTGGCAAATGTTCTTATGAATTATATTTCTTAGTTTCACCAGTTCAAATCTTCATAGATAGAACCCGCCATGTCATGTTAATGGTCGCAAATCATCCTCATTCCATTTGTGTTTTGGTAAGGAGCAAGTTTAATTTGAACAGCTGCTTCCCTAGAACTTTTTACTTTGTAGAAGAAACCCAAGTGGATGCTTCCCTAATTACTACAATCTTAACCTCTTCAAGTCTATCTTCATAATATGCAGATCTTGCTTTATTAGAATAATCTTGCTCATTAAAACTCTACCATAAGTGGCTCTCGACCTTGTAGTGGGTGATTTAAAGTTAAAAACAAAATAGAAGTTGTGAGAGGCTTGCAATATTTTATCTGGGGGGAAAAGAGTTAAGGAGAAGAAAATAATCACCTATAAAGGTATATAGATATGTTTGAATTCTATCAATATTGAAAATTGAAGATTGGGTAGCTCTGAGATATGGCAGTAATACTCAAATGTTTGGTCTGACCTGGTTCTTGTAAACAAGTCATAGCAGAAAATGTCAAAAGGCTGATCATTTTTCTAGCATCTTTAACAATGGATCTTATATATGAGTTACACTCAAGGTCTGAGATGAACTTAAGTTCTAATTGGTGTTAAAGTCAAAAGGACCCCCTTGAGAGAAGACTTGTTCACTGTGATAAGTGAAAAATCTGGGTCTGCTCAGCAATGATAGAACATTGGTGTTTTGTTTTAAAGGTATTAAATGTGACAATCCAGTTTCCCCACACTTACTGGTGCAACTTTTGTGTGTGTGTGTGTGTGTGTGTGTATATATATATCATAAATTATAATTTAGAATGTTCAAATTACAATCTACTACAAAGTGTACATTTTGTTTTGACATTGAAAAGAATGTCTCATCAGGGAGTAAATGCTACTTTTTGAAGGGAGATGGAAAATTTTCTTCCTTATATTGGTAAATTTTTGTGTGTAAGGTAAAGGGGTAGGGAAAATAGAGCACTGTTTTAAATTAATGTTTTGAATGTTGTTAATATTTTCTTCATTCCTTATTCATTTGGGTGTATGTATATATATATATATATATATATATATATATATATATATATATATAGTCATCTCCAGACAGATCTGTTTTGCTGTATCATAGCTCATTAGTATGCGAGACATCTGATTGCTTCTAGCCAGGATTGAAACTCGACCGAATTGACAACAGTTGGCGATTCTACTTCTGAACTATGGCTGCTCGGTAGAGGAAGACGGACTTTAGTGTGTTATGCAAACAAACGCCAGTAGCAAAGAATGCTGTTAGTCATGTGTTCAGTTCATGGTATCCTCAGCATCCTTCTGTAAAACCACATTTATGCTGCTTCAAGCTTCTCCTTCATCCTTGAGGAGATCACCCAACATTCACTGCCATAAAGAAGGACAGACATCACACAGCAATCCAGCACTCTTTTTAGCTTCCAATGAGATTTTTCTGTCTTTCAATACTCTGGTTAACATTTGAAATGCATTCTAAGCCATGCCAATGTGTCTTTGGATCTCCTCTGTCAGTACGCTTTCCAGGTATTTTAATTTCTTTACTTGTTTTATTTTAGTTTCTGCAAACTGCAGTTGCGATTTTGGGGTCTTCTTTTTTGCTGGTGACCATGCGTTCAGTTTTCTTGAAGTTTCTTTCTCTTGCTACCTTCTGTAGGAGGTCTTGTATTTTTTTTCATGTCTGCTCTCAGCATTGTGTCATCTGCGTATCTTACATTGTTGAGATTGTGGCCGCCAATGACAAATCCTGTCAAAGGTTTTATTTCTCTCAGAATTGTTTCGCTGTATAAGTTGAATAGATCCAGTGAGGAAACACATTCTTGTCTTATGCCCCTTTCTACTTTTCGTATATCTGCTGAATTCACTTCCTATCCGTATGCAAGTAGTTTGCTGCCAATACATATTCTTGATTATCTTAACGTCTTTTCCGAAAATGGTCAAGGTTATTGAGCATGTCTATCAAGTCTTTGTGCTGTACTTTGTCAAATGCCTTTGTGTAGTCTATAAAGCACAGATATAGTTTCTTCTGCATTTCTATTGCTCTTTTAGATAGTATTCTGAGCATGAATATTGCATTTCCTTGTTCTGGTGTCTTTAACAAAGCCACACTGTTCTTGTCCTATCTCTGGGCCAATTCTGTTGCGCACTGTTTATCAGAATCCGAATGATGAGTTTTGTTATGTGGCTCATTAAGATAGTGATTAAACTCTTAACAGCCAGATATATTTTAACCAGTTCTTTAATCCAACAGTCCATGTATCTCTTAAGTAACTGATATAACATATTCTTTAAACATAGCAGAGTCAGATCAGTTCATTTCCATAAATTAAATAAAAGGTTGAGTTCAAGATTCTATGAAGGTACAAGAATTGACGAAGTCTGGGGAGTGCAACAGCTGAAACATTGTGCACATAACTATCAAGATAAAAATATTGATTTCAATAGCAAGGCATATAATAATGTTAATGCTTTATCTCCAAAATTCCAACATAAATGGTAATTTTCTTTTTTAAGTTGTTTATGAATTCTAAGTGCTGGTACAAGCTTAACGTACTTAATATGTGTCTGCCATTTTGGAAATTAAAACTCCATACAAATTCAACATAATCCACAAATTTATTATGAACTCTCTTGTTTATTTTTTATATTATATTTTATATTCATGCAAATTCAGTTCTGTGAAAAATTCTCAAAGAATAGCAACATTCTAGTTGCAGAAATTCTTCACTTAGATTTCAAAATATCTTACCATATACTGGCTTATCTATTTAAGGTTGCCTAAATGCAAAATAATTTCCTTGAGTTTATTTCAAATTTTCTTTATTTCTTATCCCACCTACTTTTAAAATAAAATTTTGTTATGTAAAATATTCTAACAAATTAATATTTTTGCTTTATTCTAATATTTTCTTAGTAAATATTGAATGCATTTAGGTTTGGACAGCAAAAAGTCAAATGATAAGATTTGTTCAATATAATATTTTCAGCATGTGCTGTTTGTAGGGAAATATGTGTGTTGCGGTGCAGTGGATATCAGCCCGGAACAAGAAATCAGGGAGCCAAGTTCAAATTCCTGTTGAATTCCTTGCATTCACTTACGCGCAAATAACCTTGGGAAAGATATTAATTCGTGTCTTCCCTTCAGTTATAGATTAAATCACAGGACAGATTAGGGTTCTATAGCCTTGGCTGGCAACCAGTATACCACAGAATGTAATAGCAACCTACTGCGGGATAATCTTCTACCCAGTCAGTCATGTCTCTTTCAAGACATGATTGCCCAAGTGTGTATCACGTATAGCGCTTAACTGACTGGCTGTTCATATAAATTCAAAATAATCATTGTCTCACTTTAGTTTCTTTTCTTTGCGCGCGTGTGTGTGTGTGTGTGTGTGTGTGTTCCTGTTGAATTTAAATTTAAAAATAAAGCATTAAATGCTGAAGATCACTTCAACTTGATTATTTTTTAAATAAACATTTTGATCATTAACAGTTTTACAGGTCAAAATCTTGAATCTTTTGGTGAACAATTTTCTCTCAGACTCAATTTTTTGTCAGTTGTTTGTTGTATTTTGAAAGACCAGCTTATGCAATGATGAATTAAAACTACATACTACTGAGAAGGGACTTCAACCATGATAAAAGTCAGGGGTTAAGAACTTAGGTCAACTGTTAAGGAAAAGGACTCCAGAATAGAAGTCATTTCAAGAGTAGCACGAACAGTGTCAGCTATTGCAAAACTAATAACCATCTGGAAAGATAAAAGTATTTGCCTTGAATGTAAAATCAGACTGTTGTTGAGCATTGGCCTTCTCAATCTTTCTATCCTCTGCAACTTTTATGTTGACCACATCACAAATGACACAGACCATCAAACAAAAAACAGGCCTGTTGCAAGAGAAAGATGAAATGGTATGGATAAATTATAAGAGCCAGCAATGTTTTCACTGCCATTCTACAAACTATGACCTTTGACCTGAGGCAAAAGATGAAGAGGCAGGAAGAGGTAAAATGGACTGATATTGTCACTGTATGAACTGGAAGATCATTTTCAGAGACTCAATGCAAGTGATACTTATGAAGGGAGCTAGTCAGGTACTCAATTGCACAGTACCCCAACATCTGCACCTTATCATAGGACAGATGATGATGAATGATAAATACTGTTAAATTATTTCAAGTAACAGCAGAGGTTTGGTGTCAGTAATTTATCTTCAAAACTGTTGAGACTTTGAAAATCTCTGATTTCAACTGAGAAGAAAAACTGAACACCATTCGACTAAATCCTTTTCTAAATCAAAATGTAAAATATTTCATCTTTCTTATATTCATAAATGAAATAAATCAGCTTATATTCATTGTGTTGACAAAAGTAATACATTTTTCTTACTTGTTTTTTTTCTGTTTTTGAATATCAGTTTTGATGGTTTAAGATTTTCAATTATCTTTAAGAGGTTTGGCATCAGATAACCTCATAAAATAGAATTTATTCATGACAATAAAATTGTTATAATTTAGAGATAATCTGTATATTGCTGATATTTTATTTAAACTGTTCACTATTTTTTCTTATAGTTTATACCTCTGAGAAAAGAAAATTTTCTTTAACATTACCAAAATAAATTATTATAAATTTGTTTATCAAACAATGAAAACCTTTCATAACACATGCACACACACACACATATATATATATATATATATATATATATATATATATATATATATATATATGATATTAAATAACCACACATCCAACCTGCAAAATAATAACTCTACTATAAATAATATTAACTCTACTAAAAAATGATTGCAACTGCCCACTAAACGGCCAGTGCATGACTGAAAGTATAATTTACAGAGCTAGCATCCATTCTGATGGCAATGTTAAATTTCCTTCACTTATACACAAATAACCTTGGGAAAGGTATTAATGTATCTCTTCTCCTTCCAGCTATGGGTTGAATAGCAAGACAAATTTGGTTCTATAACCTTGGCTGGCAACCAGTCTGCTGCAGAAAGTAATGGCAACCTATTGTGGAAAAATCTTCTGCCTAGTGAGTCATGTCTCAAAAGAGACATGATCACCCAAGTGTGTATCATGTATAGCAATTAATTGACTAACTGAAATACAGTAAAAACATAGCCCTCTCAAAATACTTCTGCCAATTAAAAAACAAACACCCAATTACCTGGGATATCATTGCAAAAGCCAAATCTTATAATGGAATAAAAAACAGATGTAACTTAAGCCTTTTAGAAAAAATTGTTATCCTAAAACACTTAAATAACCCTAATTTACTAAACAAACCAAGTGAATTGATGACTAAAAGTAAACATAGAAATAATTATTTGCTCAAATAAATTGACCTGAATCAACATAGATTCTCCTATATAAACCCTTTTTTTTTGTTAGCATTATTTTTATTACCATTAATGTCTTTTCTTTCCCCTTGACCGAGGTTCACTTTCTGGCCACGCAACAAGGGTTCAAATCTCATCACGTCCATTTTGTCAGGAAGATTTCTTGATGTCATTAGCATGAAGTGATGACCTCAAAAAGCAGCACTGTTAAAAAGTTCCAGAAAGCTATGCCATTGGTTGACCCAAAACGTCTGAGTAAAATTGGGTAGATAGAATTGTTTATTGGTCATTGCAGTAGCATGAAGTCACAAATCATTATGACCAAGGGTTGGAATGCACTGGTGTTATTCTAACAGATGATCACACCAGAGGATGTGCTCTCTCCCGGACACTATAACTAAGGTAGGCTTCTTATAGCTACAGTGTAAAACACAGGTGTGCTTTGTGGGCATTTGTCAAAAACAAATGTACCTGAGCAATAGGTGTTGACTAATTGCCTTAGCAAACAGGCATACTTGAATATAAGTGGTCAGCCATTTTATATATACATATACATTTAAACACACACACACACACACACATATATATATATAAATTTTTAATGGATATCCATTATTTGAGTAGATGCTCCTTTTTATTTTTTAAACATTATTTTATTTGGGAAATCTTATTAGAGAAAAAACATGAGTCCACATTTGCAGAAGAAACTATTGTTAGATCCAACATGCTGTGATAATATGAGATTTCATTTTGACTTTTAAGCATACATTTCCTCATCTAGATCCTCAGAAGTTCATAATGGCTCAGTTTCATATCCAAAACATAAACAAACCAATTTCTCAGGAAGCAATGGATTTTTATTTTTTAATCAACATATTTTTTTAAAGTTTTATTTTTAATGGATACCCACGTTTCTTGAAGGTTCAGGTTAGTACATAAAATACAATTACTGTGTGTGTGTATATATATATATATATATATATAACACGTATGCTTGCGTAGTAACCTTTCTTTTAAACATCTTTCATTGAATACAGCTGACAAGGAATGTTTAATTTTTTAGAGAGTTTTTCCAGCATCCTAACATTTTTTAGTTTTGTTGGAGATAGGGATTATAAACATTAGGATAAAATTATGGACAATTTTTATATTTCTTATTTTCAACAAAATAGAAAAATGATAGTATACTGAAAAAACATAATAAAACTTAATCAAATCTTCATTGTCGGTCATAATGAAAAATGTATATATAAAATGTGTGTGTATATTTATTTTTTACAAGCATGTTTAAAAGCTTCTATAATTGTGCCTGCTAAGTTTCAAGTAACTGTATGCATTATATATATATCTATAAAACTTAAAAGTCGAGGAAATTACATGACATAGATATATTAAAATAACCATGTTATTGCTTCAAAGAAAGCTCTTCTCAGATGCTAACCCTGAGGCAAGACATAGTTTCAGTGCTGTAACATCATGACCGCTTACCTGAGGCACCTCAACAATAACCTTAATATATCTACAGATATTCTTGCTTCTTCATCACAGTGTGGAAATACCAAATATATACAGATGCAACTTCTACCGCATATCAAAGCTTCCTCGTATATTTCCTCCTTTCTGGTGATGTCATATATTGATAACTGGATTCTATCACTTTTGTAAATAGAAAGGGAAAAGGCTTTAAATGAATCCAGCTAGATAAAAAAAAAAAAATCTAAGATTCCCAGCACCCCTCTGTCATGCACATGTGTAATCATACCAACATTTGGTCCAATGTGATGTTCTAAAGGACAAAATGTGCCACAAGTAAACTTTTTCCACTTTGTCATACAATCTCCTCAATACTGTTCTTGATATATAAAAATATGTTACATATCATATTGGTAGCTGTATACGTACAGAATACATACATACAGAAGGATACTGCGGATATTGTGGACTGAGTATGTAAGCAACGATGAGGAAATTAATACTGAGCATCAGGAAGAGACAACTGAAGTTCCTGGGACATGCAATGAGGAAGGAGGGCTTAGAGAACCTGATACTGACAGGCCAGATAGAAGGAAAAAGAGACAGAGGAAAGCAGCGGATAACATAATTGAAAGGCCTGATCAGGTTGATGATGGAACAGGGGTTGCAAAGTATAACAGGAGCAATCACACTAAGAGCCACCAGGGATAGGGAAATGTGGAGAACCATGATCGCCTACGTCCTGAAGGGACAGGGCACATAGAAGAAGAAGAAGAAAATACTATACCTCTTTGTGCTCATATGCAACTGCATCCACATAAACATTACTTTAGTCAAATGAAAGATAAAGCACATTTAATACAAAAAATTTTTCAGTCATAGATTTCCCTATAAATGGTTTTATATAATCTCCATAAATAGACTATAAGATTTTATTATGCAGTGCTTTCATAATGAAATTGGTATAGACAGATGTGAATGAATTATTCAGGATATAAACAATATATGGTGAGTTTCAGATTATTAAAAAGACAAATAACGTGTTTGCGAGGAATTGGGTTTTATTACACAAATAAACTAATTGCCATATAAATCATTATTTTTAAATAAAGCTAAAACTTATAGGGCATGGAGACCTATCACAATAATCTATAATTGTTGTCATCTATGCACCATGTCCCTTCTGGATGTGAGTGCTCATGGCTCTTCACAATTTTCAGTCCTTTTTAGCTCACAGTAAATTGTCTCTTTGCTATCTCAGCTAATCCATGTTCTGCCAACCATTTACTCGACCTTGTTAAGTAGGTTATGCACTGCTTTCCTCTGTCCTTCTTGCCTTCAGCATGATCTTTGAGTGTCAGATTCTCTAAGCCCTCTTTCCACATTAAGTGCCCTAGAAATTTCAATTCACTCTTTCTGATGCCATGTATAATTGTCCTTTTAGTTTCCTTCAAAATTTGTTGTTGATAGATAACATGTTTAGTCCTTGTTATTCTCAGTATCCTCCTGTAGAACCACATTTCTATTGCTTCAAATCTCTTCTCTATCTTTGAGGAGATTGTTTAGCACTTATCAGATAGTAGGTCTAATATTATATATCAGTTCAGTAATCTTTTCTTTGTTTATAGCATGATTTTTTGAAGTTAAGCAATGTTAAACTTGGTCAGTAGCTGGGAATGCCAGATGCTGTAAGCTTGGATATGTGAGTGGTGTGATGGATAATGACTCAGAATTTGAAGTTGGAGAGCTGAGTTCTAATTTGATTCAGATTTGTTATTCACTTACATGCAAATACTCTTGAGAAAGATATGAATCCACCTCTTCTTCCCTTAGTTATTGGTTATTTAGTCAGACTTATTAAATCCTTGTTATATCGAAAAAGATTCTTACTTGTATCATTAAATCCTTGTTATCTCGAAAAAGATTCTTACATGTATCATTAAATACTTGTTATCTCAAAAAAGATTCTTACATGTATCAGTAAATACTTGTTATCTCAAAAAAGATTCTTATATGTATCATTAAATACTTGTGATCTCAAAAATGATTCTTTCAATCTGAAATATTTTCTGGCTTTAAATAACCTGCAAAAGATTGATAAGCCATAAACAAAAACAAATCAAACAATCAATCAATCTAATAAGATTATCCTGTTTAATATGGTGCTTAACGGGAAGGAATCTTGTGTTATTCCAATGCACATATAGATTTCAGCATTGTACTTTCTATCTGCCATTAAAACACTTCCTAGATATTTCAGTTTTTCTACTTGCATGATTCTAGCATGTCTAATTTGAAATTTGCATATTGGGCTCTTCTTTTTGCTAACCTGAGTCTTTCAATTCTAGGCTTGGTTAACTTTCTAGTCTTTCAACTGTTTTAATTTTCATTGATTAAGTAGAGTTTTCTGTTTATATATATATATATATATTTGTTTTAATGAAAGATCATAAGTTTTCTGTTCTCATATACATCTTGTTTTAATTAAAGATCGCAAGTTTTCTATTCTTGTATACATCTTTTTTTAATGAAAGATAACACATTTTCTAATCTGGAGTGGCTGAGAGTTATCCTGTTAATTTTGTTTTCAAAAATTATTTTTAATTATTTTTTGGCAGGCTGAGCAATAGTCAGATTTGCAGAATCTACATGCTCATTATATTGTAGGGTTCATCAAGTAACTGAGAACAAATTATATTCGGTTGGAAATAAAATCAGTCACATTGAGGATACTCTGTAAATATAGTAAAATAAGTATGTTTTTAAAGATTATTTACTATCAGAGTGAGTAAATTTTTGTTACAATTTTGTCCTTTTAAAATGAGTTTAGATTAGACTCATATCAGGCACTTTTTGCTGCATGAATTTAAAAAAAGCAAGAAATGGTAAGAAAAATTTATTTAATTTGTGGAAACAAATTTATTTTAAGTGCATTGACTTGCTAACAATGGTCTGGCCACTTTCAATCAGAAAACAATTTCAAAAATTTTATGTGAACACCATGACTACTATTCACTACTTTGCTTTGCCAATAAAACAATTTTATTTCATTCATTCAATCTTTGATCTGTAATTTTCATACTTTATTTGTTAATTGTTGGACACCAATCAAGCAGCCTTTTACTCCATCTGTTATCCTTTCTCTTGAGATATGTTCTGTACATCTCTATTTTTGTTGTTTAACACTTCTATAATATCTGTAACAAGTCTACAAGGAGGAAATGTGAAACCTTAATCTATTTAATCATTTGCTAAACTAATGCCCTTCACATATAAGATATAAAGATATAAAGAGATGGGCACTTAACATTTAATATTCCCTACCACATTCAAAACGAATTTATTATTATAAGAGAACAATCCTGCGTTCACTCCAGAGATGAATCTACTGGCAATGAGGGATGATATATCGATGATATAGGTATTCCTAACTGTCATAGGAATATTCTTGAACAAAAAAAATCAACGTCCGCTATCAAGTGTTCTAAGAAATAGGACTGAAGATAAACCTTTCCAAAACAAAAACTATGATCTGGAATTGGAATCAAAGCAGAGACGGCACCTAATCTGAATCCCTCATATAGATTCAGGATGTGGAATTTGTTGATACTAAACACTTCTAATACCGCTGTATATAGATCAGTTATAACAAATTTAGTATAGAAGATAAGAAAATTGAACATAGAATAGGCTGCACCAGAGCACCATAAACTGCTTCAAAACTAAAACATTAACCTGAAAAGTCAAGTCATGTTCTTAAACAGCCGCGTTAGATTGAAATTTTTATATGGATGTCATACATGATGCCAAATCCATTCAGAAATATCTAAACTGTCAGCTGTTTATAACTGCTTTCTAAGATGAATGGCTAAAGAAAGGCTGTGTGTGTGTGTGTGTGTGTGTGTGTGTGTGTGTGTGAGCACAAATTTGATGTTGTATGAGCACATCAATCAAAACTCAAAAATATGTGATTAAGATCATTAAAAAAAAAACCTTGTTCCAAAAAATAGGACCCAGACATAAACCTTTCCAAAACAGAAAATAGGAACTAGAATTGAAATGGGAGAAGTGCTGATACATACCCTGAATCCATCATAGAAATTGCAAGCACTTCCAATATCTCAGCATATAAATCAGTTATAACAAATTTAGTTTAGGAGAAAAAGAAATTAAACATAGATTAGGCTGTGCTAGGTGTAGTTTCATCCAATACCACAAATGGCTTCTTTTCTTTTTTTATATACTGTGTCCCTTCAAGACGTAGATGATCATGGTCCTCCACATTTTCCTGTCCCTTGTAGCTAAAAATAAACTGACATTTTATTTCTCAAAAGACCCTACTCTGCAATCCAGTTGCTCAAGCCTACCAAGTATATCATGTGCTGATTTCCCCTGTCTCTCTTTCCTGCTACCTGCTCTGTGAGTATCAGATTCTTCAAGCCCTCTTTCCTCATTATTTCTGTGTCAGACCAGAAAGTTTTTTCTCATCAGAATCCATCTTGCACATTTATAAAACTGTCATTTGTCCATGGATTGAATACCGTTGCCATATCTGGTCGGGTGCTGCTGCTTTACATCTCAAAGTTCTCAACAAAAACCAAAGAAGAATCTGCAATGTAATTGGTCCTGACTTGGCATCTTGACTTCAGTTACTTTCTCACCATCTGTCTTTTCTACAAACATTTTCATGGCAACTGCTTTGACAAGCTTTTTTTCCTGGTGCCCTAACCATATGAATTTAAGTATGCTACTAGATTGGCATCTGGGTCCCACTCTTTTACCATAGATATAGTTAAATGTAACTACTGATTCTACTCTAATAGTTTCTTTTCTTGCACTTCCTGACTGTGGAACATTCTTCTATTCACTTGCTTCCCTGACAGCTACAAACTTAAAAAATTAAAATGCAGCATCAATTGCCATCTTTTATCTTCTTGAATCTCATTCATATTTTATCCTTTCTTCAATACCCCCAGACACAGCCTATTCTTTCACTGTAACCCTATATGCACTAGTGGCAGTCCTGCCTTGCTTGGAGTGAAATAATGTTTTTAAAAATTACCCTTACCATATTCTGTTTGAATCTTTGGGTGTCGTTATCTAAATTCAGTCTATTGTATTCATCTTTGTTGGTCTGAAAAAGGCCAAATGAGAGGTAGAAACGTTGTGATAATAATAACAACAAAGAAGTGAATAATAGTCTGAATGTAAATAATGTAAGTTTTCTTCTGTCTTGGTCTAATTCTGAAAAATATCTGGGACATTTAATCTAAGACATCTTTAGTATTGATTTTTTGTATTTTACACTCATACATGATAACTAACATCATACATTCATTATACATTTTATGCTGCAAGTATATTGGCAAATTACTTTTCATTATATTCTTGATTTTTCTTAAGTGCTTTCTATTCTGTTATAATATATTATTTAATTTATGTGGTCTTTCTTTAATACAGCAGTCTCTCCTAATATCTCCAAAATGAAACTGTTAATCATCAGTCTCCTCTCTCCCTTCCATCAGCATGGCTGATGCTAACCTCCAGAAGTTTGACTTATTGCACCTTCTCTGGCTATCATTCTCTGCTGACATAAAGTGGACAGACTATATTGAATCAATTGCTACGTTTGCTGCTAAGAACTTTGGTTCACTTTGTTGTACTAGACAATTTTTCTCTTTTGAGAATCTTATATATAAGTCTCCCAATTGTCCATGCTTTGAATATTGCTGCCACATATGGTCTGGCACTCCTGTTATAAATTTCGAAATTTTGGATATTATTGGTCCTGACCTGGCATCTCAGCTTCAGTCACTGTTCCCACTGCTGTAATGCAAAACTGTGCCTTTTCTATAAATACTTTCATGTTAATTGTTCTGATGAGCTTTCCTCTACAGTACCTAGACTTTTATGAGTTTAAGCACAGTACAAGATTGGCAAGAAGGTTTCTGCAGTTTATAGTTGAAATGGCTAGATGTAGCAATAAGTTCTATTCTAACAGTTTCTTTTCTCAAACTTCTTTCTTGTGCAACTCTTTTCTGGCTCAACACTTTTCCGTTAAATTTGATTTAAAAAAATTATATGTAATGTCAATTGTTATCGACTGTCATCTTGATTCCTCTTTTATTCTTTTTGCTACTTAATGTTTCTTTTTTCTTACTCTTTTTAACTGAGTAATCTCTTGTGTTTTAGTGGATTTGCTACCTTGCTTTAGGTGAAATGATATTTTTAAAAAGTATATGTATTCATTAACTTGTAGTTCTTCATCTTTTGTTTTTGTGATCTTTTTTCTGGCAGAGGAATGTTACAAACGAATAGGACTTCTGTTTTATTTCTATTAATTCCAAAACCAAAATTGAAACTTTGTGCTATTTTGGTTATTTAACATTTGATGTAATCAATCTGACGATTCAGATATTAGTCTACAGTCAGTCATGGGTGGTTTAAATACATACTTATATTTACTCTAATCTCTTACTAGTTCATTTTCAGAAGATACTTTTAAGTGCAGCTGTAAATAGTTTTAATGAAATGGAAACTATTTACAACTTTTCTCCATTCTTTGCCTGTTTTTATCTGGCTTTTTTTGTCATTGAATTACGTCACTAATTTTCCGATTATATATATATATATATATATATATATAGGAAAACTCAACACATAAACAGTTATAAATCAAGAATTCATTTTTGTAGTGTAAAGAATTTCTTTTTGCAATTGCCTTGTTCAGACCATTGATGAATAAAAGTTTATCCAACTCTTTCCAAATCTTCTACACTGTCACCAGATTGACATCCAAACACTCTGAAATGTTTATATTGAAGCTTACAGCATGAA
The DNA here is from genome assembly GCA_037127315.1 of Ascarosepion bandense. Taxonomy (NCBI): domain Eukaryota; kingdom Metazoa; phylum Mollusca; class Cephalopoda; order Sepiida; family Sepiidae; genus Ascarosepion; species Ascarosepion bandense. Next base: position 1,701,880 of record JBBBDQ010001346.1, on the reverse strand, counting down.
TGCCAAGTACAACCATACCATTTCCAAATTTCTGGCAGAGTGAATTGTGTTATGGTACTCTTTTTCTTACAGACAGTGCCCAACTGACCCTATTATGCTATGCAGTTGAGAAACTCAAAAACCAACTTGCATGCATGAAATTAGAATATAAAATGGTGACAATTTATTCAAAAGTAATGAAAAAAAGCATCCCTGTTACATAAGAAATATTTTAAAAAGAAGTTACTTCTGAGTTAAGGCAATTGATTTAACACTGAACATGACATACAATGAAAATATCAACTCAAAACTTGGTTACACACTTATTAGGTTTGGCTACAGAATTAATATATCCTAATGGATACATGCATGTGAGTGTGTGTATATATATATATATATATATATATATATATATATAAACTGATGAATAAAGGTGAAAGGAAAACTTTCTTAACAATGTGTTTTTTTCTCTGATTAACTTTACAAAGGTAATTGGAAGGATTTTATTTTGCAACATGTATTTATAAACAGAAGTATCTGAATATATATATATATAGTTTATAAAGGAAAACTCAACACGCCATATTAGTTAGAAACTATAGTTCATTCCAATGAGCTTAACTAGCTCATATCATCAGACTCTTTTACAATATTTCCTCCATCTGGCATAAAATTTCTGCCAGGAATGAACATTTTCTTAAAATGAAGAGGGAACATAATAGAAATAATAAACATGAGATTACAAACAAATAAATAAATGACAATAAATGTAAGGGGAAGGAGGAGAGAAAGAAGAGAGATAGAGTCCAGTTCCAAATATGGGTAGTATCCATTTGAAGTTACTTTGACTGTCTGAGATGGCATGATCTCTGAAAAAAAAAAAAAAAAATTCCTCTGACTTTAGGCGTCTATTTGACCCCATCAGGTCAACCCACTTACTTATACTAACTTTTATCCGCATATACCTATGTGTGCAATTGTGTTTGGGTATATGGGCTTAAATATGTACCTAATTATCTCATATATATCTTGTGTATATAAATATATGCAAGATTGAGAATGTGACAATTCAATTAACGTGATATGTGAGTGTGTATATACACTGCACTATGTGGGCGCACGGAAGCCCTACACCTATGAAGCGTATATATATATGTGTGAGTATGAAAATGTTAAGACCTAAAAAGATAAAAAAAGAAATCAGTGGATATGTAAACTTAAACAAAATCACATGGTAAGTATATGTGGGAATGTGCAGAAATTTTATGCCAAATGGAGGAAATATTGTAAAAGAGTCTGATGATATGAGCTTAACTAGCTCATTGAAAGGAACGATAATTTATAACTAATATGACATGTTGAGTTTTCCTTTATAAACTTCATATCGCTCTGGTTAACACTCATCAAGCTCTCTATGTGGATTTACCTATTAATAATTTATATTAAAGAAATCTTGTTGAATTATCCTCACCACCGTTTATGGACTGACAACTATACCTATATATATTTATATATATATATATATATATATATATATATATATAAAGTAGAATAAATAATGCACATGATAAATTACTTAATTGAAACGTAATTTCAGTTAAATGTATATGGAATTTTTTTCTTAATACAATGCTCAATATGCTATGGACAGAGTCACATCTTGTGTAAATGTTATGTTTTCCAAATCTTATTTTAAACATAACCAGCATATGCGCGACTAAAAATATAAAATGTCTATACACACATGCCACACGCACACACAATGCTAAGTGATTTGTATTCTTAGGAGAATAATTGTATAATTTGCATAAAAATGTGGAGACAGTTCAGAATAGAAAAAGTACAAATCAATTTCTTTTTGGTGTAAAGTCAAAATATGATGCCTTCTGTAAAGTAGCAGAGAGGAATATTTTAACTGAAACACAGGAGTTACAGACATCTAACCAAAATGACACTACCCTTCTCAGCCAAATATCAAATTGGCCAATTTTTTGTCAAAATATTCTTACCAAATTTTTTATTCACACAAAAACATGAAAACCTAATTTTCTTTCCATATATTTTTCATGTTTGTCGTATTTTGCTAAAATAATATTTTCACTCTTTTGTAAAAAAAAGTGTTTCTATATATACTTCAGATTTTATTATGCAAGTCAATGCTACTAACCATCTGATGTTGAGAAAATTTTAAGGATAAACTTGTATTCATATGATCAATATATCATGTGAGTTTCAACCTCTAATATCTAACCTTGTTAAAAATATTGATAACTTGTTTGAGAATGTTGTCAGGTTTTATTATAAAAAACGCAACCTAAATTTTTATTTATAGATAAATCTAGAAGATATCTGCTGGAAATATATTTAATTAATACAATATCTCTTATACATAAATAAATTATTATTTTAGGAAAATATTTGGAGCTCTTAGATATTCTATAACTTTCTTCATTCTTTTGCTCATTGATTTTATTAACTTGACTGTTGAGTTTGATTTACAACAGTTTTTACTGCTTCCCAGAGATCTTTGCTCGAATATTGCTTTTCATTCACATATGCATCTCTTTTAATGATGGATTATAAGTTCTCTGTTGGATAAATCTATAAAGATGCTATTTTGTTGATTTGGTGTCTTTGAAAGATTTTTCTTAGCACGGTGGGCAGTAGTCATATTTGCAGAAGGTGAAGGAGCATTGTTTTGCAGGACTTTTTGTTTAAGAACTTACAATAAATTTTGTATTTATCTTAATACTTTCATAAACTTTGAAGGGAGCTATAATTTTATTGATTACAATATTAGTTCCAAGTGAATTTGCTTCATTCACTCAGGTGAAAATATCCCTTGGAAATGTATGAATAATCTCTCCTCCCTCCTGTTATGGATTGAATAGCAGGACAGATTAGGTTCTATAACCTGGGTTGGCAACCAATCTACTACAGAAAGAAATAGTAACCTACTGTGGAATAATCTTCTGCTTAGTCATGGATTAAAAGAGACATAGTTGCCCAAGTTTGTATCACATATGGCATTTAATCGCCTGAATTACTTTATAACATTAACTTTACTGTAAATAAAAATGGACATTTTATTGTATTGTATATGTCCCAAAAAAAAAATTGTTACTTCAATTGACATCCTGCTTCTACTTTTCCTTTGTCTGGGTATACAAATCCAAGCACTACATATGCTGTAGTGAACCACCATTATTCCTTTCATATTCCATTAGTAAAGAGTAAGTGCCACTCAAACAGTTTTATCCCTCACAAACTGCTATTTGGGGAACCAACTTCCAAGAGAACATTTCACCAACCACTGCAATTTTAACCTGCTTAAGTTTAGGCTTAACCATTATCTTTCCTACATACTCATAAATTGCACCTCTTCCTTTTTCCACACACACAACAAACTTCTTCAGTAACCCTCTACTTTGAAAATAGGGTTGAAACCAAGATGCCTGATTGTAAATCATTTAACATATAGCAGTCAGTTACGTGCCATGTGTGATACATTCTTGGGTAATCATGTCTCTAGGTTGCCATTACTTTCTGTGGTATACTGATTGCCATCCAATGTTATGGAACTAAATCTGTTCTATTTAATCCATATCTGGATGGAGAAGCAACGGATTAATTCTTTTCCTAGGGGTATTTGTGCATAAGTGAGTGCAATGATTTCATTTGGAATTCAAACTCAGCTCTCCGATTTCTCATTCCAAGCCTACAACTACTGTGCCAATATGCACAACTGCAATATCAACACATAACATTAAATTTACTTAAACTTTTAATAATTTAAGTTTAGTGACCAAAATTGTTTATTTTCAAATTAAAAAAAAATAGACACAAGTTAATAATTGCTTGGAAAGTTTCAATTTCATGCTTTTTTCAAAAGCATTAGTAGGAGTTCTTCATTACTTCTAAGTTGCATTGTTATTGTGTGAGTGACAATTATTCTGCTTACAATTTAGATAAATAACAACAGGCAGGTTCAGATCTTCAAAATTTTAAGTCTGACGTTGTAATTTCAAGTGTCACAAATTTTATGTTGAACATCAGAAAATGCCATGGTTTTAAATCAAAAGAGTTCGAAATCTATTAAAGCTTGCAATATGCAACTATTTTCTTCACTTACAAAGACATAAGCAATCTGTGGTCCAAAATGGTTTTATTTTTTGCTCTAAGAAATTATGTTATCTCAGTATCAGTTATCTCCCTTTTAACTCAACTCTCCAAGTTTTTGTTCACCTCTACTGTAGCCAGGTATTGAACTCACAACTCTTTTGATCAAGTAACTGGATTCAACCAATGACTTTATTCACTGGGCCCTGTGGATAAAAGCATAATCATATGTGATAGTTAAGAATAAATTTAGAACTACAAGACCTCTTACAGAAGGTAGCAGAAGAAAGTAACAAGAAAGGACTAGAAATAAACTGCACGAAAACTGAATGCATGGTCATCAGTAAAAAGGGCAGCCCAAAATGCCAAATACAAGGTCGGGGATACCAGAATCAAGCAGGTACAAAAATTTACATACCTGGGAAGCGTTATAACAGAAGATGGAAAGTGTGACACAGAGATCTGAAGACGAATTGGCATGGCGAAGGAAGCATTCCAAAAGTTGAGTAAGGTATTAAGAAACAGGACAATTTCGCTAGAAATTAGGAAGAGATTACTTGATTGCTATGTGATGTCCGTCCTTCAATGTGAATGCAGTGAATGCAGGACAATACCATCAAAGATGAAGGAAAAACTTGAAGCAACTGAAATGTGGTTCTACAGAAGGATGCTGCGAATCTCATGGATCGAGCATGTGAGCAATGATGAGGTCTTGGAAATGATGGAAACAAAAAGGAAATTAATACTGAGCATCAGGAAGAGACAGCTGAAGTTCCTGGGACATGCAATGAGGAAGGAGGGCCTGGAAAACCTGATACTTTTAATATTACCAACAATACATTTTTGAAGAAAAAATTATTCTCAGCAAAATATTTTTGAAGAAAAACTGGAAGGCATTTTCAGTTTTCTAAAATAAAAAATAATAAAAACAAATTTTCATTAAAATCTGACAAAATCAACCTTCATACTATGACTGAACATTAAAAAAAAATAACTTAAAACTCCACTTTTTGGCATTAAATAACCCACAGAAGTTAATATGCCATTAAGCAAAACTCAGACTCAAACATATATATTTTTTGTTTTTTCATTTGTCTAATTTGGCAATTGTCCTCTAATTTAATTATATCAAAACTGATAAAGAGTTCTTCAGTTTTAAATTATGATTTTTACCTCTGTATATTCTCTGAAATTCTATGATGCATTATCATCATAGTGCCATGAGTTATTAGGATTGTGTTTTGTTGATTTTTATTAAACTATTATGACTAATATATTCTCCAACCTTTCTAAATGACGAACAATAACTGTCAGCAAAAGTAAGAGTTTTTTTTTGTAAATATGTTAGCACTTTTATGCAGTCTAATGATAACAAATAATGACTTGACATAGTCAATACAAATGGCATATAATCTGAATGGTGTATATATATATATATATATATATATATATATATATATATAACAAAATGGTAAAATTGCCATCATGCATTTAGCATGTAGGCAGATGTAGGAAATACTGAAAAAAACAAAACAAAAAAAAACAGAAATTTCAACATTCTTTATCATGCCTTTTAAAGAATAAATTTGGTTTCTAAATTACATTTGCCTTTATGATATAAAATTATCCTCCATTTTTGGTTTTATGCACTTGTCTGATTAACTTAGTCTGGGAAGAAAATGCTGTTATTACCTAATTATTATATTATCCAATCATTGCAAAGGGTTTTCACTAGAATATGAATGAATGAAAATCTCCATGGTGAAATAAGAACTTAAAAGTGAAAATGGATGATTTTATCACAGTTTTTTTTTCTTATAAAGTACCCAATTGGCATGTTATACAATGAAAATATGAAAGAAGCATTGTTAGTTGTCAAGAAATGATGGCAGTCTTGCTAAAAGAATAAAATATATGTAGCCTAATGATTTTAATATAAAAAATTCATTGCAAATCAGAAAATAAAAAGGGTTATCAGTTGTCAGGAATTAAGGCAAATAAATGAATAAGAAACAAAGAAACTGTTGAGGTGAGTTAAAGTTCAAGTCAAGTTTGTTTTCAATTTTGGGAAAAGATGTGAATTCATTTCTTCTCTCTCAAGTTATAGGTTAAATATTAAATCAAATTGAGTTATTTAACTTTTGTTGGTAACCAGTCTAAGAGAATAAAAACTCTGAATTCAAAACCGTTTGTAGTTCTCACTTAGCATATACTGTGCAGCCATTAAGATCATGGAGTTAACAATGCTTTTATACTCTTGAATACAGTCAACTTGCAACTGCATTGATATTATTTTAATGCATAATTTTAGATCAGGGCAACAAAGAAATCAAACATGCTCATACACACAAATGGTTTTAATAATTATTTTTCAGTTTTTTGAAATAACAAATTTTCGAACAAATATGACAAATTTTTTCTGCCCTAAACAAGGCAGTAAAATCACTAAGGCACAATGCGTTACTGAGTATTAGAGAATATGAGAAAAAAAAAACAAAAAAAACTGGCAGACTTGGACCTTTGTGCCCACAAAAAAAATAAAATAAATAAAATAAAAAAAAAACAATATCTGAAAATAACGTTTTTTCCTTGACTCCACTATTAATTTAACTACATTCACCTCTTGGTAATGTTTATTGCTTTAAGAATTGACAATTAGAATTGTAATAAAACCTAAATATATGAAAGTGAATTTTTCATTTTCTTAGTTCTTGAGAATTTACAACAAAAATAATGAATACTATTTATTCGTTACATTATTTATTTATATTTTTTATTGGAATGGTTGGCAAATATTGGCTAATTGCCAATTGATTCAAACTTTATAGAATGGTAAATATGATTACCTTGTTGTCAGTTCACATGTCTAACTTTCTGAATAAAAGTTTTCGTATTTATTTCTATATAAATTGGTAAATGATAAATATTGCATTGCATTAGTTTTAATTGTTACAATTCTTTTCAAATGTTGTAAATATAAAAAAATCATACAAATATTGTTTTATGTTTTAGTCATAAATTCTCAAGAAGAAAAACATATGTAAATTCATTTTCATCATGTTTCAGTCTTATTACAATTCTAATCATCACTTTTTAAAACAAAAAATATTGTGAAGAAGTGAAGATAGTTAAAATAATAGTGGTGTCAATGTAAACACTGTCCTTTTGACACTATTTTTTGTGGACACAAAGATCCAAGTTTGCCAAAAAACACCATTAAGGAGAGTGAACAATCAAAAAACAGTTTTGACATTGCATTTAAATTTTTGAAAATCAAAGTTGATGGGGAAGCAAGAAACCGGAAGAGATTTTCACAAACAAGAAGTGTAATTGAAGAAACTGTTAACATAGAACTTATGGTTATATCTAGCCAGCTCAATTATAAAGTGATGAGAACTTGCCTTACAACCTTCTTGTTCAGTATTCAATCCCTCACTCAGGATTTATTTAGCTTTTTATTATTCTGGTAACAGATGTCAACAACAAAAAAAAAAAGATATTCATCAAATCAAAATTGCTTAGAGTCAAATTGATTAGGAGTTCAATTTCTTTAAAGTTTATATGAGAACTCAAATTCGAAAAGTTCATTAAGAAACAAATAACAAGAATGAGGATATTGATCTGAAGAAATGGGTGAGTTATGGTAATGCTTCCTGAAAGAGTTTCAGATAAGCATAGAATGAGAAAAGATTTTTAAAATGCACTTCTTCTGTGGAATCTCTTGAAGTGAACCAGAAGAAATAAATCAGATAGAATTGTTATTGGCGTCATTTGCCAACAATCCCAGAAGGGAAGAAAATGGAAAATTAAAATGCAGAATTGGCAAACGATATTCAGTAGGAAGGAATTAATCAGGTTGGGAAAATCTAATGAAAAATTTTTAATATTTTTTCCAGTTTTATATTTTTTTTTCAAAATTTACTTTTTAAATGATATCAGTCAATAAGAAAGGTCATCCATTTTTCAGAAAATGCATCTACCTTGACAGGCATATTGGTACCTGCATTGCTGCACTAATCATATCATGATTTTTTGAATGTACAGGTATACCTCACTTTACGTTGGTAATTTTTTCCAGGAGGGCTGACTTAAGTCAAATTTACTTATCTCCAAATTTACTTGTCACTAGGCTAAACTACAAATAACCATTCTCAGTTCTGTATTTTATTTATAAATGCATTTTTAATAACATATGGTCAATAAGAATCTATTTTTTTAAGTTTACAAACAAATGAATTTTAGTTTTTCATATAGTGCAGAAGAACAATCTAAACTTATGAATACATGTACGTACATAAATGTAGATGTTTACAATTTGGCAATCTTTACAGTACATAGCAGACTCTTTATTTGTGAATGTGGTTTGCTCTCTAATCTAAGATATTATAAAATAAAAATGATTTTTTAAGATTTAATAACAAATACAGTTATTAAAATTATTTTGCAATAGTAGAAAATAAACTAATTTATGTTAAATTTACCAATATTTATATTCAATTTGTTTATTTGCATCACAGATGTAGATGGCTGTGGGCTGTCAGCATCAACAATACAGTAACATGATCTGATGTACTTTTAACACTTTTCTGGTGATATTACGACTGCAATATTTGTGGTAGACATATAAAATCGAATAAAATGACTTAAACTTGATTTTTATTTTTCTATATAATTTTTTTTGACAAACGACACATAATTAAGAATGATGTAACTCAAAAATGATGTAACTTGAAGTATACCTGCATTAGTTTCTTTTTATAATCCTTTTGTCTCAAGCATGGCAGGACCCCCACTAGTGTGCAGGGGGTTACATGAGAGAAAAGAAAAAATAGAACAAGGTACAGAGGATGTCAAAGTAGGATTATAGAAAGATGAAAATCAAGGAGATAGAAGATGACAACTGACTTTGCATTTAAACTTTTGAAGAATGTAGCTATTAGGGAAGCAAGTATACAGAAGAAAGTTCCACAGGCGTGAAGTGCGAGTAAAGAAACTATTAGAGTAGAAGTGAAAGTTATATTTGACTGTTTTGACAGTAAAAGGGTTAGACTTTGATGCCAGTCTAGTAGCACAAGTAAATTCATGTGATCAGGGCCCCAGGGAAAGACGCTCATCAGAACAGAAACCATGAAAATATTTGTAAAAAAGATGGAGGGAAGCAACATCTTGTCATTAAAAAATTGACTGAAGTTGAGCTGCTTAATTAGGATCAATTACATTGCAGATCCTTCTTTAGATTTTGTCAAGAACCCCCGAGATGAATAGCAGGAACATCTGACCAAATATGGCAACAATACGCAATGCATGGACACATGGTAGATTTTTAAATGTGCAAGATGAATTTTGACAAGAAAAACTCCTTTAGCATTTGTCTATATTTCTGAGATGAGATAGTATTTACAGTAAAACTCCCTGGCTCAATACAGTGACCCAACCTTTTTAGTAGTAGCTGTAGATATTGATTCAATGTACTTGTTCCACTTGTGGTCAGTTGAGAGAGTGAGGCCAACGAATATTTCAATGAGTTTTGTGGTTTCTGCTAAATTAAAGTAAATAACCATATTGAGCACTATGTTAATAGATTTTGCAGATTATTGTAGCATCAGTGTTTTTAGAGGATGGAAAGTGTGACACTGAAGTCAAAAGAAGACACATTGGGATAGCAAAAAATATTTTCTGAAAATTAAAAAAGTATTAAGAAATAGAAAAATTTTGTTAAAAACAATAAAGAGTACTTAATTGTTACGTAATATCAGTCTTCTATGGAAGGGAATGTTAAATAATCAAGTCACAGATAAAGAAGAAACTTGAAGCAAAAAAAATAGTGAACAGAACATTGATCGATATAATATTATATTATTATCAATTACATACAAATTACATATAATTATTATTAATTACATATGATATAATATTACAATTAATTACATATAATATTATAAATATTATAATTACTTATAATAATATAAATCCTACAATTTATGAAAGAAATCAAATTGTATTCCAAAATATAACTTCAGCAAAACTACAGCATAAAAAACACTAATAATTATGTTCCTACAAACATGCAAATGCACAAAAGCTGAGTATCATCTACCATGTATTCAGTTGTGAAAGCAGAATAACATTTATATGCAGTTATACAAACAAATTAATCAATTTTGTCAAACAACATGTGTACTTTTTTGTTTCACTATTTTGTGATTTCTTTCAGGCAACATCTCAATTTTATTCTCCTCTAACTTTTTATATTTCTGAAAAATAAGTGTCTCTTGCTGTCTTTTGGGTAATTATTTTCCTGGAGACAACTCTGCAAAGACTAAAATAAGTAGTAATTTGAAGGTGCATGAAATATGGCAGGTGATTTAAAACTTTCTATCCAAAGGTGAATTGGCATGGTGAAGGACACATTCTAGAAGCTGAGTAGAGTATTAAGAGACAGAAAAATTTCATTAGAAACAAAGAAAAGAGTACTGGATTGCTAACTGATGTCAGTTCTTCAATATGGCAGTGAATACTAGACAATATCAAAGATGAAGGAAAAACTGGAAGCAACTGAAATGTGGTTCCTTCCAACAGAAGGATGCTATGGATACATGGATCAAGCATGTGAGCAATGATGAGGTTTTGAAAATGATGAAAATGAAAAGGAAATTGATACTGAGCATCAGAAAGAGACAACTAAAGTTCCTGGGACATGCAACGAGGAAGGAGGGCTTGGAGAACCTGATACTAACAGGCCAAATATAAGGAAGAAGATACAGGGGAAAACAGAATATAACATATTTGATTGGCCAGAGCAGGTGGATTGCAGAACAGGGGTTGTGTGGTGTAACAGGAGAAAGGATACTAAGAGCCACCAGAGATAGGGAGACATGGAAGGGCATGATTGCCTATGTCCTCTGAAAAGACTAGGCACATGGAAGAAGTTTAGTCATGACATTTTTTGGCCTGGTCACCAAATAAAACCTGACATCAATCTTGTAATGGTAAAATCAATAAACATATATATGCCAAATTTGATAAAACTTTAAAAAAATCTGTACGGTCACACAAAAAACAATTTTAACATTTATTTAACGCAATCACAACTGTTTGTTATAACGTTGTTGCCCAACTGTACTAGCCAGTTTTGTAAAAAATAAATAAATAAATAGGAAATTGATAATTATTGAAAATAAATGCCTATAAAGGCACAGACAGAGATTTCTCCTGGACATCAGCTTTGATGGCAGTACAGACTTAGGAAACAACCCCCTGCCCAAGTAGACAATGCATCACAAAACAGGTTGTATTTCATGCTAACATATTTCCATACACAGTACTTCTTTTTTTCTATGTGCTACATCTCTTCAGGTCATGGATCTCCATAACTACCTATTCTTTGTGGCCCTTATCAGTTTTTCTACTTTTGTCCCATCTTCATTATACCATCCATTCACACAAGATGGCTTGGTGCCTTCCACTCTTTGACCCTCAATATGCCCTCTGAGGGTTCAGTTTTAAAAACCTTCTTTTCTAAGTATGTGTTTTAAGAAATTTCAGTTTTCTCTTCCTGTTTCTGGGCGTAAGTGTTTTTTTGTTGCCATTTCATTTAAGAATTCCTTGTTGCTTTCTTCCTTCATCTATGAAATTCTCAGTAGTCTTCTGTAGGACCACATTTCTGATGCCACCAGTTTTCTCCTCATCTGTACGGAGATTATCCAGCATTCCCTGCCATATAAAAGAATGGATATTGTGTACAACACACACTCATTTTTTTTCAAAATGTTTTTCCGTTTTGTTTAGCATTGTGCTAGTTAGTTTATAGGCAATGTACATGGATGTTGGGAGGTGGAATGAGGTCACCGATGATTGCTCACATTGGAGACACAATTTACACTGAGGCCTGTAGTGAGGGTAAGAGAAGCAGAGGCTTGTCACTGAGGAAAAATGTGCTCAAAGAAAGAAAACAAAATGGCAACATCTGGAAAGACTCTTCACATACATTCATTGCTATTGAGACTGTTACTCCCATGTGGGCCTGTACAGCCATAATAGACACTGAACCACCATTAGTAACTAAAGAATTACTATTCAGGTGCAGATCCAGGTCTCTCAAGACTGACTTGATGCCACTCATAGTTTATAATACAAACACTAGGGACTTACATTTCATCCTGCTTTGAAGACACATATATATGTTGATAATAGGCAATGTAAGTTTCATAAGATGTAAATGTTCATCTACAGCAGTGAAAGTGTTAAGACTAAAATCTCTTAATGACAAAAGCCAAAAGTTTTTTGGCTACCTAATAAATACTTCTGCCAACATATAAGTTAACTATAATTTTCATCTAATTTCGGGTTGGAAATGACCGGAAAGCTTAAAGCTTGGTATCATGATGTGTGTCGAGATTAAAATCAAATAACCAACTTGGGATCAGAGAGGAGGCAAGACAATTTTGCTGGCTAATTGTATTCCTTGCTTAACATCTTCACAAAGTTCAAATTAGTTCCTATTACATGCCACTTATCCATAAAGAATATTTCCTGCCTCTAAGCCACTGTTATTCAAGAGTGCATACAAAACAAGGCAATTTAGATTAGTTAATAACATCTCTTGCTCTTCCCTGCACTTTCCCAATTTGCAACCATCGGCCCATTGCTATTGCTAGCCCTATGACTAAGGTGACCTGAGCATTATTCATAAGAATTATTTCCTTGTCAATAGTTTTGTCCAATGACTTTTGTATATTGTCATCCTTTATCGTTCTTGCTATTTTACTACAATGTTTTGAATAGTTTGCTCTCTAAGCTTCTCGTGGGGAATGTTGCATTCTGGTTAATATGGTTGTCTTGGTTTAGTGACATATCAACACCTGTATAGGTTATTTAATACTAGAATCTAAATATTTGAATTTTGGTTGGTTATTTTTGTTTAGTGGCTTATCAACATCTGTATGGGTTATTTAATGCCAAAATCTAAATATTTGGATTTTGGTAGTTTGTTTTTGTTTAGCAATATATCAACACCTGTGATTATTTAATGTTGAAATCTGAATAATTTGAAAGCAATTCTATGATTTCACCTGTTCTCTGCTCCCTCATCTCTCCAACTGGTTAACTGAAAAATGCGAAATATGTAGTCAACTCAAATACACTCACTTCCTAACAGGAAGAAACATGACACTGGTCATTGAAAGTTCAATTTGTTGTTTTCTGCAAATCGCTATTTTTTCATTGGTTAGAAAATAATTCACACTTGTTCTCGAAATTTTCCTTGATCTTTTCTCAGCATTGAGGCAATCTTTTTTTCTATTTGTCAAAAATAGATTTTCACACTTTGTGAATTTGTAAACAGTGAAGAAAAAGTTATTTTTATTTTGTACTCACCACAAAGCTCAGTTTTAAATCATGCCTCAAAATTGTCAGATCTTATTGTAGTATTAAAAAAAAAAAATGAATGATGATGAGGCGGGGGGGGGGGGGGCGCAAAATGTGCAGTGCACAGTCACTCGCTGGTAAGTTAGCTGTTTTTCTTTCTTTCTTTGGGGCCTCAAAGAAATGGATTTCAGGTTTCCCTTTCTCGAGGGCAATTGTGAAACAGACAAACTGAGCCGCTCTTACTTCCTCTTTATCAGTCTGACTGTCAATCTGTTTGACACACACAATCCACCCCACCAAAAAAAAAAAAAAAAAAAAATGGCACCCGCTTTTTATGTCATTCCAAGACGTCCAAAATTTGCATATGTGCAAATCTCGTCTCGTTTTGGACGAGATAGGCACGCATAAATTGTGTCTTCAATAGCGGCTATCTTTCTTTTTTGTTATCTTACAGGCAAGACACGTTTGCGCTTATTTTGAATTACGATGTAAGTCATGTCATTCGTTACACTTATCTGTTATTATGTGAAAGACAACTATTAAATAATAAATATTATTTATGGCGGACCTGAAGCAGACTACCACCACGTTTAATTTCGTTGTTTTTCTTTTACTTTTCAGTGCAGTCATATCGATTTACCTCCTTAACTTGACGATTGACAAAATAAATTGGAAAAATTTCAATATTTAAACATTTTATGGGGGAGATCAGTTTCTCATAACGTTATAGTAAATTGAGCCTCCATTATGAAACCAGTCGCCGGTACGACATTACTGCCACCTGTAAATGTGTTCATTATCAATTTTTATTTTTTGGGGACTTTTTTCAATATCTTTTACACCTTAAACTTTACGAATGACAAAAAAAAAAAATTGCAACAATTTCAATATTTAAACAATTTTAGGTGGCGGGGGGATCAGTTTCTCATACAATCCTTATATAGTGGTTTGAAAATGGAGGATCGATTTTTTACTATAACGTTGTATGAGAAACTGACACCCCCCCCAAATTTGTTCAAATATTGTAAATTTTCAATTTTCTGTTGTTTTTTTTTTTGTTTTTTTTTTTGATAATCGGAAAGTTTAAGTAACAGTCAATAGAACTGCGCTGAAAGAAGTAAAAAAAGAAAAAAGAAAAACAACGAAATTAACATAAACAAAGCGACCTAAACGCGAGTGGGTTGAAAATGGAGGATCGATTTACTTTAGCGTCGTATGAGAAACTGACCCTACAAATTTGTTTAAATATTGTCATTTTTCAATTTTTTTTTTAATAATCGGAAAGTTTAAGTAACAATCGATAGGACTGCGATGAAAAAGTAAAAAAAAAAAAAAAAAAAAAAAAAAAATGAAAAATAACGAAATTGGTGGTAATCTTCTTCAGGTCCGCCTTAAATATTATGTTGTTATTAAATAAAGCCTCAAAATTAGTTACCTCCACTTATTTTCGATACCTCAATTTAAATTTAATTTTTAAAAATAAAAAAAAGTTTTCTTGAAGCTTTAATTTTAGCTTTAATTGAAAGCCAAGAGATTAAATTTACTAATTACAGTAAGCAAAATACCCTGGTGTATTTCAAATTGAAATTATATATTAATCAGAATCAAAAATTTTGTAGATTTAAAAAAAAATTAAAATTTCAAATTTTCCGCCATTTTTCATCGATTGTAAACAGAAGCCGTTTTAAAAAATCTTACAAAAATAAAATACACCTCGCTGACACATAATTTAAATTACCGACTTTAAACTTACCTTAAGTTGGCTTGAAACAAGAATTATTGCTTACTTCCTGAAATATTTTAAAAAAAAGCGTTTCTCAATTACGGTATCCCGGTATCCTTGTTATCACATCTGTCAACACTTGTCAAAGAAGCGTTAATGATATGATTTACAGTAGCCGGCCAAAAAAATGCCAAGTATGGAAGACGAATTTGGTATTTAGTATAAATCTTATTCATACAAATCGTTTTTTTTAACTGTTAAAATTAAATATTTAACAGTTTTCAGTAATTATTCAATATTTTATGGAATTTTTGTTAGTTTAGCTTTGTAGGACTTACATTTGAAGATGTTTTATGAAAAATCAAAATCAAAATATAAAATTTTCTTTTAAAAAATTGTACAATTTAATAACAGAATGAAAATAACGGCAGAAGTAACTCAATAATTTATGAAATTTTATGGCATTTATTAATTTTTATTTTTCATATCTATTTTTCATATTCTTAAAATTGTCACAGCTAATCTGCTATTATTACCTCTTGCACTGCTAACTGGTTACAGAGTAACCAGTACTCTTTTTCTTTTATGTATACTAATATATACAGGGTGTCCTACTCAAAATTGACATCAATTAAAATATGAATATCAGAGTAACTACATGTCTCTGTCAGACAAAATCAAATAATCTTCATGTTGAACAATAAAAGATTTGTTATGTCTTTATTGCATTGAATGAAGATTACACAATAAAGAAATATAATATTGCTTGGAGTTGATGTAGTCTTGCTAAATTCTGTAGAGAAGATATAACTGATTTTCTAAGCACTGCTTAGATGTGGCACAAGGCTGAAAGTATGGAGTACCCAGTGAGGATCGAACTCACTACTGAGTTGTAATAGGTGCTAGCAAGACAAGCTTGCAAACCATTTACACCATGTTAGGGTGCCCTTGTAGAGAAGATATAAAGCTCACTTTTGGCTCACTCTCAGTAACTCTTTTTCTACTTTCAGGCATTAGTATTTATGCTATCTGGACGAACACAAGTCATTTTCCCAATTTATTTATCAAAATTTGAACAAGATATTTGAAGGGATGTAGAATTTATAACTAATTTCATAAAGCTTTAATATGCACAACTCCTGTGACATGACACAGTTGGTAGTTCAGCTTCTGCCAAATATGCTGTGGCATGTCTTGCACAACATTCTCCAGTCCCTCAGTGATTCTCTGCTTAGGTTTCTCTAGACTTGTAGAAAGAGAAGGTATATAGACTTTGCCCTTCTCATAGCACCATAGAAAAAAAATCACAAGGTGTTAAGTCAGGTGAATGTGGTGACCATTTCAACAGTACATTGTCATTATCATTTCCAAGCTTGATCTATCTTCCTGATAGATTCTCATTGAGATAAGTCCTCACGATCAACTTAGTTTTTACACATTTTGTTAAAATTTGAGATTATTTGAGAGGGAATTAGACTAAAAAAAAATTGTCAGTTTTTTTGGTGGGGAGGGACACTGTGTGTGAGAAAGAGAGAAAAGTAGCTTTGATTTTTATTTTATTTTTTACATATGAATTTTTTCCCTTTTCCCACAATGCATTGCTGCTGCTGTTACATTCCTTTTCATGACTTTTCCATGGGAAATGAAGTCATTTCTGCAGAGTATAAGAAAAGCTGAATCTTTGCCTAAATAATATAACAAATATAATCAATGTCAATATCCCATTTGATATTCTCATTTCTTACCCATTATTTGGTTCTGCTGCCGTATAATGCAGTGTTATTAATTCTAATCACTGCATTTTGGGATTAATATATTCAAAAGAAAACTTAGCTTGAGAAGCCAAGTTTAAATTTGAGTTCATAGCCTTTGAAAATACATACTTCACTTACTTGATATAAGCAATCATGGCTCTCCACAGATTCTTTCATTTTATTATCTTTGAAATATTCCAACTTCTTGGGGAAAGTAGTGAATTGTTTCTTATTGCCTTAGCTATAGTTTATAATTCAGAACTTCCCTTCTTCTAAAATACTTATTGCAACGGTGTTAGTGTGAATGTGAGCATAACAGCTTCAGCTGGAATTTGAAATCAGCTGATACCATTTTCCATATAAATAACCATTACACTGTTTGCATTCTATCTATATTTACATCTATCTATCTATCTATCTATCTATCTATCATGTTATAATAAAGGATGCAAAATGTACATACAGGAAATAAGCAGCTATCAAACTTCCCTCACTCTTTCTGTTTATTAACAGAGTAAATATTATGAAAATTAAAAATTTGAAGCATTTAGTATTTAATAATATTCTACTAAACAAATTATGCAAAATATTCATTTAAGAAGCCTAAAAAGATACAAAGGTACATTAAGGTTCCCTTTTGAAGATTAATTTATAATTCCACTTTTGGTGAGTGTTGATTTTAGTGTAAAACTAATATTGCTGAATTCAAATTACTATTATTAAGCTTGCTTGATCTATTTCATAAGGACATTAGAATAACCCAAAACTTATACTGAGATCAAACCATCTATATAAAAATAGAAAATAAATTTAGTAAATACACAAAAATAGAAATCTGTATAAGACAAGAATGTGTTTTCTCACCAGAGCTCTTCAAATGTTACAGTCAGGCAATACTGAGACAATTGGAAATGCTACCAGGATTCTCTCCATGTGGCAGCAATCTTAGCAACATATGCAGATGATACAGTGTTGATAGGTAGGGAAGGTAGGTTAAAAGAAGGACTAAACATCAACTGTATAAAGACATAGCATGATTGTTAAGCAATGGCTGAAGATGCATTTTACAAATTGCTGTTACCAAAATTAAGCAAGTATAAAAATTTAAATATATTTTTCAAAGAACATGCTCTACCATTTTCAAAACCTACATTATCGGATGTAATTATTAGGCCACCCCAGTGTTTTAAAAAATGATGTATTTCATACTATTTTGTTAGTATTTATTGCCAAGTGAATAATTGTAAATGAAAATAGAATGGTTCTTTTGTTAATATTGCACAATAACATGTGCATCAAATGAATTCATAAATACTTAATAATTACTTTTATTGCAATTTCATCAATGAAAGAATAAAGAAAATTTAGGGTAATTCAAACGGGTTCATTCTTTACTTCCTTGCCTTGTAAAACTTTGCAAAGTAATAATAACAAAAGAACCATTCTATTTTATTTAGAATTATCCACTTGGCAATAAATACTAAAAATAGTATGAAATACATGATTTCTTTTAAAAAAAACTGGGGTGGCCTAATAATTATGGATGGTAGGGTATATATATTTAGGAAATGTTTTAACAAAGGATGGAAAATACAACAACTAAATTTGAACATGCATTGGGATATCAAAATCTGCCTTCCAAAAGTTAAGCAAAGTATTAAGAAACTGGAAAATTTAATTAGAAAAAAAGAAAAGTACTAAACTGCTATGTAATGTCAGTCCTTTTATATGACATTGAATATTGGTCATTCTTCTCACAGATGGTAAAGAGACATGAAGCAATAGAAATATGGTTCTACAAAAGGATACTGATAATACCACGGACTGTACACAGACTCAACGACAGTTTTACAGAAAATGGAAACTTGTATTGAAATGAAATTTGACACTCACAGAACATATTGAAAGCAAGACGGATAGATGAAAGTAGTACAAAACCTTTTAGAACATGGATTAAAAAAATAGAGAAAAAAGATTCAATTTACTTTTTTTTTCTAGCCATTTTTGCCTTTTCTAGATACAAGTCTTACCTTTTAGTTAGATGGATTTATACTTTTTCCTAGGATATTTGTACTTAGGTAAATATAATGAACCTGACTGGAACTCATTTGAACAGTATATATATATATATATATATATATATATAGTTGGAATAAAATTCTGATAATCAAAAAACACTATTCCTAAAAGAGTGCTCAATACAGAGGAGAGCAAATAATATTTATTCAAAACTTATAACATCACAACAAAGTTGCTATTTTGTTTCAACTCTTTTTGCATCTTATCAA
Source organism: Ascarosepion bandense (assembly GCA_037127315.1). Lineage (NCBI taxonomy): Eukaryota > Metazoa > Mollusca > Cephalopoda > Sepiida > Sepiidae > Ascarosepion > Ascarosepion bandense. Next base: position 1,682,651 of record JBBBDQ010001346.1, on the reverse strand, counting down.
ATGGTGTTGAATCACCACAATCACTTGACAAGATGCAAGAAATGTTGAAACAAGATGGCTACTTAGTCATGGTGTTATAACATACTTACATTATAATTTTTGTATATATATATATATATATATATATATATATTATGTGTAAATAAAAACCTTTATAAAGACTTTATTTCTTGTTTTAAAAATGACAGTTGTGGTGCTGTGGATATTGGCTCAGAATGAGAAATCAGCAAGCTGAGTTCCAATTCCAGTTGACTTCCTTGCATTCACTTATGCACAAACACCCTCAAAAGAGGTATTAATCAATCTCTTCCTTCTAGTTTTGGGTTAAATAACAGGACAGATAGGATTCTATAGCTTTGGTTGGCAACCAATCTACCACAGAAAGTAATGGCAACTTACTGCAGAATAATCTTCTGTCCAGTCAGTCATGTCTCTTTGGAGACATGATTGCCCAAGTGTGTATCACATATGACACTTAACTGACTGACATTCTTTAAAAATAACCATTTTTGTCAAACATGATGAATGTTTCTTTTTTTTTTTTTTTAAAACAAATCTTTCTGAAGAAGTGTTGGATGAAAAAGGTTGCTTTTAAAGACGTGCATTATCATTTTTAAAACCTATATATATATATATTTCTGTGTGTCTTTAAAATTCAAATAGGAATATATCTGTAAAGACAATATAAAGAAAACACAAGAAAATCTTTTATACCAATCTGTTTTGTTCCTTGAGAAATTTGAAATGGAAAAATACATTGATAAAAATTTTTTCTCATCTTTTCTTATATATGAGATGAGTGGGTTCTGGAAAGTTCTCAAAATCTGATTAATTAACCAAGCACCAGGATTCATTTGGGAATTACTTCCTGGCCAAAAACATTTCAGCATCCCTATGCAAGTGTTTATAAAGTGTGCATATATAGTCGCATATTTACTTCAAAACATGAAATTTTTTTCTGTGATCAAGTTATGATTTTCTATTTTAATATAGGATATTCAGATTAAATATAGGATATTATTTCAGATTAAATATAGGATATTATTTCAGATTTAAAGCTTTTATATTTGTTAGCATCTAAGATCCCTCTTGGCATTTTAAAACAATGGCTGAAATGTGATGAAAAACAAAAATGATGAGGGCAATAATAAAATAGTGAATGTATATTATGTAAATAATCCGCGAATAGTTAAACAGTATCATACTTTGTGGAATGAAACTGCTCTCCTTTAACCAGCTTCAAGGAACTTTCCTACCTGCCATCAGAATGAATAAGGCTAGTCAACTAGAGAGCAACACACTGCACCTTCTTGGCTTCACTCTCTTAACTGACCTGAAGTGGAATGAAACTGCTCTCTACATTGAATCTATAGCTGCATCTACTGCTAGGAAGGTTGGGTCACTGTGATGGTCCAGAAAATTTTTTTAGTCGGAATCCATTTTGCACATTTATAAATCTACCATTTGTCTATGCATTGAATGTTGTTGCCATATCTGATTTGGTGCTCTTATTTTTCACCTTGAGGTTTTCTACATGATCCAAAGAAGGATTTGCAATACAATCAATCCTGACATGACAGCCTGACTTCAGTCACTTCCTCACTGAAATGATTTCTTTTTCCTTTGTCTTTTCTACAAATATTTTCATGGCAGCTTCTGTGATAAACTTCTTTCCCTGATGTCCAACCACATGAATTTATGCATGTTACTAGATTGACATCAAAGTTCCACACTTTTACTGTTGAAATAGTTCAATGCAATCACCATTTCTACTCTAAAAGTTTCTTTTCTCATCTGTGAAACTTCTATCCATTTCCTTGCTTTCTTGATAACTACAATCTCCAAAAGTTTAAATGCAACATCAATTGCCATCTTATATCTTCTTAAATCCCATCTATCACTTATTCTTTCTTTGACACCTCTTGTACCTTCTTTTTATCCCTCACTGTAATGAGTAAAAAAAAAAAATGCCTGTTTGAAAATTTAAAAAAAATAAAAAATAAACGTATATAAGTCTATTGATGTGTGTAATCAGTTAAATTATGACTCAGGATTCATTGTTTTACTCTTATTGACAGGCTGAGATTTTTTTAATAGTTCACTAGAAAATCTGTCTTTTGAAAACCAATGTCTTTGAGCTTTCCAAGCAATGAACTAAGATTTCAATCAACTATCCATTTTCATCTTTAATAACAATTTGTAAACTCAGAGTAACTTGTTAATATTAGAAAAAAGAGAAACAACTTTTGACTATTAAAATGTCTATTATAATTAGATAGAGACAGTTGATGTTTTTGGGTTGCATAATGAGGAAGGAGTATTTGTGAAAATTTAACAGTCACAGGAAATATTTAAAATGGGTAGAAGGAAATGTTGAGAAACCTGCTTAACTAGCTTGTGTAAATGGATGGCAGGATGTAGGAAGAGCAAAAAAGAAGCACATTGCTAAGTGTTACACAAAATAGGAAGTTGTGGAATACCATGACCACTTGCCTTAATGGGACAGTGTATAAAAGATTACCTGATGTATGAAGTTTCATAAAATAGGATTTAATCATTGAATGCTTTTACATGCTGTTAACATTTTTAGGGACATGTTTGATTCAGATATCTGTTTGTTTGAATCTGTTATTATAAGTGTTGTGCAAAATCTTATATTCTGAGTAGTTGTGCTTTTCATTGTTTCTTCAACAATGGGAATCATCTTTAATCTATTAGGTTAACTAGAAACTTAAGTGGAAAGAAAACAAGAAAATTTTTATGGAGCAACACCAATATTTACCCTTCAAAATAAAGTCCATCATTCTTGATAATCTTCTGCTAGTGACCAGCCAGCATCCGAATCTGTACCAAATGCCAGCCAACTGTCTTTGAATCAAAAAATTGTATACAAGCTTCTCTCATTTCATCAAAAGTGTTTTATTGCTGGTCGCAGAGAAAGTGTGCCATTTAGTGAAATAGGCCATAGTCATTTGGAGCAGCACTGGAACTGAATGGTGGATGTGGTAGAATCTCAATCCTGTTCAACTGTTGAAAATTCTCCTTTGTCAACTTGGCCTCACATTGTCTTGCTGAAACAAAGTTAAACTTTAACTAAGGCAAGATACTCCTTCCTTAGTTTGTCATACACATGGTCTATAGTTTAGCATTGATGGTGCAGCCATGTGGAACAATCTTGAAATGCAGTACTCCTTGGAAATTTTACGAAAGTTCAAAATTTGTTGTTCTCTTTCTGCTTCTAAAGTGAGTCAGGACTTTCTGGCCAACCTCGTATTAAAAGGTTGAAAAATAGATAAAATGGTAAACTGGTTTACATTGTTAAAAAAAAAGAGTATGCCATAAGTGAAATTTAATTAAAAGTATATACTTTTGAGTTTTATTTTTTCTTTTATTTTTTTGCCAAGATACTTCGATCTACTAAACAGATTAACATTTAAAAAAATCAGCTTGAAAGTTCCTCAGTAATTGACTTGATAAAATTGTCTCCTTTGTAATGTTTTCTTTGTCATAAAAGATACCTAAAGAGTTTATCTTTGACAGGAAATCCCTTGTATATTTTGTTTTTTATCTGAAACCCTTCTATCTTTTCTTTTATATATTTCTTGGTACTTAGTAAAAATAAGCAAGGATTTAAAGATGTTGACTATGCTGTTCTACCTCTCAGATGACAATTGTAAAGATTGTTAATGCTAATACTCTCAAGGATTGATTTCTTCATCCTTGGCTGACAGATATTGTTGAATTACCCTATCCTACATTTTTTTTTATATTTTATATCAATTCACCCCAAGCAAGGTGATATTGTTACTAAGACACAAAGGGGCTACTGGGAGTAAAAGGGAATGAAAGGACTTTAGAAAGAACCATGGACCTAATCTCAAACAGGAAATGAAGGACAAACCTCTACTCCTGTTCAAAAAACTGAGGTGGAGTGTAAACCTCTCTACTCCTATTGAATAAAAAACATATTAGTTAATTAAATTTCAGTATTCAGATAAGTATGGAGTTAAAGCAGACTTTAGAATGAGCTGGTAACCCAAACCTAAATAGGAAACCAAGAATAAACCCTCTACTACTGTTCAAAAGGCTGGGAAGGAGTGTGAATTGGCTTTAAAAAAAAGCTTCTGATAATTTGTTCATAGGGGTAAAAAAGGAATTTGCCTCTGCCTTATAATGATTTATTTTTAAATTTTCTCTTTTAAGGGAGTGTCCATTATTTTTATTCGTCTTTTTTTTTTATGTCTTTGTGAATCTCATTCGTGTAAAATCCTTTGTACAATAAAGACGGAAGCTGATGATGGTTCACCTGAAATAGGCCTATATTTCCAATTTACCATGAAATAACGTATCTGCCTTAATTTTTCTTATATTTGCTCTATATGTATTTATATACATATATATTTAGAGCTCTCTTAGAGAGTTATCCTACCACTGTATGTACAGGATACTCCTTTGCATTCTTCTATACCCACACTGCATGCTGAGATATATATATATATATATATATATATATATATATATACAAATAATGATTTGTACCCACAGAAATAGTTAATAACTTTAAACAAAAGAGACATCATAATTATCCCGAGGAACCTTTCGGCCAACACTTGTCAAGGGCTACGTTGGCTTAATTACAAAGGGTCAAAGATAAAGGACAAAAAACAATGGAAAAACTTACAATACTGCAGGAAGATGGAACTCGATTAAAAATAAACTTTATTCAATAAATATTAAAATGTAAGGTGGGGTGTAAACATGCAACTCCACAAGAATAAAGTTTATTTATATTTTCTTATATATATATATATATATATATATATATATATATAATATAACTTAGGTGATTGATGTTATATTTAGTACTTTGACTCCAGTGCTTTGTAGATGAAGCTTTTTGTAATTTTTTAGTCCACTCATCAGAAGTTTTCAGCAATTGACTGCAGAGTTTCTCATTTTTGTTACTTTGATACTAAGTTTAAAAATAATTTACATGCTATTTATTTTATTAGTGTTAAATTGATTTTACTTTTTTGTGTGTCTGTGGGTGTATGCATGCTTATGTGTCAAATATCATGGTTATATATATATATATATATATATATAGGCTTGAAGATTGTGTTGAAGCATGAAGCAACTGTTACCACTTGTATTTTTTTATTTTTATGACAAGTGGCACAAACGCACTAAAATAATCCAGTTGTCAAAATTCATCTGACAATATACAAAGCTCCAAAAATATGCCACTAAAGTCCTTCGGAATGGTGGCGTAGTGGATATAGTAGTTGGCTATGCATGCATCATCTAGTGATCATGAGTTCGATCCTTGGATCTGGTAGTGACAAACTAAATCCAACATGAAAGAACAATAATTGATTTCACAGGATATTTACAATAATCCACATCAGCCAATCTATGGACACGTGATGATGACCAGAGGGCACTTGGTTGAAACATTGTGTCTATTATAACACCTATACCAACCAAGATGAAAACAAAAGTTCAAAATGATTCCAGGATTATTGTAACCACTTGGTCTTCACCTGTATTCTCACCTATAAATTTTATCCAGTAATCTTCAATTTGTTCTTTTTTTATGTTATTTTATTTGTAGACTTTAGTGAATTTTATTTTTTAAGTTGTTCTTCCATTTCCTAAAATACCATATTTCTTCATGATATATTGTCATTGCTCTTCACACATTTCTTATTTATAGGTGTAAACTATAAATTACTGTCTTAAGATAGTGGAGCAGTTTCATACTGGCTTCTCTACTGTTTTGAATTCAGTGTTTTCTTTCTACTTGGTTGATTGCCACAGCCCTGTCTATTTTGACATTTAGCTGAAATGAAAGATGAATTCATATAAAAATAACAAGATTTAAAAAGAAAAGCAAATTCTTTGTAATTAAATGAATATAAATGTTACCTGATGATGGCCAGATAAATTGTGACTGAAGCAGCAAAATGAAAGATGCTAATCTGAATTATTAAATAACAGATCTTATAAATAACACTAATTCTAAAAGTATTTTAATTTTGCACTTTGACTCTACAAACACTACTTTTTCTTCAGATAAGAAGAGTTAGTTTCTTTTGATTACTGGCAGCTGATCCCTGTTGAAGGAAAATGTCAAGCCTCCTCTTTTCATCAAGTTTGGCTGAATAAAAAGCTTGGCTTGATTACAAGTGCGGGAGTGGCCTTGTTGAACTTAAGTATTTCATGGCCTCTGTCAGGTGAATTGATTATCACAGCAAAATAGACAAAACAAAATTGATATAAATATCAGTCAGCTTTGACATTTTCTGAAAAAAAAAGTTTCTTGATTTACTTGGATCTGGATTTATCATGAATATCACATTAGCACATAGACAACTATAGTGGACATATGTTTATTTTGTTACTGATAAATTTTCATGTTCTCATCAATAATAAGTTATAATTTAATGAAAATTTTGTTGATATTTATATTTTTTAAAATAATGTTTTGTTTTAATTCTACATTATTTTTTATGCCTTATGACTACATCATGTTGAAACAGTGGTTTCTGTACAATCACTGATGTTAAGCAAGGTCAAGCCTGGTTAGTACTTAGATGGGTGAAACTTGAGAATACTAAGTACTTTAAGCTTAGATGTGTGACTGGTGCAATGGAGCTGAGTTCCAATTCTAGTCAGGTTCATTGTATTCACTTATGCACAATCATTCTTGGGAAAGCTAGGAATCTCCCTCCAGGAATAACTTGAAAAGGGTTGATAAGCCATGAAAATTGAGTCAGTATAGAAATAATATTTAATGGGTACTTGTATATTTATATCTTATTCTTAATGTGCATTTTTAAAGCATAGGCATTCATTGACCTCCACTTACATTTATCCCTTGTTGCTCTTAAGTTTTCCTCATGATATTTCTTCCAAACCCTGCTCAGCCATCCACTTGCTCAAGCCTATCAAGTATATATCATGTTGCTTTCTCCTGTCTATTTTTCCCTTTATCCATCCAGCAAGTATTAAATTCTCCAAACCCACCTTCCTCATTACATGTCACAGAAACTTCAACTGTCTTTTCCTGATGTTAAGTATGATTTTCCTTTTCATTTACATCCTCTCCAAAAACTTGCCGTTGCTCATGTTCGATTCATGGTATCCTCAGCATCCTTCTGTAGAACCTCTTTTCTGTTGTTTCGAGTCTCTCCTTCATCTTTAAAGAGATTGTCCAGCATTTGCTGCCATAGAGGAGGTCAGATATCATATGACAACAGTCCAGTACTCTTTTCTTTGTTTTCAATGAAATTTTCCTGCCTGTTAATACTCTGCTCAGCTTTTGAAATGCATCCTTGGCTATGCAAATGGGTCTTCGGATATCAGTGCCTCACTTTCTGTCCTCTGTCAGAACACTTTCCAGGTATTCAAATTTCTGTACCTGCTTGATTTTAGTACCCCTGACTTGTATCGCAAGCAACAAGGGATAGCGGCAAGTGGAAGTCCATGATCGCCTACATCCTGAAGGGACATAACACAGAAGAATAAGAAACCTCCCTAGACACAGAAAAATTATTAATGTTCCAGTAAAATATAAAGTGGGGGATCAATTCTATATTATAATCAATATATCAACTGATCTCGCACTTTGTGGCCATGCTAGTTTCTATACATTTATATTCTAGCTTTATAGGCTTAAGCAAATAGATGGCAGAGCAGGGTTTGAGAGGGGTAGCACGAGAAAGGATGTTAAGAACTACCAGAGATAGAGGCAAGTGAAAGTTTATGATTGCCTATATCTTGAAGAAACACAGTACATAAAATTATAAGAGTATACGTTAGTTTCACTATTAATAACATGGAATGCCTATTCAAAAACATTTAACTCATTAAATAATAATGTTTGTAATAGGAAAATTTAAATACATTTCTGTACAATTACTGAAATTAAGCAATGTTAAGCCTGGTCAGTATCTTGATGGCTGACTGCTTGGGAATACCAAATGCTGTAAGCTTGGGTGTGCAGGTGGTGTAACAGACAATGGCTTGGTATTATTAATTGGAGAGCTGAGTTCCAATTCCAGTTGGGTTTGTTATATTCACTTTTGTGCATATATACTTGGGAAAGGTAATGAATCCACCTTTTCTCCCACCTTCTATGGGTTAATTACTAGAACTTATATCACTAAAACTATTAAAGCGTAAAAAAGAATAAATTCAGCATTAAATAATCCATCGAGTTGTTGAAATGCTGCTAAAATATAACAACTAAACCATTCTTTGACCAACTGTAACTTCTTTTTCATTCAGTATTATCCATTTCATTTCACAATGAAATTTCAAAGACAAATTTAAAATATTTTATAGAATTTGTTAAAATAATTTTTGCTACTAAATTTGAAACAATACCTTTGTCTTCTCATTCTTTTGGTTCATGCATATACTTGGGAAAATTATATTCTTGCTGCTGGAAGATAATTTATTTTGAATCAGTATGTGTGCATAATAATGCATGTGTTAAGTGTATTAAAACAATGGATGATTTTTTAAAATATGTGTATGAGAAAATCATAGGTGATTAAATGTATGAATGTGTTTATAACCATTATTACACATAAAAAGACAAGCATTTCAATACACACTTACATTTAAAATAAATGTCTATTGCTTTATTACACATGGTACACATATATATAAACAGGCAAGTGTTCCTATACACTTACATTTACTATTGCTTTGTTACACTTGACATGTATTTGACCAATGGAATCAAGCCCCAATCAACATTCCAATATACTGTCTCTGTTTCTTTATAATTTTTAAATTCATGTCTTGTAAACAAATCTCTGAAGAAGCTTAATAAAGAGAAACATTAGATTAAAGACACTTTTACAATCTGTTCTTACTCTATCATCTTGTTAGATTTTCAATCTATATATTCAACTCATATATATATATATATATATATATATATATATATATATATAAATATTTCCCTTCAGTTATGCTCATGGAGAAAGAGACAATAGTGTGGTCGTGTCAGCTCAGTTCATTCTCTTTACTACCAGTTATGAAAGCTCTTGCTGCATTTTGCTTTTTAACAGTGCCTTATTTTATTGTTTTTGCAATAATTAACTCAAGTAGTGAAGAATATATATATATATATATATATATATATATATATAATATAGTGATGATCCACATATACTGTCTTAATATGTATAGGAAAACTATTAAAAAGTTGTAAGTTTAAAAATGTATTTTTTTTGACAGTATTTATTTATTTCTATTATTATATTTGATATTTCAGACCATCTTTGGCCTTTCATCAGAAACAAATGATTTTAAAATTTAAATTAGAAGCGTTTGTTGAATGCTCCTCATGAAAATACTTCTAATTTAAATTAGTTTTTCCTATATATATATATATATATATATATATATATATATATATATATATATCCTCCCTATTATAATAAAGGTCATATATATATATAAAATGTATAATAATTCTCAAATATTTTGCCATAATTTTTGATGCCAGAGGTACACACATATATGTATGTATATGTTAAACACACAATAGCTAAAAACTTTATTTTTCCAAGATAAACTAAAAAGAGAAAAGTAGAGTTTGACCTTTACTTTGTCCAAGACAAAATTCGATCAGAATTGGCTGCAAGAATAATTGCAGAATAAACCAAATTGTCACTAAACTGCCAAAATTCAGGAAGCTCTTCTCCAAAGGTGTTTATCTGCCTCAGGTGTTTCTCAAACAGTTACAATGGTTTATCTTGTAACAACAGTATTGATCAACTTTTCAAATCTAAGTGCTTGTTTTCCATCAGTAACTAAATTGACACCATCAGCAAATTTGTTTCCTTTCTCTTAGCCCACCTGTCTATGTAAATTCTTCCTGGTGTTTTATTGTTGTTGCAAAATGTTACCAAGTATTGCCCGGTATAAAAATGATCTTTTGAAATTTTTTTTCATCAATCTTTTGTTTAGTTATCTGCTTATATCTGTCTGTCAGTCAGCTCCTATCTACTAATATGTCAGTCTCTCTTCATATATATATATATATATATATATATTTGTGTGTCCATCTGTTCATATGCATCAGCATGTATGTCTGTCAATAAGTCTCAATGTGTGTTTGTTGGCTTTCTTTGTTACCTAGTGCATGTGTTTGCTGATATATATTTGTATTTACATATCTATTCATATGCATCAGTGTGTATCTATATACATAATGTGCATTTATCTGTCAATGTGCTGAGGAGAGGAGAAGGACATCTTGACCCTCTGAGGGTTGGAAGCAAATAAAATGAGTTTACCAGTTTTGGTGCATAGACCATCTTTTTTTTAATCTTTTATGACAAGCAAGGCAGGACTGCCATTAGTGCACAGGGGGGTTACAAAGAGAGAAACCACTGGGTACAGTGGGTATTGAAGAAAGAATAAAAGATGAAAGAGATTCAAGAAGATACGAGATGTCAATTGATGTTGCATTTAAATTCTTTTGAGATTATAGCTATCAGAGATGCATGTAAACAGAAAGGAGTTCTACAGGTGGGAAGCGTGAGAAAAAAAACTGTTGGAGTAGAAGTAGAGTTTAAATTTAATTATTTCAATGGTAAAAGGGTGGGGCCTAGATGCTAACCTAGTAGTGCATTTAAATGCACATGGTTAAAGCACTAGGAAGAAAGAAGCTGGTCAGAGCAGTTGCTATGAAAATATTTATAGAAAAGACATTGATGGGAAAGTGACCAATGTTGAGATGCCAAGTCAGGAAGAACACATTTCTGTTACATTCTGGAAAAACTTTTATTATTTTAGCTTTTTTTTACTTTTTTTAAAACAAAATTTTAATGTTATTTGTTTGATTTTATTTATTATAGTCATAATTAGTTTTATTTATTAACGAGTGGTCTCATGCCATCAAAAATGATAACAAAATATTTATATTGATATGCCATTTAAAATGACAGCAACATATACATTCATGTACTTACTATTGAGTATCTTACATTAAGACATGAGAAAAAAATAATACAACCCCCTGAGCATGACAGGAGGAAGATATATATATATATATATAAAACAGTCTTTATTATAATAGAGAGCATATATGTATATAGTTTCGTCACTACTCGATGACATAATTATTGCAAAAAAATAAAATAAAATAATAAGGCTCTGTTAAAGAGAAAACATGTGGCAAGAACTTTCATAACTAGTAGCAAAGAGAATGAACTGAGCCAACACTGCCTTGTTATTGTCTCTCTGATGAACTGAGCTGATGTTGTCTCACTGTTGCCTCTCTTTCCATAAACATGACAGGAGGGAAATATATATATATATATATATTATTGTCATTAATAATAATGCTATCATTTTTTTATTTAAATGTATAATTTTCAAATATTTCATATTGGTAATATTTATCAACATTATTATCATACTTGATAGTAATGCTATTGTTATGAAACTGAAAAGATTAGATTTATAAGATGAAGATATTATTATTGCCATTGAGGGAAATATAAAAAGCTAACACTTCAAATCTCATAGTTAAATTTACTGTCCTGTTTTTAAAAATGTGTAATTGAAAATTCAATCATCTTAACGTCCGGGATGGAAATGCAACAAAAATCAGCATCGTATATTTTACTTCCTTTCCTATCAACAAAAAGCTTTCTTTTTTTTCTCTGCCCTTCCTTCATCTGAATTAATCTAGCCAATTCATTTTTGCAAAAATGTGGGTCTGATGAGAATAATATTTTTTTAAAGGAAATATAATTTTTATAAAAAATTTCTTCTTATAAAAAATTGCCATCTCTTTAAAATATTCTCAAAATACATTGTCACCAATGGATTTGTAAATTCTTCCATTTTATTTTCATTATAATACTATGTTAAATTCTATCATTGAGTTCTCATTGGATGGCAATCCCCCATGGAATTTACTTTACAAATTACCAAGTATACTACTTAATTATACACACACACACAACAGTTTTTAGAAGAATAACAATGTCCCCACAAATGAAGACATAAAAATGTTAAAACACAACTCAAAATGGTGTTTTGGCTTGTTTACATAAGCTATTATATGTGTTACTTTATATTATTGTAAAATAAAAAAGAAGCTGCAAAATGGAGACTAAGTCTTCCTTCACAATATCACATAAATAATTTGAATTTCTGTTAAGGATGGAAAATAATAATTGAACAGTTATGTCAGCAATATCTCATTTTTGGTCTAATCTGACACTCGTAAAGATAAAACTTGGTAGTAATGATTTAAACTAATACATCAAAACATTAATGATTAAATATACTTTTAAGATTCTCATTCTATGTACCATATCCCTTCAAGACATGGTTGATCATGGCTCTCTACAATTTCCTATCCTTTGTAAGTCTTAGTAAATTTTGTCTTTTTACTATTTCTGAAACACTATTCTGCCTTCAGTTTAAACAAAATTGTTTGGTAGGTTATGTCCTGTTTTTCTTTGTCCCTCTTTCCTTCAATATGTCTTTGAGCATCACATTTTCAAAGCATGTGAATGTAAATAGCGTAAATAAATCCTCACCCCCATAAGTTCAGACAGAAAATTGTCTTTTTTTTTATTTTGTTGTTCTCGCAATACAAAACCCAAGAGCCACTCAAAGTAGAGAGGTTACTAAATGAGGTTGTTATATGAGAATAAAGAAAGTGCATATTATAAGGATATGTACGATAGACCATAAACTTGAAGGGATTTAGATTGTAGAGGTCAAGGAATTATACTTCTGGGGAAGAAGCTGTTTGCGTAGAAATTTCTATTTACAAATGAAACATAAAGAAAATGGGGATTCAATTCTGTGTATGAGGGAGGGTTTAGCTGTGAAGGGTTGAACTAAGGGATGCATCTCTTCTGAACATTTGCCATGGAAATAACGATGGAGTAGCAAAAGGCTTGGATGCAAAATTCTAAACTGTTTGAACTAAGGGATGTATCTCTTCTGAACGTTTGCCATGGAAATAATGATAGAGTAGCACAAGGATTGGATGCAAAATTCTAAAACGTTTGAACTAAAGGAATGTATCTCTTAACGTTTGCCATGGAAATAACGATAGAGTAGCAGAAGACTTGGGTACAAAATTCTAAACTGTTTGAACTAAGGAATGTATCTCTTCTGAACGTTTGCCATGGAAATAGTAGTTGAGTAGCATGTGGTTAGCAACATTTCATTTGAGAAGTGATTTTAGGGTGGAATATGATTCATCATCCACACTTTCATAAAAACAGAGCCTCATTATACTGGGAAGTAAACAGCAATGCTGTCATAATTCTAAATAATTAATCTTCAGTATATAGCTTTAGGGATAATGGAAACAAAAAGGACACTTATCTCCTGTATCAGAATTTCTAGGGCCCATGGTAAGGAAACAGGGCTTAGAAAATATGAGACTGACAGGACAGACTGAAGATAAGTCAGTAGAAATTGGTGCATAACCTTCTTAACAAGCTTGTGTAAATTGTTGACAGAACAGGGATAAAGAAACATAGTGAGAAGACTAGTTAAATTTCTTGCATTCACTTACGCACAAATACCCTTGGGAAAGGTATTAATCTGTCTCTTTCTTCCAGTTATAGGTTAATTAACAGGACAGATTGGGTTCTATAGCCTTGGCTGGCAACCAGTCTATTGCAGAAAGTAATGGCAACTTACTGCGGAAGAATCTTTTGCCCAGTCAGTCATGTATGTTTTGAGACATGATCACCCAAGCATATATCATGTATGGCACTTAACTGACTGAGTGAGAAGACAAAATTTGCTAAGAGCTACACTGGAAATGAAGTTGTGGAGAGCCATCGTCATTCACATTCTGAATGAATAAGGCACATAGAAGAAGTAGAGAAAATATAGTATGATGTGTTGTGATAAGTGAAATATCAGTTGTTTGTAAAGCGATCAAACTTAGATGGCTTGCCTAGACAATTGGTGACGATTTTGTCATGCTTATTGCTTTTATTGGAGAAAAGTCGCCCCAGGCAAACTTCCTGTTGAATTCACAGGCGATAATTTGATTGTTCGGTGAATGTTAATTTAAATTTGAATTTAGTACTTAATGAACTCGGTTTATGAAACTCTTGGAATAAAGTGTCACTATATCAAAATATTGAAGAGCATTGGAATAGAGCTAAAAATCTTGGGTAAATAAACCCTTTTTCAACTGGATATTCATGTGACTCCTTACCATTAGCTCACAAACAATGAAAGTTGATGCTTTTAGTCTCAGGTGAAAAATATTTGCTTTTATTTTTATGTATTTATCTGCATATGAATAGAAAATAAGTCCAGTAGATATACAAAAATAGAAAGGGGTATAAGACATGGACATGCCTTCTCACCAGACTTATTCAACTTTTACAGTGAGATGATTCTGAAAAAAATAGAAGTCCTACAAGGATTCATTATTGGCAGCCACAATCTTAACAGCATAAGGTATCCAGATAACAGTGTTGATAGCAGATGCAGAAAGAAACTCTTACAAAAAAGTAGTGAAGGAAAGCAAGAAGAAAAGATTAAACATCAACTGGAAGAAAATAGAATGCATGGTTGTTAGCAAAAGGACGAGCCCAAAATGTGAATTGCAAATTTTCACAGAGGACAGAAAGTGTGACACTGAGATTCGAAGGCATATTGGGATACATAAGGAAACATTCCAAAAGCTAAAGAGAGTACTGAGAAATAAGAAAATTTTGCTAGAAACAAGGAAAAGAGTACTAAACTGCTATATGATATCTGTCCTCCTGTATGTCAGTGAGTGCTGGATGATCTTCTCAAAGATGAAGAGAGACTTGAAGCAACAGAAATGTGGTTCTAAAGAAGGATGCTGAGGATACCATGGACCAAACATGTGAGTAATGACAAATTTTTGGAGAAAATGGAAACAAAAAGGAAACTAATAATTAACATCAGGAAGAGACAGTTGAAGTTCCCTGGGAAACTGAGGAAAGAGGGATTAGAAAATTTGATGCTCACAGGACAGAGAGAGGGCAGGAGAGGCAAAGAAAGATAACATGACATACTTGAAGAGCTTGAGTAAATGAATGGCAGAACAGGGCTTTTGGGAGAAATAGATGTTTAAGATTTACAAGGGACAGGGAGTTGTAGAAAGCCATGACTGCCTACATCCTGAGGGGACATGGCACATAAAACAGATCATTATTTTTATTGTCTTAGTTTTGCAACATTTTAGCCAGTCTATTTTCCAGCTGCCTTCAGGTGATTTTGTTTCTGGTACATAAAACATTTTGATAAGTGTCTATACTACCAGATATGCCACTCATAAAAAAAAAACAATAATGTATTGAAAAAGAGTTTTTTTTTTCTCTAGAACTTGCAACAAAATAATAATATTATTAACAATTATTTAAGTTACTATTTCTACAATATCGTAAATTACATATTTACAAATTAATAAAAAACAAATTATTACAGCATATTGAAATAAATTCACTAGAATTTATCATTTTATTTTTAGATTTAAATAAAAAATAGTTCCTTTTAGTCTAATTTTATATAATATGCAAAATTAAATAGTAATTATCAAAATTCTTGATTCTTAAAAAGTATTTATGTAACTTTTTTTCTTTTTTTTTTTTTACTAAATTTCACCCTCTATAAAGCTCAAGAATCATTCAAGGTAGAGTTTTACAGTTGGAATTAGATTGAGTGGAGATTGTAAGAATAGATAAAGGCTGACTCTTGACTTGAAGAAGTTTAAATTAAGATATTCAAGGAAGCTTGCATGTGGGAGTCTGCTCCCTGAAGTCGCAGTTTTGGAGGAAAAAATTTGGAACATGCAGGATATAAGTGTGATTTGACTCTGCAGAAGTAGTATAAAATGTCCTAGCTGTAAAGGTCTGAACTGGGCTGGATGATAACTTTCTCAGTGTATTAGTATGTAAGTAAAAGTAATGAACTCAACTGGAAATTGAACTCTGCTCTCTGATCTGAACTGCTATCCATTATTCCACCATGCCTCCATATTCAACTGCTGTCAAATCAATTAGGTTTCAGTCCAGGCTTGATGCAAAACGGTTAATCTAGCCGCGCTAAAGAGCTGTGGATGATTTATTTATGCTCTCGTTTAGGATTGAGCCCTGTAGAGAAGGAAAAAATTTATAAGCAGCAGCTGTTTATGGCTTTATGCTATGTTCTGGTTACGGTGTAGAATGTCTGTTTGAAGTGGTTATCAGATAGAACGCTCTCACTGTTGGCATTGTTTGCATTTCGTAAAATACAATACACACTATGAAATCAGCCTTTCTCTGATGTTGCATTGATGGCCTGGTGGGTAAATATCAAACTGTTGTCAAATTACTTGGGTTTCAGTCCCAGCTTGAGGCAAAACAGTTAATCTAGCCACACTAAAGAGCAAAACAGGCCTGTCTGCTGATGGTTTATATATATATATATATATATATATATAATTACAAGAAAGTGAAAGAACACGTAGATTAAAAACCCACTGTTGAAGCATTTACTTTTATAAAAAGTGCTCCATACAGAGTAGAGCTTAATATTGAAATTTGTTATTACAATGGTTTATAAAAGCATAATATCACAACACAAAAATTTTCATGTTTCGAAATAAAAACTGTTCCCCTTCAGGTGATATGTCAAAATGTTAACATATCACATGAAAGGGAACAGTTTTGTTCCGAAACATGAAAATTTTTGTGTAATGATATTATGCTTTATTATCCAATGTAATAACAAAATTACTATACATATATATATATGAACTCTATCACTGATATTGAGCGCTTTCAAATAAATATCGTGCATAAGTAATATATAAATAATATAATATATATAACAAATTCCATATATATAATCATCTTTAGACAAGCATGTTTTGCTGCATCACAGCTCTTCAGAGTGGTTTCAAGCCGGGATTGAAATCTGACTGATTTTTCATCAGACAGATATCTTTATCCTGCGCTATTGATGTGCAGTAGAGAAAGGTAGTTTTCATAGCAGGTTATTCATAGGATGTAACCTGACAGCTAGTAACTCAGAGCATTCAATTTGAAAACTGAACAAAATTATTTTCAATTCATGAACCAAAGAACGTAGCATAAAGCAGAAAGTAGTTACTGTTTTTATGAAATATATATATACACACACACACACACACATATATATATATATATATATATATGAATATATTTTAATACACATTCACACACACACATATATATATATATATGAATATATTTTAACATATATATATATATATATATATATATATATATATGAATATATTTTAATACACGTTCATACACACACACACACATATATATATGAATATATTTTAATACACACACACACATATATATATATATATATCTATATTTATGAATATATTATACATATATATATATATATATATATATATATATATATAGATATATATGAATGTATTCTAATATGGGAAATAATAAATGCGAAAATAAGAAGCTGGCAACAGCCAAATTTAACATGTGAGCAGATACACCTAATGATATTCAAAGATATGATTATTTCATTTTTGCCGATGTTCTATGGATATGCTGGAGGTGTAATAGATAATGTAGATAATGGTTGACAAGGAAATATCAGAGCAAGTTTCAATTCCAGGTTCATTATATTTACTTATGCCCAAATATCTTGCAAAAGGTGTGAATCCATCTCTTCTGCCGGCTTTGGATTAATATTAGGAACTGTATCAGGAAAAATCATTGCTTTCTCCAAAAAACTGTTTCTGCATTATTCACTTTCAAAAAAAAAAAAAAAAGACTGACTGGGCAGAAGATTATCCCGCAGTAGGTTGCCATTGCTTTCTGCAGTAGATTGGTTGCCAACCAAGGCTATAGAACCCAATCTGTTTTGTTATTTAACCCATAACTGGAAGGAAGAGATGGATTAATACCTTTCCCAAGGGTATTTGCGTGTAAGTGAATGCAATGAATTCAACTGGAATTTGAACTCAGCTCCCTGATTTCTCATTCCGATCTAATATCCACTGCACCACAATGCACATTGGCAATAAATACTAAAAATAGTACAAAATACAAATTTTTTTTTAAAACACTGGGGTGGCCTAATAATTATGGCCAGTAGCATATATATATATATATATATATAATTTTATGAAATTCAGTTGTGATAATATGATGCTTGATCCTAACAATGCAAAAAATCACTTTGTTTTTCAATGAAAAGACATTTGATTTGATATCAACAAAAGAACCATTCTATTTTCATTTACAATTATTCACTTGGCAATAAATACTAAAAAATAGTATGAAATACATCATTTTTTTAAACACTGGGGTGGCCTAATAATTATGTCCAATAGTGTATGTTCTACTAAAAAACATGAAAAATATTAGCTTCCGAGCTTTTTATAGAGGACGGTACAGTTTGATCTGCCTCACAAAAGAATTTGTAATAGCCCACTCTTATTGATTATTGGTCTCAGTACAAAAATGTAAACATGATCCATAAAGCTATTTACATAATTCGAACTATTTTCACCATTTTTGTTGCCATTTGTACAACATTTTGGGTGTTGTATGCTCCGGCCTTCTTCAGGTGCTAGGAATTTTGAACCAAACCCTTTATTACAATCACTGGGGTATATCATTCTCATTCCTTGCATGAAACCTCCTTTTTGCTATTTATGAGTTATCTCCCTCTAACCGGACCCTCTAAGTTACTTGTTTACAATTGCTGTAGCCTGGTATTGAACTCAAAACTCTTTGGGTCAAGTTAATGAAACTTTCCATATTTTTGGTGTATCAGGTCCATACCAATCCTTCAGTATTTGTCTATATTTCTGAGATGAGGTAGTATTTACGCTATTTATATTATTCAGACTATTGTCCTCATCTTTATTGCCATAGTCCAAATAAGATAGTGTAAATACTACCTTATCTCAAAAATAAAGACAAATGATCTGTAGAGATTTGAATGCAAAACATTGTCACATATGCTTTTAAAAGTAGAGTTTAGTTCATCACCCAATTTTTCAATTTGTTAGAAAAATTTCTTTTTGCCAATTTCTGCTCTATGCCTGTTTTACACAGGAAATGATAATGAAATGGATTGTCAGAAATTAATATCCAATAGAAGAAGGTTATGTACTGAATGTGGTTTGTAGCAGTCCTTGCAAATACATTAAAGACTTTTGTTCCAAGTTGGTCTTGATCTGTGTAGGAACGCCAACCTTCAAGAAAGATTGCGGCATTGTCATTGACAGTTAATTACGTTTATCTGCACAGCTATAATTATCAGTGTGCTACAAGTTTATATTCTCTGTGCAAGATAATGGCAGGGACATGTGAGAAAGAGATATCACGTTTTATTATTGATCTGCCGTTCTTCCTGCTGTTCAGATGAATTGTTTGAGAAAATGATTGGCTCTTTGTTTGGGATTTGGGGAGATTAATTTTGAATTATTGGTTGATGAAGTTCAGCATCTGACCCTGAGGTATTTAGTACAGGAAGGAAAAAGATAGAAGTAAACTCAGTGTTTCAGTGTAATATATATATATATATATATATATATATATATATATAAAGCACAGGAGGTACTGAAAAATTATTGCACAGTCAAAAAGCCTTTTATATAAAAGAAAACCTGATGTCTGATTATTTGGCTAGATAAGATTTTGGGAAATTAGTTAGGCCAAAAATCGTTCAGCACTCCCTTGTAGTAGGCACACACACACACACACATGTAAGGTAATTGAATGACAAAATAGAAAATTCTCCGTAACATAATTCATCTTCCAAAAAGGACTTCATTAGATGAAATATGTTTCACTGAATTTTTACACTTTGTAATTCAATTTTCTAATGTATAGAATTTTAACATTTCTAGCATTTTTATGATATATAGGAATGTATATATCATATTCTCCCATACATATATAATAACTGATAAAAGCAGTTATCAGTAAATGAAAAGTATCAAAAAACAACACTACTAATAAAAAAAACCTAAAAGAAAAACAAGGTAGACAACAGCCTAAATAAATAAAATAATTCGTAATACTGAATGCCTCTAGAAATCAAACCAATCAAAACTGCAACAATAACAACCACCAAAAAGTGGCCAGATGCAGATCTGAAAGCGTTGCTCAGTTTTATTCTAAGATAATCTTTTTTGTGTTTCTTATGTGTGAGTATGTATATATATATATATATATATATATATATATATATTTTCTAAACATATGCTGTTAAATATAAGAGACAATGAATGTCTATTATGTTTAATCATGAGCCGTTCTAAACGTCATAGTTTTGCTTTAATATCAGTTGAAAATAAAGACAAAACTTCTCCAACATTTGGATAATTATTGATTGATTTTCTTCTAAGCTTTCAGCTCACATGAGCCATCTTTAGAGAGGTTGTTTAAACTGAAATATTATAACATCCACCATCGCCAACGATTTTATTTTGTGTTGACATAAAACTCCGCTTGGCGACGGCAATAGTTACCAAAAATAATAAACGCAGTTCTCAAATTTGCAATGCGATTTTATGACGTCACACCGCGTGATAGCGCGAAATGACAACAAAACCATATAGTCAAATGCAATGTAATATGCTATGTCCGGATTTAAAGGTGATTTTATTGAGTGTTGTTTGTTTAGATTTGATATACATGGCCTCCAATATCTGCAGGTTCCTCTTACTGTGTGTATGAGTAAGGATCACCGTATTGTTGACCAAAATCTGTCTGATATTACCTACAAGTTTATGTTTTTCAGAGAAATGTTGTTTAATAGTATTCTGATCAGAAAGATGGCATGCAAGTCTACGGGAGAGTGTGGTTGTAGTAAAACCAATATATGGACTAGGTTTTTTATTAGTATCAGAGATGCAATCTCTGAATGGGCATGTAAATTGGTACACTACATTGGTTTTTTGTAGAGAATTTAGTTTAGTGCTTGTTGGGTTATTATAGACTATGAGGTCAATTGTTTTAAACTTTTTATAATATATAATGAGTTTAATTTGATTATTACTTTCCACTGGTTTAATATTTCTACGTATTATGTTTTTGAGAGTTTTTTCATCTTGTTTATAATTATTATGTATTTGGTTGCAATAGTATAAGTTAATAGTGTTATGTTTATTTTGATGTAAACCATTATTATGAATATTATCATTATTGTTAGAGCTATTGTTAATTTTGTTGCGATACATTTTAATTTGTTGATCAATAACGAAGTTAGGAAATCCATTATTGACTAGTGTTTGCTTTATGTTGTGTAATTCTTTATAAGATATAGATTTGGTAGAAGATATCATTTGTGTGCATTGAAGTAAGTTTTTTATAACAGCTAACTTATATCGTTGGGGGCATTCACTATTATAATTAAGAAGACACGAATTTCTGCTAGTTGGTTTCCTATATAGAGAAGTAGTAAATTTATGTGTGCTAGAATCAATGAATACATCAAGGAATGGGATTTTGTTATTAATATTAAGTTCTAAAGTAAATTTGAGGACAGAGTGACTTTCAAATTTGTTTTTAAGATATGTAATTTGATTGATATTCTTAGCTAAAACAAAGATGTCATCTATGTATCTTACATATATAGAGGGTTTATTGTTGTCATTAATTATTTTATTTTCTAGATTTGCCATATAATGATTAGAAAAGAAGGGACCTAAAGGAGGTTCCATCGCAATACCATCTATTTGTGTATAAATATTGCCTAAGGGATCGTGAAAGGATACTTGTGTGGTGCATGCTAATAATAGTTTTTTTAGTATAGTGGGTTTAATATTGATAGATGGGATATAATATTGATATGGCACAGATATATATATATATATATATATATATATATGCATATATATATTTTTAAATGTCTGTGTGTATGTATATCTGTTAGTGACTGGCATGTGTATACATTGCTTATATATAACACACTAAAATTTCCCTTCTCTGATTTGATGGCTTAGGGGTTAGCAACTTCGACTAACACCAAATTGGCCGAGTTTCGATCACGGCCAGAAGCAAGTAGATGTATAGCCACACTGATGAGCTGTGATACAGCAAAACAGGCTTGTATGTGGATGACGAATATATAGATACATGTGGGTGCATATATATATGTAGATATATAAAACACATCACTCAGTAAGTCATGGGCCTAACTAATATAACAACAACTTTTAAGCAAAATTCGATTTTATTTACAAACATAGTCTCCTTTTAGTGTGATGCACTGATTCCAATGCTTCACTAACAATTCGATATCTTTTTTGTTCAGTTTCTGATATCATTTCTTCATTGGAGCCAAATCTCTTTCCCTGGAGCATTCTTTTAATGTCTGCAAACAGCCAGTATTCACTGGGGCCAAACCTGGAGAATAGGGTGGATGCAGAAGCAATTCAAAGTGCAATTCATGTATTTTGCTATCGTTGCAATTGACTTGTGACACAGTGCATTGTCTTGGTGAAAGATCACTTATTTCTTCTTCATTTGTGGCTATTTTTTAATGATTTCTTCCTTCAAATGCACCAATAATGCTCGACATAAAGTCATCATACCACCTCTTAACCACCGTTTCTGCCAAGCCAGAGTTCGAATAACATTTATTAAGCCTTTCCTTTGCTTAAACAGTATTTATCCTATCAGAAAGCAATGCATTGTCAACACATGAAATTCAAATATTTCCATTGTTTTAAAAATTTGTAACAGTAGCTTCCATTTAATAATTGTAATTTGTAAACTAATAATCTGAACGAGCCCAAATTTTGTCACCATTTGTTTCCATTTTTAAGGACCTATAGCATCTAAAATATTTGAAACAAAGATAATTTGAAGACCCAAATAGTTTATTTGCATAGAAAATTCTTGAAGTACTAATTTTCGTCTTCATATTTTCTTAATTATCAAAAAAACTATGATATTGGTAGAAGTTGTTCTAGAAAAAGTTTTTAACCTGAAACAATTTTGTCCACAAGATGAAACTTCTGTCACATGCTTCTCAGATATGTAAGAATATGGGTTAAAAAAATAAATGAAAGAGAGCAAGTAGAACACAATATCACCAATAGAATAGAATATTAAAAGAATGTATATTTAAAATCAGCTTTAAAATATTTAAAGTGGAATATATAAAATCTAAATTGTGTGTATTTCATTAGATGAAATGTGTTACAGCAGATTTTTCCACATAGTACCAAAACAAGACAGCTCTTGTGTTACAGTGAACTTTATTTTTGTTATAAAAAACTCCTTATATATATATATATATATATATATATATATATATATATAGTCATCTGCAGACAGATCTGTTTCGCTGTATCACAGGATTGGAACCCAACCGAATTTGCGTCAGTCGGCGATTCTACCTCTGGGCTATGGGTGTTCAGTAGAAGAAGGCAGACTTTTTAGCGTGTATATTGTCATTACACCCGCCCATTCCTTTCCACACCACCTGATGAGACATTGGAAATCCAATGTTGAAACAAAATGTACAATTTGTAGTGGATATACATAAAAAATAATTGTACATGTTCTAAAACATAATTTATAATAAATATTCAGAGCTCTATATTATATATTGAGCACTGTTTTAAATTAATGTTTTGGACCTTGTAAAATTTTCTTCATTCCTTATTCACTCGGGTATATATATATATATATATATATAGGTAAAAAATGCAGAATAAGATTGGTAAATAATCTAAGAGGATCCTTGTAATATTGTTTAAATATTAAAACTGATCCAACAGAGCTCAATGTAAATTTAATTTACAGAGCAGATATTGATTTATTTATCTGTAAATTCAGATCATATTTAGCAGGGATAGCTATTTTAACATGTCAGTTCAAAATATGAATTGTTGACCCCATTCAATCAAAATAGAGAAAAAATTTTATGCTAGAAGCAGGGGATAGTAAAGAAAATGGTGGGGAATGTTGGTTACTATAGGGTTAAGCTGAGGGGATTCTTAGTGGTAAATTCCCTTTTGGTAGTGGGAGGCATGTGGTTTGACCATTGGGTTAGTTTAACTACACTGGTCAACAAAGTAAAGGTCCACGCTTCATACTGATGTTTTTTCATGACTTTATTCCAGAGTTTCGTAACACCGTGAAAACTACATAAAGCAAACAGACAAGACGGTTACAAACAGCTTGAGGAAATAATAGATTTTAAATAAAGTAAGGGGAAACATGATAGAAAATCAATACGAATCATTCATTTACACGTTTAACAACGCTTAAAGTAACTTAATAATTACCGTGTTCGCCTGGTAGACCAGTTGTAGGTTCCAAACTTTGACGGTAGCACAGTGTCCGCCATGTGGCTTTTCTCTTAGTTTTGTCTCTCACTAATCCCGGGCCAAAGGCCACGTGATGCATCACAACAATTTTAAATGATATTTTTATTTTATTCTATTTTATTTTCATTATTAGGAAGAATCAGCATCTATCAGTCTCTTGTTGTCATGGCAACGCATTCACCCAGTCGCTCACAATGACTGCAGCTACACTCCCACCAATCACCATTGTAATTTTTTCAAGAAAATCAATGGTAATTTTCACAAATGCTGCCCTTGCTGTGACATGGTCAAATTGAGCAACCCATAATGATCTGTGCATAAGTAATCATTAAATGTTGATTAAGAACAGTTGGATGCACTTAAATTTCCTTAAATCCTCATTCAGACTCCAAAGGTCATCTAGTGATGACCAAGCAGGACTAGAGCACAGAGTTACTGGTTACTTTCCACAAGAAGCACCAACTTTTGGATAGGTCGCTCAACAATGGAGGGTCTAATTAAATATTCTCCTTGATTTCTTATTTTTTCGCTCTCCCACCTGAAGTTTAACTCTTCGTACCAGGCCATCCTCATCATGATGTGCTTCAAGAGCTCTAGCAAGTTTCCATTCATTACAAGGAACAACTTCTTCCGTGCATGGAGTTGTCTTTTTAACTGAATATTTTATGCAGGATGAGTCAGGGCATCTCATTATTCCTGGAGTTGCTGGAGGCACAGGTGTTTGTACTCAGTATCATCAACATCATAGTCAAAGATACTATCCATAAATGCTGGAGATTGAGATGGACTCTAAAGAGCGCCATCATCACTCATTTCATCCAAATCAACTATTCATTTTCTGAAACAGGCATCTCGTCAACAGTGAATATTTCATCTTTTTTAGCTTCATTAGAAGATGACATCACATCCTTTATCATCTGTGGCATTGACTCAGCAATTGTATTGATGGGTGTAGCTCCATGCTTCATTGCATTGCTAAATACTTCAAGTAGACTATCCATGTCTTTGTCAATTACATGAACACAAGCTTTCAGCAACCAAAACTCAGCAGAATTCATCACTGCTGGCAAACATTCCTGGATTTCTTCCAACCAATTTAAGATGTTACTTGAAGGACAACCAGCATTCAACATAATAGAACATTCTTGAATGACAGGATCCACCTGCTCAGACTCTCCAAGTTCTTCAAGTGTCTCTTCAGGGGTTTCCATTCTAGGAAAGAGATTTTCTTCTTTTTTAACTTCACAATTTTCACGGTTTTGCTGATCACATTCTGCAACTTTGTGTTTCTCATCATCAAGTTTCTTTTTCTGCATTATTGTCTCTTCTTTGGTCAATGTTCTTTTGCATCAGGGACCTTCATGGTCAGGGGCCAGCTTGCAAAAGCATGAGCTGTGTCTGTTGGTAACTGGGGCTTTGCCTCTTTTACATAGCCACTTATTCATTTTCTTCCTTTTTTCCTATAAACATTTCATCTGGTTGTGAGAGTATGGTTTACTTGAGTTTTCAGAAGTTGCAAATTTTACTGAACGTTGTTTAACTTTCTTCACATTTTCTTCATTTTGATAAGTGTCTTGCAAGTTTGAGGAAATTTTTACAGTGTTCGGTGTCCCCAAGTTGGTAGATACTAATAATGTTTTTAACTCTTTTTGTAATGGGACTCCCTTCTTGGTATTATTAGAAGATTTGTAAATAATCGGGCCAGGAACTGGTTTTTCCTTTGGTAAACTCTTCTTGAAATTAGGATCCAGTGTCTTACATCTTGTGAAATTTGAATACGTTCTGCTAGAAACATATCGAAATTTAGAAGTTGTCACTGATTTGGCAGCTTCATGAATGTTTTGTTTATTTTCTTTTGAGAATTTGTTTTGTGCATTGGATATTGTTTTCACATTCCTGATTGGTTTTATGATCTTTCTGTCAGAATTCAAATCTTTTAAGCTAATTCTGGACTGAAGGTATGGTGCAAGGGACAATCGAATCCTGGTATCTATGTGTGTTTTGTTTTCAAAAGAAGCCAAAGTGTGTCTCCTTAATCTTGTGACTCAGAGAATTTTGTCACATTTTTTAAGTTCATCGGCTGGGGTGTGGTTCCTATGATGCTCCAGCCCAAGTCTGTTTTAATGGCATAGGGTTCATGGTTACCTCCTGTGATGACTCTTCGTGGTGCTAATGCTCTGGAGCAATCGTAGCCAATTAAAAGTCCAACACCACAATCCATCAGGGGAGGCATCTCTTGAGATATGTCTGCTAAGTGTTTCCATTTACTAGCTGTTTCACAAGTGGAAATATGTGCACACTCAAGTGGGATGAACTCTCTTGTATAAGTGGGAGACAATTCTACCCAGGTGTCTATGGAGAATCCCCTAACTCTTAGCCCATTAACCCTCTGACTTGTCACAATAGAGTCCTTGCCCATCATTGTGAAGAGTTTCAACTTGACAGGTTCCATCTTCACTTTCATTTTTTCACACACTTCTTGATCTGCAAATGTGTGACTGCTTTGAGTGTCCAATAAAGCGTACACCAAAGTTTCAGTGCTACTAGTATTGGGCGAGGAAATCCATACTGGCACTATCATTGAGGTGCTCTCACCTTCACCTCCATTTACACAGCAAGATGTAAAAATCTTATCTTCCTCCTGTGAAGAACTGTTTGTTGAAGGATGGTCTTCATGTAAGGGGGTTGGATGACATCCCTGACATGAGGCACACACAGCTTTCCTTTGACACTCTCTAGAAATGTGTCCCTTACGTAAGCAGCCAAAGCATAGCCTATTGTCCATAACAAATCTTTTCTTCTCTTCTTTGGACTTCTCTGTTAGTTTGGGACATTCATATATGGAATGGTTATCACCACAACACTTACATTTATGTGACCATATATTCTTCTTTCCAAGATTCCTTGACACGATCTCATCTTTCTCGGGCTTGGCTGAGGTATTTATATCAGTGGTAAGGGTGTTTGCCTTGGGATACTTGACTGGTGACCTTCAAGGGGCTTTAATGCAAGCAGTGAAGAGACTGGGTTGCATGCTATGCGTGCTTCCTTTGCAATGAAGGAAGCGAATTCCTGGAAGGTTGGGTAGTCCTTGGCTTCATCTAGCTGTTCTGTAACATATCGATTCCACCTTGATGTGATCCAATCAGGAAGTTTTCTCAACATCTTTTGGTTCCCCACACAGTCGTTTGGTATCTGCAAACCCTTAATGTGGGGTATGGCATTGCTGTAGGTTTGTAGGAAATCACCATATTTTCTAAGTTTAATGTATTCATGTGCACCAATCTTTGGCCACCTATTCAGTTTTTCCCTAAACGAGCAGTGTATGATGAAGGGATGACCATATCTAGTATTCAGCTTGTCCCATGCTTGTTGATAGGCCTCCTCATCTTTCCTGTAAAAGCTACCTTCCAAGATGGATTTCGCCTCTCCATCGATGTATCTTTGCAGATAAAAAAGTTTATCTGCAGGGTCAGAGCACCGCCTTTCCACGAGTGCCTTAAAGCTGGTACTTCATTCAATAAACTTTAAGGGGTCACCAAAAAATACTCTGGGTTCAGGAGTTGGAAGTTGCGTAAGGGCCATTGCCTCCTGCAAGGTCTGCACTAAAGATGCTTCCTCTTTCACAGCTCGACGCTCCTTATTTCCGATGAAAGGTGTCTTCTCATCGCATTGAGGAGTATGCTTTCCATTTCTTTCTCGTGCCTCTTCTTCAGAGTAGACTCGAAGCCTTGCCTCTATAACTTCAACTTCTTTTTGTTTCTCTAATCTTTTCAGTTCTTGACGATGAGCATCAATGACGGCTTCCATATTCATTTCAGCTCTTTTTGCCGCCAACTCTGCAGCTGCCTCTGCTCTCTTAACTGAGATGTTGGAGGACTCTGAGGGGTGATTAGAGTGGTGACTTAGTGCAGTTGTTGAAGATCCATATATGGATTTGGCATAGTCCTTGTTGAGTAGCAATCGTATCCTTGATTTTTCTAATTCAGCATCAAAATCCTCTTAATCTTCAACAAGATGTGTCCTCATTAATCCCAACAAATCTGCTGTAATAGCAATACATGCATCGATCTTTCTTCGAATTTCTTGACTTGGTGTTGTTTTCTGACATATATCATTGTACAACTTTTTCATATTAGCTTCTAGCTCTTCAATAGTGTCCATCATATCTTGCAGCTCCTTCTCTGAACATTCATTCTTTAACCTTCCTTGAACACTTCTAACTTCAGTTTTCCATTTTCCATATGTCAAACTGAACCTTTTCTCTCTCTCTGAGATAATTCCTGTTCTTTCAGCTCTTTCATTTTAGCTGTTAATTGTCTCTCTCGTGATGACTTTCTAGTTTCCTCTGATTTTGACACAGTTACAGCGCTTTGCATATTTTTTTCATCTGCTACAACATCTGAATCTAAAACTTCTTGAGTAATTGACAAACCGTCGATCTGCTCAGTCATCTCCCTACCCTGAAACAAAAAATCACTTCGGACAGACATTCTCAGAAACACAATGTTAAAAAGGACAATGTTAAAGGATAATGAATTATGAAGATTGACAATTTATACATAAGTATTAATAATGACAATAAACCTTGCAATAAGTTTGGAGGAGATAAAACAGTACAAACAGAGTATAGAAAAACAGTTCGGAGCATGGAAAACTTGAGTTATATTTCGTTCTTTTTTTTTTTTAAGGAATAAATTTTTTCGTAAAACTTTGTTTACAGAACCAACTGTGAATTTTGAGAGGTGTAACTTCTGTAGTTAACCACCATCTGACCTGAAATGTGTTGCGCCATGCCTCTGTGAAGTGGAGTAATGAAAACCTTTGGTGGATCATAACTTGGCCACATTTTCACTGTAACTACACTGGTCAACAAAGTAAAGGTCCACGCTTCATACTGATGTTTTTTCATGATTTTATTCCAGAGTTTCATAACACCGTGAAAACTACATAAAACAAACGGACAGCTTGAGGAAATAATAGATTTTAAATAAAGTAAGTGGAAACATGATAGAAAATCAATACGAATCATTTATTTACACGTTTAACAATGCTTAAAGTAACTTAATAATTACCGTGTTCGCCTGGTAGACCAGTTGTAGGTTCCAAACTTTGACGGTAGCACAGTGTCCGCCATGTGGCTTTTCTCTTAGTTTTGTCTCTCACTCATCCCGGGCCAAAGGCCACGTGATGCATCACAACAATTTTAAATACAAGCAAATGGTATTTTTATTTTATTCTATATTATTTTTTGTTTTTATTATTAGGAGAATCAGCATCTATCAGTCTCTTGTCATGGCAACGCATTTACCCAGTTGCTCACAATGACTGAAGCTACAGTTAGTAGTGGTAGGTAGGATTGTAAAGGTTATGGATTACTCAAATTTAAAATCTAATTAATGAATAAATGGAAGAAGTAGATAATAATGGAAATTTAAATTTATTACAGTGACAACACATACTAATTTCTTTGTTTGAAAAGAAAGCAATGATATTGGTATGACAAGTTGTTCAAGAAAAATGTTTTAATCTGAGACAGTTTTGTCCACAAAATGAAACTTCTGCCACATGGTCTTCAAACATGTAAGAATATGTGGTAAAATATAATTTTTTGTTAAACTGTCTGTCTGTTGATGTCATGAAAATTTGATGATATTAAAAACATCAAGTAATTTTTAAACAGCAATATTGACGTTCCTATAACTTGAATGAACATAGTTACTTCATAGAAATTTGTTAAGTCCTCACTGACAGGAAAAAGGAACTTAGATGCTGTTTCTGATATACTTTGTAAATGAAAAGCTCTTAAAGTGAATAACATTTTTTTCACATTTTGGCATTTCAGCCATTACAGAATATAAATACAGAAGATATTCCCAAGCTGATTTATTACTTTAATAATCTACAGTAAATATACTTTTTTTAATGTGGTGTAAATATTAATTATTGTCACCAAATTTTAAATGTGTAAATGCAATATCATTTGAGCTATAAATCTCAAATTTAAAATCAGAATTTTGTTGAAAGTTTAATTTAGTAAAATGCAAAAAAATGCAGTGAAATTTTGAGATTCTCTGATTTTAAAACTATTAAATATACAAATATAAACCTAATATTTGAAATTTATCAATAAATTTGATCAAGGAACACCTGTGAAATTTTCCAAATTTTTCTGAGAAGGTCACTTGTAGCTGTAGGTTGATTCAAAATGGAATGACTGATATGGATGTATATAATGTTCAAAATTTGTAAATTTATGGGGGAATAATTTTTATTGTTCAAGATAGTGCATTTGTAGATAGAAACATTTTGTACATAGGAATTGTTAGTGCTTTTTCTTACTGCATTATCTTCTTCTTCTTCTATGTGCCCTGTCCCTTTAGGACGTAGGCGATCATGGTTCTCCACGTCTCCCTATCCCTTGTGGCTCTTAGTATGTTTGCTCCTGTTGCTCCTGGCAACCCCAGTTCCGTCATCCACCTGATCAGACCCTGCAAATATGTTATCCGCTGCTTTCCTCTGTCTCTCCTTCCTTCTATTTCAGTATCAGGTTCTCCAGGCTCTCTTTCCTCATTGCATGTCCCAGGAACTTCAGTTGTCTCTTCCTGATGCTCAGTATCAATTTCCTTCTTGTTGCCATTCTTTCTAACACCTCGTCGTTGCTTGTATGCTCAGTCCACGATATCCGCAGCATCCTTCTGTAGAACCACATTTCGGCCGCTTCCAGTTTTGTCCTCATTTTCGATGATATTGTCCAGCATTCACTGCCGTATTGAAGAACTGACATCACGTAGCAGTCTAGCACTCTTTTCTTCGTTTCTATTGAGATTTTCCTGTGTGTTAGTATTTTGCTCATCTTCTGGAACGCGTCCTTTGCCATGCCAATTCGCCTTCGGATCTCCGTGTCACACTTTCCATCTTCTGTTAGAACACTTCCTAGGTACTTAAATTCTTGTACTTGTTTGATTCTGTTATCCCCCACCTGTATTTGGCATTTTGGGTTGTATCTTTTGCTGATGACCATGCACTCAATTTTCTTAAAGTTTATTTGTAGTCCCTTCTTGTCACTCTCCACTGCTACTTTCTGTATGAAAGTAGTTTCCTTTCCGTGTCCGCAATCAGCACTGTATCGTCCGCATACCTTATATTGTTCAGGTTGTGGCCTCCAATAACAAATCCTGGCGTGTCATCTAGGGTCCTCAAAATATTCTCGCTGTATAGGTTGAACAAATCCGGTGAAAAGACACATCCTTGTCTTACGCCTTTTTCTGTCTTTGTGTATCTACTGAGGTCGTTACCTGTCCGTATGCAGATCGTTTGCTGACTGCATTATCTACATGACTCAAAATATAGGAACATTCTAGTATTCCCTTCTGCATACTAAGATCAATAAGACATTTGCTTTCTAACATACCAACAAGTCTGAAATAACTCTTATCGCTTATTTTAGTCCTTGCAGATGAATAATTCCTTTTAGCTCACATATTTTACTTTTGACTAATTTCTTAAAATTTTTTGAATTTTTTTCTTTTTTGCAAATTTTAGCAGGGTTCTTTTTTTAAATTTCCTCCATGAACATCAAATTAAATTCTAGGTATTTGAAAGAAGAGATTTAAATTTGTCGGTGTGATTTCAGTTTCATTCAGACAGACGAAAATCATAAAAAATAAAATGACAGAATATAAACAATAAAAACTCTTAATCACAGATTCCTTTTAGTTAATGACTGATAATTCCTGATCGAGATGATTTATATATTTCTTTTCTTTTTTTTTTTTATAACCTCACTCCAAGCAAGGCAATAATGCCACTAAAACACAAAGAGTGAAAGAGAATGAGAAGACTTTGTGAGGAGAAAGGACAAAAAAAAGGACAGGTTTCAGGAATACAAAAGATGGCAACTGATGTTGCATTTTAATTTTTAAAAATCTTTTGTGGCAGGGAAGCAAGTAACTGTAAGAGAGTTCCACAACTGGGAAGTGCCAGAAAAGAAAATATTAGTTTAGAACGTACTGTTACATCTATTTCAACTAGTAAAATAGATGTAACTAGCAGCCAATCTAGTAGTACACTTGAATTTATGTAGTCAAGGTACCAAAAAAGAAAGCTCATTAGAACAACTGGCATAAACATATTTATAGAAAAGTCAGAGGGGAAACTACATTATGTCAGTGGGAAAGTGACTGAAGTTGATACCCAGGTCAGGATCAATAATGTTAAAAAATGTTTTTTTGGATTTTGTTGGGAATCTCAAGTTAATAAATACTTGCTCTTATTGTTTCTTTGTTTCTGGCATGACAGGCCATAAATCTTTACCTTTTAAAGATTTGGTGTTAGGAAGGGCAACCTGCAGTAAACTGAATGTTAAACTAAATGCAGTGTTTTAAAAAATGTTTCTCACATAAGCAAAATATTGTATGCTATTAAAATTATGCATTATGCAAAATGTTGTTATAAACCAGCATTAAAAGCTCAGTACAAAAATAGGTATTTGTGGAGAGACGCAGAAAAGAAAACTAAAAGCACAAATGTTTTTTTACAGCTTGCTATATTTCCTGCTGCTTTGTTACATTCACTTATAATTTAGTAAAAATATTTATAAAAAAATTAATAATTCAACTGATTAATCTTTTATATTTGTATTTCTTATAAAATATTCTTGTATCATTTTGATTTGAAGTTATAATTTAATTATTTTTTAATCAAATATATTAAATTCTGGTGTTATCAGGGGACTGGTGTTTAAAACAGATTTTTAGCTCTTAGTCTGGAATGATCATTTAGATAGATTTTGGGAGTTTTTTTTAAAGTATGATTTATATAACAACATGTGGGATAATGATACTGACATTCTTATAACCGGAATGAATATGGTTACTGCATAGAAATAATTTGTTAGGTCCTCAATAACAGGAAAAAGTAATTTAGATGCTGTTTCTGATATACTTTGTAAATGAAAAGCTTTCAAAATGAATAACATCTTTTCGCATTTTGACTTTTCAGACATTTTAAAATAGAAATACATAAGACATTTCCACACTGTTTTATTACTTTTATAATCTATAGTAAATATACTTTTATAATTTAGTGTAAATATATTTTTATAATCCAGTGTGTAAATATACTTTTTATAATCTAGTGTAAATGTAATTTAATTAAGTACAGTAAACATACTTCTATAATCTACAGTAAATGTGTGATAATGACACATATACATGTGTGTGTGCACACATATAATATATATGGCAGAAAATTCCAGAAATATGAAATGGATTAACAACTGACATATTTTTAATTTATTTGTTTGAACATTATTTTTAATGGAGACTCATATTTGAGTCGATACTCTGTTTTTAATTAAACAGTAAGTTTATTTATTTACCTCTAGCAGCCTGAATATTTTTGAGAAATTTTGATGGCTTCCCCTGTGTTGTCAGTGGTTGCAGGTTCAAATTCTGCTCAATGACACATATTTAACAAAATTTCTCAAAAAAATGTTCAGGCCAGTATATATATATATATATATATATATATACACACTGTTTAATTAAAAACAGACCATCTACTTGAATGAAAATGTCTATTAAAAATAATGTTCAAACAAATAAATTTAGTATATATATTTATATTATACACTAAATTTATATTTATGTGTATATATATATATATATATATATATATATAATACACTAAATTTTTTGTGTATATGTATATATATATTATACACTAAATTTATTTGTTTGAACATTATTTTTAATAGGTACTTGCATTGCAGAATCATGACTAGCCCTCAGTTAGCCCCTAACCACTTTTATAATCTTCAAATATTTATGAAACTGATCAGTCTCTGATTTTGATAAGGTTTGTTCTTCAGCACTTTTCCTCTTTGTTTTCTTTTTTGTTTAGCTTTTCAAAGATACATTCAGAGACCAGTTTGAAAGAAAAGCAAACAAAATAATACAACCAGATAGAAACAGATTTTGTATTTCTCCAATTGTTTCTCATCTTACTCTGAATATTCGATAAAAAACATTTCACAACCTTTTGGGAATCAAAAGAGAGCAATGAAATTTCAATCCCAAAAATCATCAGCCATCATTCACTAGTATTAGCTGAAACTTGAATACCAGCTGTCAGGGTAATAAAGAATGTTCTTTTTACTCCTCTTTTTATTGATGTTAGTAAATGTTTAGAAAATGTTTTAATTGCCAGATTATCCACAGTAAATTTGCATCCAGTTTCTTACAATGTTTCATCAATTTTGGCAAATCTTCTGTTATCACAATGTGGAATATTTAATAATAAAAGTGATGGAAACATAAACAGAGAATTTAAATGAAATAAATTATATACACAAAATACATCTTTGTTGTTATTTGTATTACGTTTTGGCCATTGTACACTACGGCCTTCTTCAGGTGCTTAGAACTTAGAATTTCAAATAGAACCCTTTTTAAGGGTTCAGTTCGAAATTCCTTGCGCCAGAAGAAGGCAGGAGCGTACAACAGCCAAAACATCATACAAATGGCCACAAAGATGAGTACAATAGTTCAAATAATGTAAATACTACCTCATCTCAAAAATATAGACAAATGCAAAATACATATTAAAAAAATTATATTTAAATTTAAATTTCTCAGTGTTTCTCTCTTGCTTGTGAGAAAGGGCCAAAGATGTGACAAGAAAACATTTTCTACTTTGACATACTTCTTCCCCCTAAAATAACAAGATGTATAATAATGATTAATGATTTAAATTTTTAGTAAACTTGATTTTACTATACTACAGTATTAGAAGCTAGTAGTTAATTTGTTATTTGAATTTTCTTAAGGAAAGCTGGTTCACTGTGTTGTGCCAAATAATTTTTTCCAGCATCTCAAATATGTCTCTTCTACCATTCATCCAAATCAAAATGAAATAGGCCATTATTTATGAGGTATGAACACAGTTTAATATATGTGCAAAGTAACTAAGGAACAATAGAACAAACAGAATTATTGGTTCACAGTTCATGCTAAACAATTTTTCTTACCTGAATCTGTTATACATATTTATAAGTCTATCATTCATCCAAGCTTAGAATGTTGTTACCATGTATGGTCTGGTGTTTCGCTATATATATATCTAGATTCCCTCCGTCTTTTCTACAAGTATTTTCACAGCTTCTGCTCTGATGATCTTTATTCTCTTGTGCTCTGCCCTCATCAATTTACCCGTGCAACTAGATTAGCAACTAGGTCCCATCAAAAAAGCGAATGTAACCTCACACTTCCTGCCTGTGGAACTCTTTTCCCTATACTTGCTTGCTTAATAGCTACAATCTCCAAAAGTTTAAATTCAACGTCAATTGTGATCTTCTATCTCCATGATTCCCATCTCTCTCTCTCTCTCTCTCTCTCACTCTTTCTACAACATCACCTATACTGTGTTTTTCTCTGTCATCCATCTCCCCTCTTTGTTACCCCAAGTGGCTGTACTGCCTTATTTGGGGGGAAATGATTATAAAAAAAAATTCAAAAGAATAATCTGCAAATATCATTGGACTTGACCTGGCATCTTAACTTCCCCACTGTCATAATGTAGCTTCCCTGTGCCTTTTTTAGGATTATTTTCATGGTAAATGTTCTAATGAACTCTCCTTTATGCTAGCTAGACACTATGAATTCAAGCACACTACTGGATTGATGGTGAAGTTTCATTTTACTGTCAAAATGGATAGATATAAATGCAAATTCCATGCTTACAGTTTCTTTTCTACACACTTTTCATTTGTGGAAATCTTATAACATCTTTGCTTTCCACTCATGTTTGATCTTCAAAGATTTAATTGCTATGTCAATCGTTATCTTCTGTTTTCTTAATTTCTGTTTTTTATTGTTTTCACTCTTTAATGTTTTTGTATTCTTTCACACTCAGTAAGCCCTTGCATCTTAGTGGCATTATTGCCTTGGTTGGATTGAAAGGATAAGAATAAAAAATTAAAAGATGCAATTATTTCATGAGTCGTTTGGATTAATAATCTGATTCATGTTAGTTTTAGCACTATATTTTCATCAGTGATTTTTTTTCATTGTCTGAAATTCTAAGATTGGTAATTTTCATAATTCTACAAGTGCTTTAGAATAATATTCTAATTCTTGCTTTAATCCTTTTCTCATAGTTTTGACCAATATATTCTTCAGCAGTCTTCAAGCAGATAATTCATCTGACAGAAGGTGCTGATTATTGATAGATTTGAACTTGAATGTCAGAGATTCAGGCAACATTGATTTCTTTTTCCCTTTCATAGCCCAGCTGTAAAAGAATCCAATTTCTTATTCTGACTAATTCAACATATATCCTAATCTTTTCAGTAGGCTCAAAAGATACCATTTCTTTTCCCCCAGTTGCAGTATTTCTTGTGTTGATCTAGTCAGCAGTGCCGGATCAACATAGTAGCAAATGCTATGGGGCCCCCACATTTTTGAGAGCCCTGCATTAAATACTTTCAAGCTGTCTAGTGAAATTGGCATCTTCCAATCTGGCAATGTTAATTGTTTACATGTTGGCAGAGCTACATCTTTAATTATTCATCATCTCAGGTAACATTATATCAAGACCTTAACATCTACCGAATTATCTCATTTGCCTCCTGTTTTTCTGGGTTTGTTTATGTTCATAGAAGTTAAATATGTACTTGTTTAATAAACTTGTAACAAAGTCTCATCAATTTACAGTTGAAATAGCTAGATTTAATGTAAATCCTATACTAACAGTTTCTTTCCTCACACTGCTCGTGTGTGGAAGTAGTTAGGACTTCATAAAGACTTTGAGGTATTATGATGGCTAAATGTTTTGACAGAGGATAGAAAATGCGACATGGAGATCTAAAGACACATTGGCATGACCAAAGACATATTTCAGAAGCTAACCAGTACTGAAAGACAGGAAAATCTCATTAGAAACAAAGAAAAGCATGCTAGATTGCTATGTGATATGTCCTTCTGTATGGGAGTGAATGCTGGATAATTTCATCAAAGATGAAGGAGAGGCTTGGGACAGCAGAAATGTGGTTATACAGGAGGATGCTGAGGATACCATAGACGGAGAACATGTGCAATGATCAGGTGTTGGAAAGAAAGCAAATAAAACTGATACTAAATGTCAGGAAGAGACAAATAAGGTTCCTGGGACATGTAATGAGGAAAGAGGGCCCAGAGAACTTGATACTCACAGGTCAGATAAATGGAAAGAGAGTCAGGGGAAAGCAGTGCAAGACATGTTAGATCTGAGCAAATGGTTGATGCAGCGGAGCTTAGAAGAGATACCAAGAGAAAAATTATTGAGAGCGACAAGAGACAGAGCCAAGTGGAAGTCCATGATCGCCTATGTCCTGAAGGGACATGGCACATAAAGAAGTAAGAATTGTAAATAAGAATATGTTGTTTGGGCATAAGGAATATTGTAGTATATTTGGGTCAGTAATTGTGGCTAATTAAGTTTAAGATTAAACAGATTGAATACCAGCCTTCCTTTATCCCTCCTTTTGATCTTGTGACCTCTTTTTGCATTTTTTCAAAATAAATATTACTTTTCTCCATGAAAATAGAGGATGTGCATTGTAGTGCAGTGGGTATCGGCTTGGAATGCAAAATCGGAGAGCTGAGTTTGAATTCCAGTTGAATTCATTGCATTCACTTACATGCAAATACCCTTGGGAAAGGTATGAATTCATCACTTCCCTCCATCTATGGGTTAAATAGCAGGACAGATTGGGTTCTATAGATTTGGTTGGCAACCAGTCTACTGCAGAAAGTAATTGCAACCAACTGCGGGAAAATGTTTTACCTTGTTAGTCATATGTTTTGAGACATGATTGCCCAAGCATGTATCATATAGAGCACTTAACTGACTATGAAAATAAGTGCAGTACTAGATTGGTAGCAAGGTCTCATCAATTCCCCATTAAATGTAACCATAAATTATATGCTAACAGTTTCTTTCATCACACTACTCACATGTGAAACTCTCTTCCAGCTTCTTACTTTCCAGCTAACTTTGCATTTAAATTTTTGAAGATCAATGTTAATCAATATCTACTGTCTTCTTGATTCCTCTTCTCTTATTGTTTTTGCTCCTTAATAATGTTTTCCTTTTTCTTCTTTCACACTTATTATCCCCCTTGCAACTTAGTGGCTTTATTGCTTTGCTTGGAGTGAAATGATTAAAAAAAACAAAAAAAAACTGTATTACTATTACATGTAAATAATTTTGATTTAATATTTACATGTAATTTTTAAGTTTGGGCTCTTTTAAACAAGGAAGAGAGTACTAAACTGTTATATCTGTCCCCTTGCATGGCAATAAGTGCTAAACAATCTTCTCCAAGATGAAAAAAAAAAAAAAGACTAGAAGCAACAGTAATGTGATTCTACAGAAGGATGCTGAGAATACTGAAAATACCATGGACCAAACATATGAGTTTTAGAGAAAATAGAAAAAATAAAGGAAACTTGTATTTAACACCAGGAAGAAATTGTTGAGATTTCTAGGGTATATAATGAGGAAAGAGAGCTTGGAAAATCTGATACTCACAAAATGAAC
This sequence comes from Ascarosepion bandense, assembly GCA_037127315.1. Classification (NCBI taxonomy): domain Eukaryota; kingdom Metazoa; phylum Mollusca; class Cephalopoda; order Sepiida; family Sepiidae; genus Ascarosepion; species Ascarosepion bandense. Next base: position 1,643,716 of record JBBBDQ010001346.1, on the reverse strand, counting down.
TGACAGCAAGAGAGCCTGAAGAAAAAGAATGCGTTTTGTGAGCTTCAGTAAATTGATGGCAGTACAGGGTTTAGGAGAAATAACAGATAGATGAAATTTATTAAGAACTATAAGGGAGAGGAAGTTGTGGAGAGCCTTGATCGACTATACTCTGAGGAGACATGGTACATAGAGAAGAAGACTTGACATTGCATTAACTTAATCCCACTCTGCTAGTTGGTATTGACATTGATTTTTTTTTTTTTTTTCAGAAAAAGAAAATACCAAAACTCTTGATAATAGCGTAAGCACTAAAGCTCTCTCTTAGTCTTCTCCCTAGATGGACAAATCAACACCCATTGTGTTTTCTTTTTTTACTCGTAGTTTACTTAAGGCAAATCCCAAGAGTATCTCAAGGTAGAGGGTTACTGAGTGAGATTGTAAAAAAGGAGGAAGTAAGAGACAATTATGCACAAATATTTAAAAACATAATAGGATTATTTCCATGGCTATATTATAGTTGCAGAACTCAGTTTTGTTATATACCCTTATTGTGTATGGTATATTCTGCTACTGTAAAATAGGTATCATCTTCACTGATAAACACAGACACGGAAATATAAAAATATACACATATTTTTATTCTTCTTCTTCAGTGATATGGCATGGAATAGAGGATGTTCAGGGAGATAGCACACAGGCATATAAGGGAGTTGATCGGTTGCGGTCCTCTTCTCTTCCCTTCTCTTCTAAATCCCATCTCTCTCTCTTCTGCCTCACTCTCATCTCTCCTCTCTCCTCTCTTATATAGATCAAATCTTGTTTGACCATGTCATCTTTCACCAAGCATTATGTATATCATTTGATCACCGAAGTTAAACAACATGAGCCTGGTCTGTACTTAGATGGGTGACCGCTTGGGAATACCAGGTGCTGTAAGTGTTCAGTGACATGTGCGTTGTGGTGCAGTGGATGTTGGCTTGGAAAGAGAAATTGGTGAGCCGAGTTCGAATTCCAGTTGAGTAACCTGCATTCACTTATGCACTGGTACCCTTGGGAAAGGTATTAATCCGTCACTTCCCTCCAGTTATGGGTTAAATAACGGGATGGGGCCTGGAAGGCAACCCATTTAGTGTTGGTGTCACAATAAAAACACCCTTGGTAGCCCTGGCAAAGCATCAAGTATTCAGCTATTTGACAAGATTATGAATTTCGCTATAAACTGTGCCAGGGTTCCAAATGCACAGGGAATACTGGAGGGGTGTAGTGAGTTCTATCTCAGCCAAGGCCGTAGGACGATGATCAAAACAAAATTTCGCCTGTCACTCAATGTTTGCATTCCTGACCTTTCAAAACAATATTTATTTTCTTTTACATTTTGCCAGCCTCGTATTGTTCTATCAAACAATTATTTGATCAATGTAGTTCACTTTTGGGTGAAATTATACACTGCAGTAAGAAAATGTATAACAGTTTAACACATCACTCAATAAATCCTGGGCCTAACTAATAAAACAACTTTGAGGCAAAATTCAACTTTATTTCTCAACATAGTCTTCTTCTAGGGTGATATACTGATTCTAATGCTTCTCTAACAATTCAATGCCTTCTTTGTAGAACGATTTGTCTGGCCTCAAAATATACCTCAGTTTCTGATATCACTTCTTCATTAGAGGCCAGATCTGGAGAATAGAGTGAATGTGGAAGCAATTCAAAGTGCAATTCATCGTTGCGCTCGACTTGTGACATTCTGTGTTGTCTTGGTAAAAGATCACTTTTTTCTTCATTTGGTCATTTTTTGGCAATTTCTTCCTTCAAATCTGCCAATAATGCTATATAATATTTGCTATTAATGGCTCTTTCTTTCTCAAAGGTAATTGATGAACAAAATAGCTTGCACATCCCAAAATACTGGGACCAAAACCTTGCCTGCTGATGCTTGCATCTTTGGTTGCTTTGAACGGCCTTTCACCTGCTGCTGTCCAACTCAGCTGACTGCCAGTTTGACTCCAGAGTGAAGTGGTTGATCTATGTTTCATCCATTGTCACATATTTATGCAAAAATTCCTTCTTGTTGCATTGAAACATTTGCAAACAGTTCTCTGAATCGTCGATGCGTTGTTGTTTTTGATCGATTGTGAGCATAGATAACATTGGTTTTATATATGATGCAAGGATATCATAGGTAGGATTTATTACCCACAATCCACTAGTACCTGAGTCTGTTTTGCAACACAGTCCCATAGGACCCATACAAGTGCATGGTAGAGTTCTGTGTATGTAAAAATAAGATGACCCAAAAAACAATGGTAGAAATTCCAAACAGAAAGTAAAAAAAACAAAAAATAAAAATTATTTTTTTCTGGAAAAAAAAATGTGGCTTTGATATCTCATAAGTAATCAATCATAGCATACCACTTCCAGTAATCCTCAGAGAAAAGAAATTGTAAAATGAACCATCGTAAGATCATTTGGGCTTTGTAAATATATCACCATGACCCTCCAGTGGGTTGTGTGGAAGCCAACATTTTAAATAATACATTCATATTTATGGTTATTTTAGCTGTTAAGCTTAAATATTTAACAGCTTGATAGTGAAATTTCCACACGTATTTTATAGTCATGGAACATGCAAATAGCTTCTTCAGTCCTTAAATTAAGAATTATGATTCATCAGAAAGTTCAGGCAGGTTTTTCACAGGTATTACTAGTTTGAATCATTTTAATTAGTAAAGGTATTAGTGCTAAAACAAGACTTTTCTCTTTGAGAGTTTATTTCAGATTTTGGTTACCAAAGTGATGTTAATTCTGAACTTCCTGTCATACCTGAAATTTATGAGCAATTTTTCGTATGTTGTCTTTTTTCACCTTTGTTTTTGTTTCTTTTTTCACCTTTGTTTTTATTTCTTTTTTTCAATTTTGTTTTTGTTTTATTTATTTTTGTCTGTAATCATTTTAGAAACCCAATCTTTGATCCCCTGGGGCATCTTGTCATGATTTATAGCACGTGCACAGAAGAATAAATATGAGTCTGTGACTTAGCAGCCATTAATGTGGCAAACTTTGAATCAACAGCACCAAGCCAACACAAGGAATAATCAATAAATTGGCAAAGGTAGAGTTGGCACCGATAGAGGCCAGACTATAAAGTCTTGAAGAGAAAATTTCTTGAACCAAATGTAATAACAAAAGAATTTTAAAGTCCTCAAACATTCAAATATTTCTTTCCATCAACTGTGAATAATTATCCTCATAAAAACATTTCATTTTTGTTTTGTTACAAACACTGGACCAGCTCCCAATTATGTGATGAATTCTAGACAAGCTCAGTATTTAGTTATGCCCATGCAAAAGAGGTGAATCCCAATTTTATTAGGATCCCAGACAAAGTTCTGTTTTGTAATGTTTAAAATAAAACTGTTGTTTGGATTGGCTCAAGCAATAAGTTTCTGGAAAGGATGGAAATGAAAAGGAACATGGTTGGAGAGAGAAACAATAGCAAAGAACCGCTGATTCAGTTGGTTTTCATTATTACCAGTTATTAAACCTCTTACCTTGTGTTTGCTCTTAACAGTGTCTTATTTTATTCTTTTATAATAATTATTTCATTGAATAGTGAAGAATTATATATATATATATATATATATATACAAATCTTCTGTATTATAATAAAGACAGTTGTATATTTATTTGTATATATTTTGGTGTCATTTTTTATGATAGGTGTACACTCATATATATATATATATATAAACTTATTTATAAATGGAACTTTCTGTGTGTCCGTTACCTATAGACTCCAAAACGGCTGAACTGATTTTCTTAAAAATTTACACAGTTGTACTATAAGTGTCTGTGAGTGTTCTTAGCTAGGTTTTGTGTCAAGGTACCTCCAATAAATATCGAAAATTGATAACTGAAAAAATCGGATTATAGAAGGAGTGTTCCGATTTTAATCAAATTTGATATACTCATAGAGAAAGACATAAGAAACGATATTCAGAAGTTTCAAGGTTGCAGTTCTTATAATAGTGCAGACAATCGATAATATATATATATATATATATATATATAAGGCAAGATGTTTGTATGTGTGTCTGTTTATCTGCCTGTATGTCTGTATTTTTTTCAGACCTTTTATTTTAGTTTTTGCTTCGGGTTTGGCTCTGAGTAGGTATAATTGTAGTTCTTAGTCTCAGCCATGATACCATTTACTCAGAGAACTTATTTAGCCTTCAAAATTCAGTTTATGATGAAAAAAACTTATTTAATATTGATACCAGAAAATTAAAATTTGACTTACATCCATTCATTTTTCTTTCAGTCTCAAGTTTTTCTTTAATTTGGAAACAAGTATTGCTTTTTAGTCTTTCGTGCCAACGTCCAAAGAGTCTGAGTTCCAGGACCATGGATTAGTTTTAAAGCTTTTATTACAGCAATGCCTGGCTATACTGCTAGTATATATATAGTTATTAAAATTATTTGAACATTATTTTTAATGGATTTTTAAATAAATAAATTTAAATAACTGACATAATACCAGTTAATACCAATTTCATAAATTTCTGTATAATTTTGTAATATCCCATCTATCTATCTATCTGTCAATATATATATATATATTTTTTAATTTGGAAGATCAGCAAATTATGCTACTAAGGTTTCAAGCTATGGTTCAGATTGTTGTTCTCATCTTTATTGCTACATTCACAATGTTTCAGCCATTGTGCACTGTGATCTCTTTCAGGTGATTGGAATTTTGAAATTGAACTCTTTATTTCAATCAATTCCATGAGAACAGTATACCCTAGATCTTTTTCAGAACATATGGCCCATTGGATAAAAGTGTTGGTTAGATCCAGTGATTTGACCCAATGATTGTGTGCTTAATAAAAAAATAGAAAGTTGAATTAATGGGAGATAATTAAGACATCTGGAAGTGGCATGACTCCCGGAATAAAAACAATATACCTTAGTGATTAAAATAAAGGGTTCAGTTTGAAATTCCAATCATTGACAAAGGTCAGAGCATACAATGGCCTAAATGTTGTGAATATGGCAGTTAAGATAAGGACAACAGTCCAAACAATGTAAATAATTTCTTTATCTCTTGACATAGCTCAATATTGCTTAACTAGTGTCATTGTTTCAACGTGATATGTGGACATTGCTTCAATGTTAAAAAAAATATCTCTTGATACTCAGCCATGAAGCACCTCCTCCACTCTTGGTCATGAACCAAGATGCACATTGCATCAACCCCTAGGAGGCGTGTTCCACGAACAAGCAAATCTTTGGCACCATGTGGTATATTGAATGTAGCTTATTTTAATTCATATTAATACTTCCAATCAAGATCAAATATATGCAATTTGTTTTTAACAGAACATTTATGCTGAATAATATAGATTAGACCTTGAGAAAATGCTTGGAAGATCTTAAAGAATATAGCAGCCAAGATTCACTGTTAAAGACAACAAAGATGAAAATATTAATATTAAAAATATATAAAGATATTTAAACCTTTAGAAAAAACTAGGAAAGCAAAAAAATCTTATCACCCACCATCCTCTCAATATGTCTGGGAGTTTTCCAAAATCTTGCTTGTGCTTAAAGTAGCACCAGCAATAAAACATCAGAATCTTCCACTGCTGCATATAATAATACGATAATTTTTTTTTTCTTTGAACTATAAATTCGATTCTTCATTACTTAGCAGTTAACTTTTTTTATTCTTTTAGATTTATTTAATATTTTTTATTTATTCAGTCAGTGTTTGCTTTATTAATTTTTGTTTTGGTTTATCTTGAGTTCCCCTTTCCTTTTTATTTCATTCTTGTTTTTCTCTTTCCCTTTTTCATTTTTTTTTCCATTTTTTATTCATTTTTTCTCTTTCACTTTTTACTCTTTCACTTTTTCATTTTATTTTACTTTTTCACTTTTTCATTTTATTTTACTCTTTCACTTTTTCATTCTCTTTTACTCTTTCACTTTTTCATTCTCTTTTACTCTCACTTTTTCATTCTCTTTTACTCTTTCACTTTTTCATTCTCTTTTACTCTTTCACTTTTTCATTCTCTTTTACTCTTTCACTTTTTCATTCTCTTTTACTCTTTCACTTTTTCATTCTCTTTTACTCTTTCACTTTTTCATTCTCTTTTACTCTTTCACTTTTTCATTCTCTTTTACTCTTTCACTTTTTCATTCTCTTTTACTCTTTCACTTTTTCATTCTCTTTTACTCTTTCACTTTTTCATTCTCTTTTACTCTTTCATTTTCTCATTCTCTTTTACTCTTTCATTTTCTCATTCTCTTTTACTCTTTCATTTTCTCATTCTCTTTTACTTTCATTTCCTCATTCTTTTTTATTATTTCACTTTTTCATTTTTTTTTTATTATTTCACTGTTTCATTCTTTTTTATTATTTCACTTTTTCATTATGTCATCTTTTCATTCTTTTTTATTTCACTTTTTCATTCTTTTTTTACTCTTGCTTTTTCATTCTATATTAATCTTTGATTTTTTTCTGTCCTGCCTATCTCTTTCACTTTTTCTTTAATTTTCTGTTTTCTTCCATTTATTTCTTGTAAACTACTTTTTTAACATAATTGTTTATACATACACAGAATGAATATAAAATTTCTCCTATAAAATTTTGTTTTCTATCAAAATATTTCGTTTTAACATTTGTCTTATATTTTTTTCCTTCGAATTTCTTTCTTTGCCATCTTATTATTCTTTTTTACATTTTTAATGCTTCCTTGATTTTCCTCCTTAGTCTATTTTTCGACATTTTATATTTTGAAAATTTTTTTCCTGAAATGTGACCCCTCCACCAAATTTGGCAGTGTTCAACATATAACTTTCTACAATTATTTTTCTCTTTCTTTTCTCTTGCTTTTTTTCCCTTTCACTTTATTTTTCTTTCACAGTTATCTCCTCCTGTCCATATTTTGCAGGTTCCATTCCATTAATTTCTGGGAGAAAATTATAATAAAAAATGAAGAATGTTTATATTAATTGTCCAGAAAAAATGTTTTAGTTTTTTTTTTTAATATCTTACAAAAGTTAAATTATTAATAGCCAGCAGTATTCAGAAAACAGAGCTAACCTACCAATCATTCATTAATCTGTGCATTGAATATTGCTGCCATATATGCTCTTGAGATTCTTAACAAAATCTAAAGAAGAGTCTGTAATATCATCAGTCCTTTCCTGGCATCTCAATTTCAGCCACTTTCACACATCTGTGATATGACTTCCCTCTGTCTTTTCTATAAATATTTCTATGGCAATTGTTCTAATGAGCTCTCCACCTTGTTACCTTGACTATATGGGTTTAAGCATAGTACTAAATAAACAACTAGATTTCATTGTTTTACTATTGAATTATATAGAGAAAACCTTAAGTTGTATTCTAATAGTTTCTTTAATTGCATTTTAATTTGAGCCAATATCCATTACACCACCCACACATCCAAACCAGCTACTGATCAGGCTTGATGTTGCTCAACTTTGATGATTATATGAGAACTGGTGTTTCAACCTGATTATAGACAGTATTTTTAACCAATTTTCCTTCAGCCATCTGACATGGAATATTTTATATGTGTTGATTATAATTTTGTCTCTGTAATGTATATTGGCATTCACTATTATTGGGTCATTTGGACTAAACCTGCTTATAAAATCCTGGTGGAAATGGTCTATCCCTCTACTGTAGACTCCTCCTTCTTCCTATGCTACTTGTTCAAGTGCCCTTTTTAGGTTTTGTGTATCTTTTCAGGTCGCTGAGGGAGCAAAGACAGTCAAGGTTTAGGTTTTTTATCAGAGTATCCTTCTTTTGGTTGTGTGTTGTAGTGCAATGGATCAACTTGGAATGAGAAAACCTAATCACCTAATTGTATTTTAAGGATATTTTTATTTCAACATCTATTTTCTCTTTCTTTTTATCATTTCATCTCAAGCAAGGAAATAATGCCACTAGGATGCAGGGGTCAAAGAGAAAAATTTAGTGAAAGGTGGGGAAAGGACAATAAAAAGTTCAGGAAGAGAGAACATGGTAATTGACATTGCCTTTAAATTTTTGAAGAACATAGATGTCAGCAAAGTTTTACAGGTGATAAGTGTGTTAGAAAAGAAACTGTTCAAATAGATGTGGCAGTTGTATGTAGCTAGTTCAACAGTAAAATGGTGAGACCTATTTGCTAATCTAGTAGCATACCTCAGTTCATGTAGTTGAGGCACTAAGCTCATCAGTACAAAAAATACTTAGAAAAGACAGAGGGAAGCCATATCATGTTGATGGGAACTGCTCAGCAACATTTTTCTTCTGTCAATCGTACTTTTTGTTTTCTTACTTTCTTTCTTAGATTATTTAGATTCAGACAAGTTTGATACTTGAGGCTAACAATGATAAGTAAATGATCAAATAAAATGGATGTCACAAAGTTAAAAGAAAAGGGTCTGGAAGACTAAGAACTCTTTAAAAGTAGCGATAAGCAAGAAGTTTTGGAACCAAGCCAATTTTGCTAGGGGACTTTCAAAGATATCAAGAATTCTTTGTGCTAGTGATTGCAGAATGAATATGTTGGGAACCAAGACAGAAAAAAGAAATGAATGGTGAAAAATTTAGAATTGGTTAAAGAAAAGTTAGGAGAAAGAAATAGTAAGTAGTGATAACAAAGTTGACATCATGAAATTTAGGTTTTTATCTTCTCAAAGACTATCTCTAAGAAAAAATAGTCACAGGCATATCTGACATTTGTTAAGAGATATTTTTATGATGGGCTTGTTCAAACTCTTGTCAGTATTTACTTAGTATAGCAAAAGACTTCAAGTGTAGCATACCAAATGAGGATAAGACTTATAATGGTACAATTGTCTCAGTTTCTAATCATTACTCCAGGTTGAGATGTCCTGTAAACTTGGTTTGGTACAAGGTCATAACTATAAAGCATATGGAAAGATAATTCACTTTCTCTTCTATGTATTGAGTCCCTTGAGGACATAGGCCATTTGGCTCTCCATAACTTATTCTTTGTAACCCCTATTTTTTTTTTTTTTTGCTAAGGTTAATGCTCCTTCCTTGTTCCACCACCCATTCATTACAAGGTTGTCAGATAAGTGGTTTCCTGTCTTACCTTATTTCTTATTCCTTTAATGAGGGTTAATTTACCTCCATGAGGGTTAATTTTTCCATACCTTACTTTTAATTATGTTCAAAGAATTTCAGCCATCTCTTCCTGATTCTAAGTGGGGTTTTTTTGCCATCTTCTTTGAGACTTCCTTGTTGTATACACATTCTGTCTATAGAATTTTCAGTATAGCCACATTTTCAGTGCCATCTGTTTTTTCATTTGTGGAGAGATTCTACAGCATTCACTGCCATATAAGAGGACGGATATCGCATAGCAATCCAACAACCTTTTCTTTGTTTCTAATTACATTTTTTCTATTTCTCAGCACTTAGCTTAGTTTTTGGAATGTTTGCTTTGCTAATCCAATATGTGTTTGGATCTCATTTTCACATTTTCTTTCATCTGTTAAAATGCCTCCAAATTATTTTGAACCTCTACATCTGCTTGATATCTATATCTTCAATTTGCAAGTTGTATCACTGACTCATTGTTATTTGATTGACTGTGAGCAAACGCGGTACCCCACTTTGAACACAGCTTTCTCATTGACAAATGTTCAATCAAAATGGTGAATACACTGCCTTTTGATATGGTCAACTCTTCTGCTACCTCACACAACTTCAATTTAGAATTGCCCAAAATGAGTTTGATGGATTTTCGTGTTTTTCGGGACAACTACCGATTTTGGGTGACTTGAGCGTCCAGCATCATTTGTCTCTGTACAACTACATTTAAAGTCAGCATGCCACCTCTTAACCACTGTTTCCAACAAAGCAGAGTTCAAGTAACACTTATCATGCCATTGCTTTGCATGAACAGTATTTTTTCTCATCAGAAAACAATACTTTATCAATACATGAAATTCAGACTTTTCCATTGTCTTGAAAATTTGCAACAGTAGCTTCACTTAAATAACTGTAATTTGTAAACTAATAATCCAATTCAGCCCAAATTTTGTCATGTGCCATTTGAAATTTTCAGTATCCTTTCGTAGAACCACATTTGTGCTGCATCTAGTTTTTTCCTAATCTGTGGAAATATTAACCGGCATGCACTGCCATTCTTCAGTATAACCATATTTCCAGCGCCATCTGTTTTCTTTTCATTTATGGAGAGATTCTCTAGCACTCACTGCCATATGGATATCACATTGCAATCTTACAAACTTTGTTTCTAATTACATTTTTCCATTTCTCAGCCTTGCTTAGCTTTTGGATTGCTTCCTTTGCCTGTCCAATGCATTTTCCGATCTCTTTCTTGCATTTTCCATCTTTCAACACTTCACCAATATCTACACTTTTGCACCTGCTTGATGCTGACATCTCCAATTTGTAACTTGCATCTTGAGATTTTTCTCTTGTTTTTCATCATATTTTCTGTCTTTTTGCAATTGACACTTCATTTTTTTCTCTCTTTCTTCTACCATTCTGTCTAAGAGGTTCTGTAATTTTCTTTCCATGTCAGCCATCAACACAGTGTAATCTGCATATCTTATATTGTTAAGATTATGCTTACCAATATTAATTCCCTGTAGGTATCTCCAGTTCTCTTAGGATGGCATTGCTGTAGAGGCTTAATAAATCTGGAGAGAGCCTACATTCTTACAGTAATCATCTGTTTGTCTGGTTCCATAAATTTAAAGTGCCAGAACAGACACTTATTATTCTTTATGTTTACAGTTGTTAAATCAAAAATGTAGTACTGCTGACATATATGGTCTGGAGCGACACAATCTCCCCCTTCCAGCCTTGGCAGAGTTCAAAAGGGTCTAAATTCTTCTTGTATTGAAGTGTCATGGATTTGCTTGTAAGAGGCTCACCATATATACTCATGAATAGGTCCTATCTGTAGATAGGTTGTACCCTTAGTTTGGGGTTGTTAAAGTGGGTATTTGCAGTTGATTTGCACTATAATCTGGGGAGTTACATAGACATTTCTTTAATGTAAATATTACTAATATTTGTTAAACATTTTCAAATATTCACTTTTATTTCAAAACTTTGCTTACATATATTAAAAAATAAGAAAAGTGTTTATTCACTTAGATATAGTTATTAAACTCATCTGAAATCCAAACATTTTTCTTTGTCAAAGATTTTTTTCATTTATATTTAGTTATTGAGTGTGGAGGGTTTGCTCTGTTTAGATACAAATTTGCTGTAGTCTTAAAATTACTTGAAAATTTTAGTCTTCCATCATAAATCAGATAATAAATGATAAATATGAGCAGTTCAGATGGAGTGCTTTTATTTGATGTGTGATGTATATATGTTGATGTGCAGTGGATATTAGCTCAGAATGAGAGATTGAATAGCTGAGTTCCAATTCCAGTTGAATTTGTTGCATTCACTTACAAATACCCTTGGGAAAGATATTAATATGTTCTTCTCCCTCCAGCTATGGATTAAATAACAGGACAGATTGGGTTCTGTAGCCTTGATTGGCAATAAGTTTACTGCAGAAAGTAATAGCAACCTACTATGGGAAAATCTTCTGCCCAGTCAGTTCTGTCTCTTTCAAGGCATCATCGCTCAAGTGTGTTTCACGTATAACACTTAGCTGACGGACTGACTGACATAGTTCTGTTGGAAAAGGTGACTGCATAATGTTAAAATGTTGGGAAAAATTTATTTTTTTCTCTTAATCTTGCTTATGCTTGAGCCCTGGTTATACACACGAATGACTGTTATGCCACAGTTTACTTAAAATTTTCTATGATGTCAAATGGTTCGATCACAACCCTGATTTTTAAAAAAATTTTATTGAAAAAAAACACGAGCTATCCTCAAGTATATATGGTACTTATCATTTATAAACAAATAAGTAATTCCTGTTAATGTCACTGCCTCAACTTTCAAACAAATACCCTTAAAAATGTCTGAATCCATATCCGTCTTCCAGCTAGGTTTTAATATCAGAACAGACTGGGTTCTCTAGCGTTGGGTAGAAATCAGTCTAGGAGAAGTACAATTTGAATTTAAGACTGTACATCAATTTTCCAGACTTCCATTTGTGAAATGAAGAGAAAAATTTGAAATCATCCAAAGATTATTCAATTATCACACTAAACCGATGTTGGACAAGCATTTAGAGAATTTAGAAACCCATACGTTATGTTCAGCTTCAAACTCCAAAATTATAATTGTTTGTTAAATGTTTAAGTTGATTATGCTTTCAACTGGAAGCTACCCTTTCAAATATATTTTAATTTAGCTGTAGGTGTTAGAAACAGAAAACTGCATGGCTAAGAAGAAATAGACAAAAAGTAAAACATTTTTCTTCATCAATTATAAACTTGACAAAACCTTGAACAAATGATTTGAAAATATTTAATGATATAAATGTTAAATTCCTTTCAGAAAATACCTTTTTTGTTATTCAATTATTTGGAATTTTAAATTATCTGAACATATTTTTTCACCCTCTGTCCTAAGGTTTCTGGATAATTGAGAAAGTACTGTATTATAATGGGGTCATTGCTGCATGACCCATTTTAGTGTTGACATCTTAAAAATCCTATTTGAATTGCTGCTATTGTATTGTGAATATAGCATGACACTAAATTTTGTTATGCATCATTTTTATATTTTTGGAAGATTTGAGGAAATTTGCTTTCTTACAATGTTTCGGCAAATAAAACCAAATCAAAAAGACAGAAATTTTCCTGCTTTATTTAGCTTCTTTCTTCCTTGCTACCACTTCTTGGCAATCAAAAGCTAATTCAAAATGAAATGTGAGCCAAAAATCAAATAGAACATCTTTAAAAAAAAATTTGTTTCGTTGAAAATTTACCCAATTTTATCTGGGGAAGTTGACAGATCTTTATATTTGTTTTTGAAATCATTATTTAATCTTTTCTTTTTTTCTTGTTTATTTTAATTCTTTTTTGGTTTTCATTCTTATTGAGAAGTTAAAGAAATTCAGTTTTTGAGGATTATTGAAACTGGATCTAATACTCCTAATCTCTGACACCTCGGATCAAAACAGAAAGAAACAAAAGAAAAAGAAAAACAAGCTATAAAAGACATTTTTCAATAATTCAATTATCTTTATTTTATTTTAATTCATTGCCTACTTCCTTTGCACTGAAATTCACACAGCTTCTGCCATTATTTAAGAATACAGAACGGCACATCTCACTCACTTGCTGACTTTTATTTACTTTCATTTGAAAATGGGGATTATTGGTTGAAGATTATCAGAATATATGAAATGAATGCAAACTACCTCAGCTGGAATTTGAACACACTTTGCTGATTCCATTCTCTGTGCAAACAACCATTATCTCACTTTATAACTCTTTGGTACTGATGCCCTAGGGAAAAGTATGACTTATTCATGACCTTGGAAATAAAAGAATTTATCTTCATCAAAATATCAGGTAGGGCATTACTTCCTGTTGCTTGCTCCTCATATATCAACAAATAGCAGAGCAGTTGAAATCTATAAGGCAGTCTATCTAAAAGAAGGATCAGTCAGTCAGTTAAGTGCCGTACGTGATACACGCTTGAACGGTCATTTTTCTCTTTTACTAACCTTGGTCATTAAGATGCTATTATAGACATACTGTTTCAATCATGTACCCTCTGACCATCTTCAGGTATCCATTATTTTAGCTCATATGGATTATTTTCTATGTGCTGCTTATTGTTATTCTTCTGTTCTTACTAAACCAGGTTATACAGTTTTCTCTAGTTTATACAGGAATTAAACTCACAACAGTAGGTTGCCATTTCTTTAGACTTGTTGCCAACCAAGGCTAATGAACCCAATTTGTCTTGCTATTTAACCCATAGCTGGAGGGAGAGGAAATGGATTCATACCTTTCCCAAGGGTATTTGCGCATAAGTGAATGCAGCAATTTCAACTGGAATTTGAATTCTGCTCTCCGATTTCTCATTCTGAGCTGATATCCATTACACCCTAACATTACAGTGACAAAATTATAATCAACACAGATACAATATCTTATGTCAGTCAAAATAAGTCATACCTGAAGATGACTGAAGGGGAGTTGGTTGAAAAATAGTGTCAATGATAGATTCTATCATATTCAAGATGAGAGAAACAAGCATAAGGCGATATCATGTGTTGAAACACCAGTTCTTGTACAATCACCAAAGTTAAACAATGTCGAGCCTAGTCAGTAGCTAGCTGGATAACAACTTTGGAATATCAAGTAATGGAAGTTTACTATTTAACCAATAGTTGGAGAGAGAAAAGTTGGATTAATACCTTCCCCAAGCATATTTGCATGCAAGGGAATGCAGCTCATTCAACTGAAATTTGAACTTAGCTTTCTGTTTTCTCATTCCAAGTTGATATCCATTGCACTACAACACACATCCAAAAGAAAGATACTCTGACAAAAAACCTAAACCATGACTGTCTTTGCTTTCTCAGAGACTTGAAAAGATACACAAAACCTAAAAAGGGCACTGAGTGCAGGCCAATCTCCCCCTTGAACAAGTAGCATAGGAAGAAGGAGGAGTCTACAGTAGAGGGATAGACCATTCCCCCAGGTTTTTATAAGCAAGGAACAAACCAAGTAAGTATTCTGTCTTAAGTATCTAACTGTTCTAAAATCAAACATAGCCAACTGAGAGAGATAATGGGTCAAAGCTAGCCAATTTTTTAATATATTAAAAATTAGTCTAAATGACCCAATAATCACCTGATACAGATTGGCATAATAGTTACTGCAAGTGAAAATGCTCTCAGTTAAAATTTCAATTGAGCTTCTTATGCTCACTTTGCTCTATTACTCCGAGGAAAGGCATGAATCCATCTCTCTCACCCCCCACCACAAGATATGGGTTAAATAGCAAAGTAGAGTAGGCTTTCTAATCTTGGGTAGCAACCAGTCTAGGAGGAGGAAAATGTAAAGTTCAAAGAAGTTTAAAAACTGGTGAAAGAAATGGAAACTCTTCTACACCATCTTCTCCAAAAAGTTATAGCAGTTCATTAATAATAAAGAGAATTTGTGGAGAGCTGCAATCATTGATGTCCTCAACTGGTGAAAGAAATGGAAACTCTTCTACACCATCTTCTCCAAAAAGTTATAGCAGTTCATTAATAATAAAGAGAATTTGTGGAGAGCTGCAATCACTGATGTCCTCAACTGACAAGTTTCTTAAAAAAAGGATGCCTCTTCTCAAGGTTAAAGAAAATATGCAGCTTTGTTGAGAGACTGGGTTGCAAATTTCAACTGATGTATTTTTGTGACTATTTCACTGCAGTTAATATTTGTACTGAGTGAGTATTATAGCAGAAATTTGGTTATTAAATTATCTTCATATTCAAAAGATGTGACATTGCAATGAAAATAAGAAGTCTTCATCTTGTTAAAAATGAAACAACTTCTTTGCCATCAAATTGTTCTGATATTATATTTGTCCTCTGAAGTGTGTTTATCTGTAAATTTGTTTTTTATTTTTTTCAAATTCTTCAATACACTGCAGATATTTTATGATATTGTAAGTTTTTAGATAAAACACCTCACCTAGTGAGTAGATAATTGAGATGAGTTAGTTTACAACTAGTAGGGACAACTGGGATGGATCATCATCATTAGCATTTATTCATCACACCCAATGGTGCATAAGGCAGCAACATTTTGTTGCTGTTTCTGTAACAAACTGTTTTTTATGGGGCAGGGTTGTTAGCCCTGCACCCAACCCCCAAATCTGGAGGACCAGTGGAGCATTCTTGGTCCTTACGTTTACAGCACCTGGTATTCCCAAATGGTCACCCATTTTGGACAGGAACCAGTGCATTCAACACAATATAGCCGTAGACCATTATCACCTTACTTGAGGTAAAATGATTAAAAATTTCAAACAACTGTTATTAACATTAATTTAGAAAGGGTGAAGAGTTTTAAGATTAAGGACTAAAATGCATAATACTTATATTTATACTTAAAACAGAATACTTACTTGGTTTGTTCCTTGCTTATAAGGACCTGGGGGGGAATGGTCTATCCCTATATTGTAGGCTCTTCCTCCTTCCTATGCTACTTGTTCAAAGGTAAGGTTGGAAGCCATTGTGTGTGTGCGTGTAAACAAATCTTTCCATTACCCAGACTAGAAATTTTCTATCAATTATGCATTCATCCCTTGTTAGTTTGTTTTTAACAAATAACAGCATTAAATTCTTAAAAAAGTTTAAATGAAATTTTAGCATTTCTGTTATAATGTTTACCTACTGTTCATATTCTGTGTGAATAAGTTAAAATGCTTTCCTCTCTTACATTTTAACCAAATAAATCAAGCATATATATAATACTTAGTAAGGTCATGTGGTGTTACTTGGGATAAGAATTATGATTTGAATGATGCTAATTTCTGTCATTTTTATCAAAAGACTTCATTTTTTATAAACATCAATGGACAAATTGTCATCTAAATGATGCAAAAATGAAAATAAAACTGATATCTCATTTTAACAGATATATTTTCCAAAATTGCACAAAAATATTTTAAAATACTAAAAAGTAAATTTATTCAATAAAATTGCCATTGGCTTTAACTACATTCCTGTTATGAATGGGGTGTTTGTCTCATAACTAAAATGCCTTAATTTAAATTTACAGTATGATTCATAGTCCGTGGAAAAATGTGTGTGTGTGTGTGTGTGTGTGTGTGTGTGTGCATAGAAAAATGCATGGAATGAAAGAAAAGTAGATATTTACCCATGGTTGACTGGAAGTATACATTTATTTTACACGGAGAAACATTACAATATAGGTACATACAAAATCAGTCCCAAGTTATCGGGTTGTGTGTCACAACCATTAGGGCAGGAGAACATACATGTGTTCTTAACCATTGATGGCCATATTCCAAGTGTGTTGAGTGTCACGCATCTCATGTCTGAATGTCGCGTTGATCACATGACTCGCGTGGACCACTTTTCAGAGATGAAAAGGAAGGTACTCTGTTTTGGAACAGGAAAGGGTTAAATCCCTTGGAATATGTTTTTATTCGTCCTAACAATCCCCCAGACTACTTGAAAATTTCCTGCCTCTTTTCTGGACAGTCTACTTGTTTATGTTGATGAATGCTGCGATAATCCTTGCCTTCAGTTTATCTTTGGTGTTGCAAGGAATTTTGTTGGTCTCTTGCTCAACTGTATCCCACACATAATAATCAAGGAGGTTGCAGTCTTGGAAGTTAGTTGGCCAGATGTAAGAGGTGATGTGATCGCAGAATTATCTGATGACCATGACTGGGTTATAGATTAGAGCTTCCAAGTAGTACAACATGCCATTTCCAAATTTTCTGTGGAAAGAATTGCGTCATGGTGCTCTTTTTCTCACAGATGGTGCCCAACTTACCCTACTATACTGTGCAGTATGCACAAAATTATAAATCTAAAATGGTAACGATTTACCCATTGCACCCTGTATGTACTCAAGTAGTGTGATAAAATTACATATTATTAATATTAGTATTAAATTAATAAATATATTAAACTCAATCATAACATTACTAATACTTTGATTACATAATATGCCTTCATTCATACTACTATAATGTTCTTCAAAGAAACCATGTTTGCAAAATACATTACAATAGTTACTCAACTAGAATTGATCCAGACACTGGTGCTTAACTTTAGCTGTCATGGCAGATAGCATGTTAAACTTATGTATTGTTAGTCTCTGTTAATGTCTGCTATAGGACTAGCAACTTTTGTTGCTGTTATTCCATGGGCAAGGTTAGATATTTAAAGAAGAATATTCAATGCCAAACACCATTGTCTCCATGAATCATGATGGCATAACAGTGAGGTGGCCATTTTGTCAGGCTATCTGGTAACCGAAAAGACAGCACAAGGAAAAGTAGATTTATCTATCTGTTTAAATTGAATATATATATTGAACTATTTTCACCAATTTTATTTTTCAGTACTGGTAACCATTATGCCACTTTGTAGTTCCAGTAAAAAAATTATTGTTGCTCTGATTGCTACTCTGATTCCAGGTTTAATTTTTTGTTTCAAACGAAGATAATTCCATAAGGACATGATTTAGTTTTGTTTTCTTAAGCACTTGATAATTGTGTCGTTATTTGGCTGACTATGAATGTCTCTTGGAGCAATTCCAGGGACAAGAATAAAAAGCTGGGACATCCAGCTTGTGTTGACTTCCAATGGTTTTGGGTGGAAGTTGGTTGCTGGCCAAACATTGGACAATATATGTTGGGTAGACATCTGAGTTTAAGAAAGAGGACTTTGTCACTTTTGTCATTTCACTTGGAATATGTTTTCTCTTTGTGAAATCAATAGGAAAGGGTAAATTCTTTTTAATCATTTCACCTTAACCAAGAAAATAAAGTTACTTTGTATGAAAATATAATAAAAACACTAGTAAAGAGCAAGAATAATAAAAGAAAACATTTTAATAGGATACAAGACAGCAATTGTCATTTCATTTAAGTTTTTCAAGATCAAACTTGATCAGAAGCAAAAACAATGATACGTCTGCTCCTCATATTTATTCAATCTCTACAGTAAGGCTAACCTAAAAAACTGGAGACCTTACTCAGATTTATTTTTGACTGGTGTAATCTTAACAATATAAGGTATGCAGATGACACTATATTGATGGTTGACACTGGGTAGTAAAAGAAAGTGAGAAAAAAGGACTATCAACTGCATAAAAATAAAAGATGTGAGTTGCAAATTGGAGATGTCAGTATCAAGCAATTACAGAAACAGAAATAAATATCTGGGTCATGTTTTAACAGAGGATGAAAAATAGAAACACCAAAACCTAAACATGCATTAACAAAAGAAGTATTCCAAAAACTAAGCAAAGTGCTGAGACATAGAAACAAATCATTAGAACAATGAAAACAGTGCTGGATTACTATGTGACATTCATCTTATAAAGTTTTAAAAGTTGTTGTTGAAAATGATCCAAAAACCTCAGAATTTGCATCATATAATGTAATAACAGGAACTATTTTAAATCATTTTTTTTAATCATTTAATCCCAAGCAAGATGGGTCTGCCACTAATGCGCAAGTAGATACATTAAGAGAAAAGATTGGTTATGGGGGATATTGAAGAAAGGATAAAAGATAAACAGGATTCAAGAAGATAGAAGATGGCAATCGACATTGCATTTGAATTTCTGGAGATTGTAGCTATCAGCAAAATAAGTAAAATAAAGTGTGAGAAAAGAAACTGTTGGAGTAAAAGTGGCAGTTACATTTAAATATTTTAGTAGTAAAAGCGTGGAACCTGGATGCCAACCTAGTGGCACGCTTAAATTCACGTGGTCTATAGATGTAGCTATAGATTTGATGTATTCATTCGACTTTAGGTCAGTTAAAAAGAAATTATATGGAGATTTGTAGTAAGGAAGTTTAGTCAGAAGAAATTTATCCGTTTTTGCATTGTGTCATCAACGTAAAATGTATTTTGAATCAATAATTAAAGATTTATTCTATAGCCGTACATGAATGAGAAGCCAAAATATCAACAATGCCTTATTGCTGGGAAGTTATAGTGAACAGAATTATTTTGATACATTATAGTTTTCTTCAAAGTTGTCACACAATACTGTCATTTAGACCAGCATTAATTATGAAAATAATAGCTCTATTTTGTTAATAACTCATGATAATTTCTGATCACTGACAATCTCTTTATAATGTGTTTTCAATAGACATTATACAGTTTAAGATACTAAAGCCAATTTTAACTAAAAATAATTGCAAAATTCATTGTTTCAAAGTAAATCTTATCAAAATAATAATGAAAAGATTTTATGTAAAAATTCAGATAATTTAGTATTACTTCTATTTATTAATAGTATAATAGCAGATGAAATAAACAACATGCTGTGAATAGTGGATGAGTAAAGTTGTTATACAGAAGCAGATTTAAGTTTACCTACTCGGTAAGTTTCTATAGTCAAATTGTTACTGGCAACATCTGTTTTAGAAAGAGTGATGAAAGTCTTGTTAGTGGCTACTTAAATCAGAAATAGGTTTATGCTGAATGCTTTAATAACAGTAATGTATAATGACTAATATCTTATGATCAATACAATAAAGGCAATGAGAATAAAAGCCATAAACATTAATACTGATTAGAATTGTGCCTTGTAATAATAACAAAATTCTTTCTAAGAATTATTATTGCTCTCATTAAGAATGATAATCATATATATTTTTATCTCTCCATGTCTGCTCAAATAGGACTAAATAAACTTTATATACCAAGTGTTGAAAAGTACTTCTTTTATCGCTTTTCTTTTTTTATTGTTTCTTCTTTATTATTTATGCTCTTCCCAATTTCGAGAGAAGACAATCAACTGAAAAACCAATAATCTTAATTTGATGCAAACAGAAGCTGACATTTTAAAAGACAACAAAAGAGGCTTAAGTTCTACTGACAGCAAAGTAATTTGCATCAGAAAATGTGGAAACAAGGAAGCAAAGTTTAGCTGATCAGAAATGATTCTCCTGTAACTCCCCACTCCCACACACTAACTCTCTACCCGCCGTTTTGTATTATTTAATGATTCTGTAGTTGTAGTCTTTTAAAGATTTTGATCTTTGATTAGTAAGAAAAAATTCTAATGGTTGGGGGGAAACAAGACCCCACTTTCTGATAAAAAACACCAAATAAAAACTAATACATTTTTAGGGCATGAAATTTACAAGATATCTAGTGATGAAGGAAAAAGTTGAAGCTCCTGAAATGTGGTTTTACAGAAGGATGCTGTGGATATCATGGACCAAGCATGTGAGCAATGCTGAGGTTTTGGAAAGAATGGAAATGAAAAGGAAATTAATATTGATCATCAGGAAGAGACAACTAAAGTTCCTGGGACATGCAATGAGAAAGGAGGGCTTGGAAAACCTGATACTAACAGGTCAGATAGAGGGAAAAGAAACAGGGGAAAACAGTGGATAATGTAGTTGAAGGGCCTGAGCAGGTGGATGACAGAACGGGATCTGCAAGATGTTACAGGAGAAAGCGTGCTAAGAGCCACCAGGGATAGGGAGATGTGGAAGGCCATGATTGCCTATGTCCTGAAAGGACAAGGCACATAGAAGAAGTAGTTTAATGTTAGAATAACAAGATTACTAGTTTAATGGTAACAGAAGATAATTAGTGTAATGGTAGTATAAGAAGCTAACTTGTTTAATGGTAGCTTAAAATTGACAACACTGTATTATATTTTTAGTTATACCTCTGTAAGTTAGCAAGCATGTGCGTTAAACCTTGTGATGACCTCAGAAAAATAATAGACCATTTCATGTTGAACATAAAGAATAATAGAAGGAGATGATATATTGATGTCTCTGGGTTCACTGAGAAAAAGAAAGTATGCATAGTAATAATAATTGTTGGGGTGTCCTCTCCCTAAAGAGTCTATGTTGGAAATATTTTGATACATTATAGTTTTCTTCAAAGTTGTCACACAATACTGTCATTTAGACCAGCATTAATTATGAAGATAATAGCTCTATTTTGTTAATAACTCATGATAATTTCTGATCACTGACAATCTCTTTATAATGTGTTTTCAATAGACATTATACAGTTTAAGATACTAAAGCCAATTTTAACTAAAAATAATTGCAAAATTCATTGTTTCAAAGTAAATCTTATCAAAATAATAATGAAAAGATTTTATGTAAAAATTCAGATAATTTAGTATTACTTCTATTTATTAATAGTATAATAGCAGATGAAATAAACAACATGCTGTGAATAGTGGATGAGTAAAGTTGTTATACAGAAGCAGATTTAAGTTTACCTACTCGGTAAGTTTCTATAGTCAAATTGTTACTGGCACCATCCGTTTTAGAAAGAGTGATGAAAGTCTTGTTAGTGGCTACTTAAATCAGAAATAGGTTTATGCTGAATGCTTTAATAACAGTAATGTATAATGACTAATATCTTATGATAAATACAATAAAGGCAATGAGAATAAAAGCCATAAACATTAATACTGATTAGAATTGTGCCTACTATAAGATTAGTAGGTGGGAGGCCTTGCAGGAACAGTCAAATTGATTGAATGTTGGACAACCGACACATGCACTACTTGTTGTATTTACCATTAAATATACAATATTTCTAGAATGCATGTTTTGTTATTTCTTAAGTCTTTCACTTGGTCAAAAAATAATAATAAAGAAAAAGAGAAGGTAAAGAGGTGATGGATGTGTGTTGGGGGGTGCAGTGGATACTGGCTCAGAATGAGAAATTGGAGAACCAAATTCAAATTCCAGTTGAATTCGTTGCATTCACTTACGCACAGATACCCTTGGGACAGGTATTAATTCATTTCTTCCCTCCAATTATGGGTTAAATAGTAGGACAGATTGGGTTCTATAGCCTTGGCTGGCAACCAGTCTATCATAGAAAGCAATGGCAACCTACTGCAGGATAATCTTCTGCCCAGTCAGTCATGTCTCTTTTGAGACATGATTTCATTTGTACTCTCATGCTTTAAATAATTTGCTGTATTTGTACTTATGATTGCTATTAGAATATTTTGTTAAAGTTGTTAATCTCAAATGTGTTTGTGCAGAAAGTATTCGAAATTATTTGAGTAAATGTTAGAGTAATTATGTGTGGAAAGTAAGAACAAAAAGTATAAACTTTACCGATGCAAGATAGGTTTTTCTTAATGAATATATAGCTTAATTAAGATTTGTTGATTATCTGAAAAAAAGATAATTTTTTTATTTTTAATATTATCTTAGGGATTCACTTACTTTTGCACAGTCAGTCAGTTAAGTACCTTACATGATATGTGCTTGGGCAATCATGTCTTCAAAGAGACATAACTGGCTGGGCAGAAGATTATCCCACAGAAGCTCATCATTACTTTCTGCAGTAGACTGGTTATCAGCCAAGGCTATAAAACCCAATCTGTCCTGGTATTTAATCTATAACTGGAGGGAAATGATGGATTAATACCTTTTCCAAGGGCATTTTTGCGTAAGTGAAAGCAAGGAATTTAATTAGAATTCAATCTCAGCTCCCCGATTTCTCATTCCAAGCCGATATCCACTGCACCACAACACACATCACAGTACTGTATATGAAAAGAAAATACATTCAGACAAGGCCAACATATCACTAGGAAACTCACAACAGTTTCTTAACTCTTATTTATGAGCTCACATAAAACTAATCAACACATGAACTGAATTTAAACCTAAACTTAACTCTGTATTTATTTACAGTTGAATGAGACGAAATAAAACCGTTAATCCCTTTTTGGCCAACTACAAGTTAGCTGGATAAATTATTTTTGCTCTTTGTAAAAGAAAAACAAAATTAGGCCACACTGAAAGCTGATCAAAATTGTACAGAGGACTTTCTTTTCCTTAATCAGCTGTGAAAGTCTGTTGTCGGACATAGGTCTTTATTCGACCTTTCCTGTTGCAGTTCATGGGGAAGACTAAGTCATTATCCTACAAAGTTACAGCACTTAGTATTCTCAAGTGGACACCCATACATAATGACCATATTTAACATTGCTTTACTTTAGTGATTGGCCAAGAACATGTTTCAACATGATATTGCCAAAAACGGATAAGGACTTTAATTTTAAACCAGAATTTTGAAAAAAACAAAGTTGAACAATCGGCACTACAACAAGAAATCATCTTCATTTTTTTTTTTTTTTTTGGAAACATTTTCACATCACGATAGATTAGGACACACAGTGGAGTAATGTATAGCAGCTTAGTCTGAGCAATCACAGCCGAGTCATTATATTTACTTATGTGCTAATACCCTTAGGTAAAGGATGAATCCAACTCATAAGTAAGATAAAGTAAGGGAGTACAAATGAAAAGATTCTTAAAATTGACATGGTTTTCTATTTCATTAGATGCATGAGAGCATTATCACCCACTTTACCTTCAACTAATAATAGAACAGACTAGATCCTACAGCCTTGGGTGGCAACCAGTCTAGGAGAAGGAAAAACTCTGAATTCAAAATTGTATGTAGCCCTGATAAAACATATAGTATGCACCTAAGGAATGGATCATCTGCATTAGTTCCATGATCCCAACTATGATCAACTATAGAATAAAAAACTCTAGTTCATGAATAACTAAAAAAGAACATGTTTAAATTTTTTTTAAATTAATAGAGGATTCAGTTTGCTATGTAAATTCATTGTAAATCCTTCTCATGGAAGCTAAAACAAATGTGCTAATACAATGAACAACCATGCTGAAGCCTTAAATTTAAATCAGCCATTTTTATCTGAATAGACTTAGAATAAGTGCCTTTACCAGATGAGCCTAAGTTTACTATGTAAGAACACAAAACGCATGTGCCTATGAGATGCATCTACTTCACCAACATTCACTCTCTTTTGCTTACCAATATCTGCAGTTTTCAATCAGAAAGTAGACAATCAATTGAATTTCATTATTGTATTATTTTGTGCTACCACTTTTGGTCTCAATATATTTTCTACCCTCCAAAACCACCCCACATTCTTCATGTACATGCTTTTTTTTTTTTTTTTTTTCTTTAAATAGGATTATTATCTGTTACCAATTCTAATGACTACCATTGAAGGATGGACCGCGTAGTTTCTTTGGCCATTCTTGACCACAGACTGTGAGTCTGGCTTTCACCATCGCCCTATGAATAGCAATGAATTCCCACTTTGGGTTCTGTCTTCTTGTGCCAGTGCCAATCTAACCATATTAAAAATTTCTTCTATTTGTGCTGCTTTTTCTTTCCATTGGCAAATGCCACTCAATTCTTGCTTCATCCTTTTGCTGAGTGTAAACTTTTCAAGCCTATTACTTTAAAGAAATTGACTTTTTTTAATGTGCTTGTCACTTGTTTTTTGTGCCTTGCTGAAAAAATAAAACATGACCAGAATATATCTATATTTACATATTGTAAAAGATATATATATATATATATATATTGTGGAATAAAAGAATAGGTTTTCTTCTTAGAATAAGTAGGCAAATCTTCACTTATAAATCATATAGACTGTATTCCATATATAAAACACTCACTCCCTTTATAGGGGAAGGGGGGCTAAAAGTTTTTCGTCAGACCAAGAAGAATAACTGAGAGCCATGTAATATATTCAGCCTACAATTCAGCACACTATGGATGTGCGTTGTGATGCAGTAGATATCTGATCAGAATGAGAAATCGGAGGGCAGAGTTCAAATTCTAGTTGAATTCACTTAACATGCAAATACCCTTGAAAAAGATATTAATTTGTCTCTTCTCTTCAGCTATGGGTTAAATAACAGGAAACATTGGGTTCTATAAGCTTGGCTGGCAACCAGTCTACCACAGAAAATAATGTCAACCTACTGCGGATAATTCTTCTGCCCAGTAAGTCATGTCTCTTTCATGAACACCCAAGTGTGTATCACATATGGCACTTAACTGACTAAATGTATTTCTTTAATTCAACAAGGAAGCTTTAAGGAAAATGGGAACAATAAGACACTTGGACCTAAATCAGTAAGAGACAGTTGAAATTTCTCAGAAACATAACAAGGAAGGAGAGTCTGGAAAATTTGATACTCATAGGATAATAAACCAACATAATGAGCTTGTGTACATAGATGGCAGAACAGGTAGAGGAGTAAGAAAAAAACATTGCTTAGATCTACAAAGAATATGAAGTTGTGGAGAACCATGACTGTCCACTGCCTGAAAGAACATGACATATAAGAGAATAGGATATATATAATGTAGTTCCAGTCCTAAAATTTGTGTTATCCAAGAAACTAAACCTTTCTTTATCATTCCATCTAATAGCATACACCTTAATACAAATTAACACTAAATATGACAAAGTAATAATGAGATATTAACAAAACAGATTCATTAATATCTCAGAATTATTTTAATTAAAACTAGAATTAATAGTGAATAAAAAAGAATAGTGAATACTATGTTATCAATGATACTGTCAATATTATATTTTCCAGTATCAGATGCACAGTCCCAAATTTGTCTAATTAAGGTTAGAAAGAAAAAAGTATAAAAATACTTTGCAATTAGATGAAGTCCAATAAGTAAACTATGGTAAAAAGAATGTTACTTCTGTACCTTCTACCTTCTGAAAATTTGAGAAGTCTTTGTTATTCCTATATTTGTTCAGATAACCAAATTCTTTGTTGCTATCAAATTGTTTCTGTAGCCTTCTTCATGTACAGTCTAAGAAAATGCCACATATGGTAGCAAATGTATTAGTCAGATGAGCTCCTTCTTAGCAATACAAGCAACAAGGGATACTTTCTAGTTCTTTTTCTCCCTCTAGATAAAACAAAAATCCACACTGTTTGAGTTTACAAATTTGTCCTTTACACAAATGTATCCTGCTACTTCTTAGTTCTTTCTTACCCTTCAGCAGCATTTCTCATCTGCTAAATGAACCTCATCCTTGACCAACAATCAGCAAGCTTTTAGAGACAGTTATTCAGTGTTTCAGAGGAGGGCTATGATATCAGTGGGACCTCAGACTGCCTTGATCTGGAAGTTTAAAGAAAAATCAACAACGTTAATGTTATATTTAAACAAGGTTCCTTATTTTACTGCCAAGAATGACAAGATAACAACTAACACAATCAATGAAAAATGCAAATTCCTTACTAAAGTAAAGTGTTGTTTGAAATGGCAAATTATCTAATGAGAAACTTATTTCTGCTTATTGTTTGATAACTTTGCCACATCAGATGAAATACTTGTCAATGAAATGAGTAAAATGTCATTCAGGCAGTTATCACCCAACCTTGTTCTTAAATGACTTTTAGCATATTTAATTTTTGAAAAAAGTTGTTAGCAAGCACATGTTCATCCAAATAATGATACTATTATTTTTGTATTATTGAATAGGCTTTTTCTGATTGACAAAAAAATCCTTTATGGGTCGGATGTGGCTCAGAAGCTGGGGGTTACCGACCCCTATGCTAGAGATTGTAGGGTATTTCCTTCTACCTCTAGATATGATCTACCATATCAGACTTTTGTTTCTTCTGGATATGACCTCACTAAATCAAACTTTAAGGGACTATATTCTTTTTCATATTTACATCAGATGTATGATTTTTTTGTCATCTACTTCCCTTGCGAAGAATTATCTTTAGAAAGGTCATAGAATGGATTAGTTGAAATATTGTATTATAAAAAAAGTAATATTTCCCCCACTCAAAAAAAAAACAACGCTTAAGAAGCTATTGTGGTGTGTCTACTTTTTAATTTTTCATGATATAATTTTTATGTCCCTTCAGAGCATGGGCGATCATGGCTCTCCACAACTTCTTATTTGTAGAAAAAAGTATGACTGTTTAAGGTACCTGTTGTACCCTGTCTTTTCAAACACAATTGGTTAGACTACTGCAAAGATTCACACACAAAGTTCGACCATGTCAGCATCTGCAACTTGTCTGATATTCTCATGCTCATTTTATCAAGTGGCTAAGGCTTGAAAATTTGCATGAGACACAAATCCACCCCAGAAAATCTCTGAATCAATTTGTTCATAAATTGCAGCTTTTGGATTGGCCATATTATATTTTATGCATTTTGCATGCAAATCACATATGAGCACATTTTGTTCTGGATGGTAAGACATTTTCTCTTCTACATTATCCTTTGTACCTGTTATCAATGTTTTTTTACTATCCTTCTCACTCACAATTCTGATAAGTATTTTACATAGGTTTACTTACTGCCTCTCTTACTTTCAACATGTTTTGTAAGGGTCAAATTTTTCTCTCTGTGTCCCCAAAAGTTTAACTGTCTCTTTCTGATTCAAAATATGTCATTTTGCTTCCATTTTCTCTAAAACTTTGTCATAGGTCACATGTTCTGCCCATGGTATCATCAATATCCTTCTGTAGAATTACATTTTTGCTGCTTCATGTCTCTTCTTTATTTGTGAGGAGATTATTCAGTATTCACTGCCATATAAAAGAATTGGTATTATATTGCAATTTAGCACCATTTTTCTTGTTTCTAACAAATTTTTCCTTTTTTTTAATACTCTTTAGCTTTTGAAGAAAAAAATGAACTTTATGAAGGCGCAGATTAGAACAGTAATAAATATTTAAAATATTTTTATCTCACTAAGTGATTATGGGCACATGACCAAGTGGTTAGAAGGTTTGCTTTCTGACCATGAAGCCTGGATTCTAATCTCATCCTGGTCAATTTGTTAGGGTGACCTCTTGATATTATCCATCAGGAGGAGGCAATTCCAGCATGCAGCACTTTTGGAAAGTGCCTGAATACCATACCATGGGTTGACTCAAGCCTTTTGTGCGAAATTGGCTAAATGGCTCACTTTGAGGAGCCATTGATGGTTGAGTTAGCTCTAAGTTACAAGTCATCAATATGAGTGGCCAGCTATTAAGTTATTCTATGTACTGTGTCCCTTCAGGATATTGAATATCATGGCTTTCCACAATTTCCTGTTTTTTGTAGTTCTTTTTATTTTTGTTGTCACTCTTAATCCCTGTTCTTCCAACCATTTATAGGAGCTTAGGAAGGTTATACACTGCTTTCCTTCGTCTCTTCTTCATTCAGTCAGTTAAGTGCCATACATGATACACGCTTGGGTGATCATGTCTCTTTCCAGACATGACTGACTGGGCATATGATTATCCCGCAGTAGGTTGTCATTGCTTTCTGCGGTAGATTGGTTGCCAGCCAAGGCTATAGAACTCAATCTGTCCTGTTATTTAACC
Source organism: Ascarosepion bandense (assembly GCA_037127315.1). Classification (NCBI taxonomy): domain Eukaryota; kingdom Metazoa; phylum Mollusca; class Cephalopoda; order Sepiida; family Sepiidae; genus Ascarosepion; species Ascarosepion bandense. Next base: position 1,614,864 of record JBBBDQ010001346.1, on the reverse strand, counting down.
CATAACTGGAGGGAAGAAACGGATTAGTACCTTTCCCAAGGGTATTTGCGCGTAAATTAATGCAATGAATTCAACTGGAATTCAAACTCGGCTCTCCGCTTTGTCGTTCTGAGCTGATATCCACTGCACCACAAATGTACCTTAAAAATTTCAACCTATTTCTGAGACCAAGTACAAGGGTCCTTTTTGTTTTCATTTATTCTAAATCTTTGTCCTAGTTGATCATATGTTCATTTTCACTAGGTTACTTATGCTATAAAAAATAAATACTTTTTATTGCTGTATTTCTATATACACTGTTGTGCAAATTAATTGAAATAACTGCCTCTGTTTCCTTTATTTCACCATATGGTCAGTTTAAGACCCACTGAAGTTACAGGGTGTAGTCAATTTCTATTTTTCCTTAGATTAGGTCATTTGCAGTGGTATGCAGTAATGTGAATCTATTTTCGGAGTATATAATGAAATTTGTTTGGCCTTGAAAAATATTGTGTCATCTGTGATTACATCAGATTTTTATCACATCCAGACACTATTGTCTCAACTGTTGATTAGTTATTCTATAGCCATTGTCTGTGATGGACATTACTCCATAGAAGTGGATATTGTTAGTGTCATCCTTTCAAGTGTCAATCATGTCATCAAGGTGAAAAAACAAGCTAGATTCATCGGTCCAAAATGTAAAGGAAAATACTGTTGAAAATGAATAACACCAAGAAATGACATCTGATCAGGGAAAGTGTGAAAGATCCTAGAAAGATACCATTCATTTTGTTTCACTTACTTTGCACAAGAGTGTAACCATTCTGAAACAGTCTGACATTGTCATAAAAAAAGACTAGAACATTTCTAAAAGTGTTCAGATTTTTCATAAGACAAATAAAAGAAATATTTCCTAAGCAGCTAAAGACTGAAATTTTATCTGAAATTCTGAGACTAAATATTATCATTACTGCACAAATTATTCAGCATGCGTTTTGCTCATTTTGTCAAAAAGATAGGGAATGTAAAGGAGAAAGAAAGAAAAGAAAAGGGGCAAAGGAAAGAAAGAAAGAGATGAGAAGAAGGTATGTTAGATTTGAAGGCAGAAGGATATGCAAACCAGGTTGGAGAAAAATAGATACATTGAAAAAGGTAAAAATGCTTTGCTAGGCTTTGTCAAAATGTAAGAAAGTTTTTAAAACCATTTTAAACTAAAATAGAGCCTGATTATTGATGAGATAAAAATAATTTATGTTAAAATTTACTTCAGGAATAAAAAGAAGAGCTATGAAATGAATTATTAATTAAGTAAAAAATATACCTAACGGAAAAAATTAAAATTTAGATAAAGTAAAATAACTTTTTTGATTGAATGTGGTTGTAAACAATCCTTTTCTCATCACCAGTCACAATTTGCTTCAAAAATGTGCATTTTCATTGTGTTTATAGAGCAAATCAGAGATATAGAAATGTGATCTCAGATATTATTTTCACTCAGATTATGTGGTACCTAAACATCATAGCCATTTGAGTACCCAAGATTCATTAAGTGGTGCTCATGAATGGTGGATTTTGATAAATTTAGTGTTTCTGCTAATTCCTGAGTTGTGTAATGCAGGATATTCTCAATCAGTGTCTTGATAAAGTCATCATCTGTAGTGAGGTGGGGGTCTGCCTGAATGTTCTTCATCAATAAGACTACAATCACCAACTCTGAGCAAAACCAATCGCTTCCGGTAAGTTGTGTCAGCTAAATCCTCTTCGCTGTACACAGCACATATCTTTTCTCGTTGCTTGCATTTTTGCCTTTACAGTAATAAAAAATGCATCAAGTCTCTGTAATGCTCCTTATAATCTTCCATTTTCATAGGGATGTAAAATTGACACAAATTTTAAACGTTCTTTCTGAAGAGATTGTTTGAAGTGTGTTCTAATCAGCAATGTAAGGACATTATATCTGTTGATAAATTTAAAACGTTTTTCTTACATGTTGGAACATAAACAACTAAAAATCAGCATGAACTTTCTGAACAACCCAATATATATTTAGCAAGCAAAAATATATATACTTATCTATATAAATATAAATATATATATATATATATATATATATATATATAGTCATCCGCAGACAGATCTGTTTTGCTGTATCACAGCTCATCAGTACGGTTAGACAGCCAATTGCTTTTTACCCAGGATTGAAACCCGACCGAATACTGATGAGCTGTGATACAGTGAAACAGATCTGTCAGTGCATGATTATATATATATATATATATAGCTAATGACATCTTAGATTTTTACCTTTATTAAACACTTTCATGAAAAAGTGTATATAAATTAGGTAAAAATTCCGTAAATGATTTTTGCCACCCAGTCTCTTGAAAATGACAGTTTGGCATTTTGAAGACATTAAAATAATTACCATTATGTTACCATAAGCTTCAGGAGCATTTCTTTCTAAACTTTAGTATAATATTAATTCTGAGAACATATCATTTTTAATCAATATCCACAGCTGGTATTAACAAACAAACTATGAACATATTTTTTTGTTTGAGGACATTATATAAATCAATATCTTAAGTAGAAACTATAGATTGGTGTCATTAAGGTTTACATAAGAAGTATAATGATTATTCTTTTTACTTTTGCCTATTAACAAAATGTCATTCTATCTATCTGGAAATATTGATGTAAAAGTCTTTTCTTTCACTGACAGAAGAAATAACTTTTCTAGCCAGATTTATTTAATTTATCCAGAGACAATCCTAAAAGATTTTGAAAACCTACTATTATTGGCAGACATAATATTAACGAAATAAAATCTACAAATGACACTGAGAATGAAAGAACACATAGTAAAGAAGGAAAGACTAATTATAAGAGAGAGTGCAAGATCGTTAGTAAAACAGACAACTCAATGTATGAGCAGAAATTATTTGAATAGTGTAACACAAAAATTTGAAGACACAAACAATTATCAAAAGTTGTCTTCCTGAAATTAAGCAAATTATTAAAAAGAGATAGGAAAAATGTCCTTTGAAATGAAAACAAGTGCTGAATTGCTACATATCTCTTATATGGCAATGAATACAGGACAAAGAAACAAAATGAAGTGTCAGGTGTTGTCTACCAATTAATGCTATATCATGTGAGCCATGAGGACATTTTAAGGGAAATAGAAACTACAAGGAAGCCGATATTTACAGTCAGAAAGTTATGGCTAGAAATTTTGGAGACAAATAATGATTGATTCATTTTTATGGATTAAAGCCAGAAATTATTTTCAGATTGTGAAAATTTTTTGTGCAGAGATAATAAATTAGTGATAGAAGTCTTACTAATTAACTTCTTGATGGGAGAACAGGTGGATTCATATCTTTCCCAAAAGTATTTGCACCTAAGTGAATATAACGAACCCAAAAAGAATTTGAACTTGACCCTCTGGTTAACAATTTCATGTTATTATCCATTGCACCACTTGCACACCCAGGTTTACATCACCTGGTATTCCCAAGTAGTAATCTATTTAGGTATTGACCAGGCTAAATATTGCTTAACTTTGATAGTCATATGAGAACTGGTGTTTCAACATGATGTGTCTGCAAAATGATAGATAATGAGAAAAGAAAGCTTGGAGAATTTAACACTCACAGGATATATTGATGGTAAGTGAAATAAAAAGAATAATATATAACCCCTTTCATGGTTTTATTTGAATGGTAGACAGAATATGGACAAATAAGGATAATAAAGAGATGAAAGTTATTTAGAACAACAGAAGAGAGGAACTTGTGGAGAGTGTTGATCCCCCATGTCTTGAAAGGATATGGCAAATTTATCCTCTACTCTGGAAGAATTGAGTTCAATACCTGGTTACAGAAGAGGTTAAAAAAAACAGTTAAGTTAAAAAATACTAGGTATCTGGATGAGGCATGACTTATGGAACTAGAACAATCTTACCCACTGAACAAAATAAAGGGTTCAGTTCAAAATTTCAATCACCTGAAGAAGGTTAAAGTGTATAACAATGGAAATGTTGTGAATATGGCAACAAATATGAGGGCAACAGTCTGAACAATGGAAATAATTACTATATCTCATCTCAGAAATATATATATATATATATATATTTTATATATCTACAGAAAAGAGATCAGTATGAGATGTCCTTACTTTTAACTGCAATTATTTTGAAACACCTGTAGATATAGTTTTAAAATCTTTTTCTTTCAAAATTTTTTTTCTACAGCAAAAATTGTTTTTTTTTATTTTGTCATTTTCTGTTATCAGCCATTGGCCTACCATCTTCAATTTGCAAAATGTTTGGCCATTATCCAAGCAGACTTACTCCCACATCACATTGAAACATTGGTTTTCATATCATTAGGAAAGTTAAGCAATATCAGTCTTGGTCAGTACCTATATAGGTGATGTGCTATAAGCTTGGATGTGTGAGTGGTTTAATATATAACAGTTCAGAATTGGAATTCAGAGTCAAGTTCAATTCCAGTTAAAAGGTTTGTTGCATTCACTTATATGTAAATCCCTATTATATTCAAAAAATTCTTACAATTAAAAAATGTTTTCTGACTTTAAATAACCTATAAATGATTGATAACCCACAAACAAAACATATCACTCAATCATTATTCAAGGAACTGAAAAATAATTAATTTCTTGATTTGTTAGCAACTACCATATTTGTTTTCTTGTCTTTCTTTTGATCTTGGGGATTTATTTCCTATTTTCTGATTTTCCATGTTTCCTTTGAATTTTCTAGGACCCATTTTTTTATTTGGTAGACCTTTGTGATCAGCACCAGTTTTTTTATCAATCAACTTATTTACATTCTTTATGTTGCTCAAACTGTTGTACTTATCTGCATTGCCATATTCATAACATTTTGGTTGTTGTATGCTTCAACCTTCTTCAGGTGATTGGAATTTGAAACCAGACTTTATTTTACTCACTGAGGTATAGTGTTCTCGTTCTATGAATCATGCCACGTCCAGATATCTTAGTTAACTACTTTTAATTCAGCTCTCTAATTTTTTGTTCACTGCTCTAGTCGGGTATTCAACTCAACTCTTGTGTCACTGAATCTAATCAATGCTTTTATCGACTGGGCCATGTGAATATGGCAATACTGATTAGAACAGCAGTTCAAACAATGTAAATAATGTAAATAATTACAATACCTCATCTCAAAAGTACAGTTAACTTCTTGCAGAATTATATTTCATTAAATAAAAAAACAGATTTAATTTAATTTAGAAAACATAACTATTTACAGTTAAGTTTATAACAAAACCTCTGCCTGCTTCAGATCATTTCTTTGGGGAGAATTTTCCTTGTTTTCTTTTACTTTCTGTCTGAATTTCTGGGATGAAGATTTATCTCTATTTACATTCAGACTGATGTTTTCATCTTTGTTGTTATTATCACAATGTTTTGGCCAAGGTTGGGGACTGACAGACAACCTCCTTTGTACACAAGTTTAAAAAAAAGTAGATGCTATCTCTGCATGCAGAAAATTGTGGTGCTCACATGAATTTGTCACTGTGAATTTTTAGGGGGACACAATTGAGAAACTTGTATCACTTGAGAATTTCAATTATTATTCATGTTTTCAGGGTGACTCATCCAAATATGTGGCTCAGGTTGATGGGAAATTGGTGTTTTTATTGAATTACCATCTCTAGACTTACTGCCAACCAAGGCTAGAGAGTACCCACATACTATGTGGTTCTGCATATTGTGTAAAAGTTAGCCATTCAAAAAGAGAACTCAGTTGAATTTGAATTCTGGTTGAGTGTTTTATTTTTCTGAATGGTAATATCTGAAAGTGAACGGAATGAACTCGGCCAACATTCAAACTGAACTAACTCATTTCTCCTTTTAAGCTGCTAACCGTTACACTACGTGCACATCCACACAGTATGTGGGTGCTCTCTAACCTTTGTTGGCAGCATTGAGTTCATAAAACTGAGAAGGTGTCTGTTTATGGTTGAATATTTTCTGTATTTAAAGGTGAGATGTATAATGTTTCATTTCAAATGTCCATGAAATATGTCTTTGGGGTGTGTCCACAGGTGTGTGGTTGCTTACCCAAGTGGCGTATTTCCAATTCAGAGACTGTCAGCTGCGTTCTTCTTTAGATAACATCAATCTATAATCAAACATCTGGTTCCCATTTTGAGAATGGCTATTATTTAATGTTCTATTAAACATCATTCCCAGTCCAATTTTAGATGTTCTCACTCTTTTAACAACTTCCCACAAACAAATTCAGTTGTCAATATTACCCATTATTCATAGCAAAACCAGCTGTTATGGTAACATGCTAAAAGTTTCACAGCCCAACCAATATGTTCTTCCAAATCAAATTTGGGGTTTAGTTATTTGCTTCGACATTTGAAAATGGATAAAGCCATGAAATTTTCAGCTCTCTTTTCTAGAAAACTATAGGGCAGGGATTAGAATCCCGAGTAAATAATTATAAAACCCCTTGTATTTATATATATATATATATATATATATACACAAAGAAATAACCATAAAAATGAGAAACAGCTAGACTGATATTATTTATTATCTAGTCGTCTTGTGGTGTTGGAAACATGAGACAGTAATTAGTCAGTTAAGTGCCATACGCACATGTACGTTGTGGTGCAGTGTATATCAGCTTGGAACAAGAACTCAGAGAGCCAAGTTCAAATTCCAGTTGAATTCCTTGCATTTACTGACACACAAATTTCCTTGGGAAAGATTCATGTTTTCTCCCTACAACTATAGGTTAAATAGCAAGACAGGTTGAGTTCTATAGCCTTGGTTGACAACCAGTCTACCACAGAAAGTAATGGCAACCTACTGCGAGAAAATCTTCTGCCCAGCCAGTCATGTTACGTTTGAGATATGATCGCCTAAGCGTGTATCATTTAATTGACTGAGACAGTAATACTGAGTAAAATTGTGAGTTTGTGGTCAAATGTACATCAAATATAAATTGGAATCTGACAATGAGTAAAATGTATACAGTCTTTGTCTTATTTTTTTTTTTTATAGATGTTTGCAATGAGTGTCCTGATAATTTAGTGGGAAAATACAAGAAGTGTCTGGGGTTTTCTTACCTCAAATGTTTATTGACTGATAAGAGATAAATGTTATCACCTGAAACGGGGGGGAAAAAGGAGCCAAAATTTTAATTGATACATGTATTGACAGCCTGTCTGTGTTGACTGCTTGATAGTGAGAATGTCATGGGTTTGTGTGTGTAGAGAAGAAAACTGGGGTCCATTTTCATTGGTTTAGAAAGAGTGAATTAATGATAATTGTAATTATTATTATTATTTATTAGAAATTATTTTTGACACTTTAATTAATTTTTATTTATTCTTATGGAGACAACACAGTGATAGTATAATTACTTTTTTTATTCATTTATTTCTTTTAGAAACCTAATGAAAAAGATTTTCTTTAAATGTTCATTAGATTTTCTGGCTTGGAATTAGAACCTTGTGTATCTATTATCTGAAACTATAGTGACACGTGTGGCTGGAAAAAGTTAATATTTAGTTCCAATGGATAATACATGCACCTAACTTTAAGATTAGAAATCTAGGAAAAAGTGCATACTATACATTAATAATTACAGTAATATATGTTCTTAGTGTTCTATAAGTTTGACTAATTTTGTAATTTTAAGGTTATTATCACTCCAAGAGTTTAGGGAATTCTTGATACTGTTTTTGTTGCTTCTGTTATTATCCCAATATTTCAGCTCATTAATTCTTTGACCTTTCTCAGATATTTTTTTTCCAAATATTTGCAAATCATTACACAATCAATTAGGTTACACACTGATTCCCTGTGTTTCACTTGCCTTTAATTATGTCTAGTAAGTGTCAAATTCTGCAACTCTATCTAGGAAAGATGAGTACCATGGCTACTAGTTTGATTTTCTCTCATATATATATATATATATATATATAATAGGAGAGAATGGCAGACCTGTAAAGACGGGGTGAATAATTCATACGATTTTAGCCAATTAAGATAAAAACAGTTTGATGGATATTATCCAGAGAATTATAAAATATTGAGAGAAAAACTCAACATGTAGAACATAGATAGTTATAAATCAAGATTTATTTAAAAATTTTAATTTACTAAAATTAAATTAAACTAAATTACATTAAGTAAATTTACATGGTTGGAATAAATCTTGATATATATATATATATATATATATATATATATATATATATAAAATACATCACTCAATAAAACCTGGGCCTAACTAATACAACAACAACTTTTAGGCCAAATTTGACTTTATTCATCAACATAGTCTCCTTCTAGGGCGATACATTGATTCCAACGCTTCTCTAACAATTCAATGCCTTATTGTAGAATGATTTGTCTTTGGCCTCAAAATACACCTCAGTCTTCGATATCAGTTCTTCATTGGAGCCAAATCTCTTATCCTGGAGCATTCTTTTAAGGTCTGCAAACAGCTAGTAGTTGCTGGGAGGGCCAGATCTGGAGAATAGAGTGGATGCAGAAACAATTCAAATTCATGTAGTTTTGCTATCGTTGTGATTGACATGTGACACGGTGTGTTGTCTTAGTAAAAGATCACTTTCTTCTTCATTTGTGGCCGTTTTCTGGTGATTTCTTCTTTCAAACACACCAATAAAATGATAAAATATTCACTATTAATGGTTTTTCCTTTCTCACAGTAGTCAATGAACAAAAAATTCTTGTGCATTTCAAAATAAAAAGGCCAAAGCCTTCCCTGCTGATGTTTGCATCATTGGTTGCTTTGAACGGTTTTCACTTACTGCTGTCCACTCAACTGACTGCTGATTTGACTCCGGAGTGAAGTAATGGATCCATGTTCCATCCATTGTCACATATTTATGCAAAAAATCTTGTTGGGTAAAAAAACAGTTGCAAACAACACTCTGAATCATTGGTGTGTTTTTGTTTGTGATCGAATATGAGCAAACGCGGCACCCACTTTGAACACAGCTTTCTCATTGACGAATGTTCATGCAAAATGGTGAATACACTGCTTTCAGATATATCCAACTCCTCTGTTATCTTATGCAACTTCAATTTACAATTGGCCAAAAGAAGTTTGTGGATATTTTTGGTGTTTTCCGAGAAAACTGCTGATTTTGGGCAACCCTATCATTCAGCATCATTTGTGTCAGTACGACCAAATTTAAAGTCAGTATACCACCTCTTAACCATTGTTGATGGACCAGAGTCTGAATAACACTTATCAAGCCATTGCTTTGCTTGAACATTATTTTTTCTATCAGAAGGCAATGTTTATCAGCACACAAAATTTTTCCATTGTTTTGAAAATTTTCAACAGTAGCTTCACTTAAATAACTGTAATTTATAAACTAAAATCTGATTGAGCCTAAATTTTGTCACTTGATGCAATGAAAATTATGGAAAATTTTTGTACTCCCTTACTTCTACCAAACAGAAAATCATAAGGATACTGAAAAAAAAATTAGTTAAATCACCCTTGCCTGCCATATTTAATGAAAGATGTTTAAAACGAATGTTGCTGCCCAAATACATTAATTATATATATATATATATATATATATATATAAAGCCATGTGCATAATGTGATAGCTTTAAAGAACTCTCCTTTTCAAAAATACAAAAAATGACATTACAATCAAACATGAGGACATAATAACATTTTACATTCCTTATCTCCAGCAAAAAGAAAACCTGTAAGAATACTGGAAAAAAATTAATAAAATCTTCCTTGTCTGCCGTTTTTAATGAAACATGTTTAAATAAAAGATTGCTGCCCAAATATACATTAATTAATAAATATATGTATTTGTTTGAACATTATTTTTTTACCGATACTCATATAGAATATCTACTTAAATATGAGTATCAGTAAAAAATAATGTTCAAACAAATCATTTCAGATTGTTGGTTGTTTATAACCAAGTTTCGTCAATCTTCATTAATTCCTGTAACACACACACACACACACACACACACACACACACACACATATATATATATATATATATATATATATATATATATATATATCTGAAAAATGATGTCAAATTTCATTTGTCCATGAAAGGTGAGTTTGTATCTTTGTTTCTTCAAGAAACAATCAAATAAGGTTCAAATGGGTGCAATCAATTAAAACAATTTTGAATTCAATGGCAAATATGAATTAACCTTAAGGACAACAAGCTGATTATGAACACAGAAATAAAAATAAATGGATGTTTTCAATAAATTCATGTCACATGACTACAGGCAATAGTTGCATTCATGTTTGCCTTCCAAATAGGTTTCTTTTAGGAATAGAAAAGGTTTTTCTTCTTGTATTTCAATAGTTCTTATATCAAGCCAGTTACATTAGATTCATTGATTTTAATATTTCAATCCTTGCTGGGCTCTTTAATACGAAAATCAGTCCCTCTTCTACATGTACGTCTTATATGACAAAGATAAAAAAATAGATTTTATGTTTGCCTTTTTCCATTAATTACTGTCAAGGATGTTTCTGTAAATATCATTCTCAATATCTACTGGAATGACTTTGTCACAAAGCCTTTGTAAATCCCACTTGAAACAGGTCCACAAGAATTGAAGCTTTGCTGTAAAAGTGTCAACTGTAGTGGGCAGGACATATCATAAGGACGTCTTTCAAAAGAAACCTTCTGTTCAGCCAGCTGGCCTTTAGCCAGCAAAAAAGATGGAAGGAAGCACCACTGAAGAGATGCTAGGAACAATATTTAATTACTTCCTTACAATGATAAAATGAGATGCATGATCAGGTTCATATGTAGACAAAAATGAAAATTGCCCAATCCCTGTGTCATTTTCGAATATATTTCTCATGCAACTTAACTATAAAGTCAGTGACAAGTGGGAACCATATTACCACACTCAGTTAGGAAGTACTTTGACATATATAGCACCTTATATTAAATCAAATTTTGTCATTTGTCATAACAGAAGGGAAATGGCAATGCTTTGGTATTTTCTTTCAATTCTTTTATCCATTCTATTCTTATTTTGGTTGTTAAACTTTTTATTGACACAAGAATTTCAAACAGTTTGTCATAGAATTATTTTTAATTTCTTTGAATGCTGGAATAAAGAGATTTTTGTTATCAACTTTGAACAACATTTTTCTTCATATTATTATGTCAAACAATAATATTATTACAAAGAAACAATTTAAAAAAATATATTGTTTTTATGACTTTGACTTGCAACACTTCCTACCATATTTGTATTAACTATGTATAGATTAAAACTGAAAATGTGATCATGAAAAGTTAGCAAAAGTATAGATATTCAGCTTTATTTGACCTAATAAAATATGCAACTTTAAATTCAATAAAACAATATTCAATTGATCTTCTTTCACCCTTAGCCCTGGAAAGAGGTCACTGGGGGCACTGAGGTACTGAGCTGTCCACTATTCTACTCCATCTGTCAATGTCAATTGCCACAGCCTGGGTTTCTGCGAAAAGTTTCTTGTGGTGTGTCTTATACATTTTAACCTGGCAAGGCCATCCCTCTCCAGAGTTCAAATTATAGAAGTATGTTAAACCCATTACCAGTAGCTTTTTTGAAGGCATTTTGTCATAATTGCTTTTTCCAGGGTATATTTTCATGAAATAATAGTATGAATTTGATTCTTACAGTGTGCTCAATATTTGTGGTCTTGTACCAGACTTAGAAAATAATTTAGTTGCACTGTACCAGTGGTTAATAACTTTTCAAAATAAATCTGTATTACTATAGTGAGTATATGGTTGCCTCAAATCATAGCAGTTATTTGCATAGAAAGTAGAATTGAGAAGAAAAGGTACAATATGTAGTTTCCATTCTATAAATGGAAATTGTAATTTTCATCCCTTTCAATTTGGAAATCCATTGAAGAAAGGTGAAAAGCTCAGACATACCTCCAATGAAAAATTTGTTACTGGAAACTCTCCAAAGGTCAGTTAAAAAATATGTTGAAGCCAATAAAAGAATATTTGGTATAGTTGGGTGGGAATATTTGAAAATCCTATACCAATGCAAGAATTTTTGGTACAATTTGAATATTTTGAAATGTTGAAACTAATGTAAGAAATTTTGGTCTAATGGGAATATTTATAAATTCTGAATCCAATGCAAAGATTTTTGTACAATGGGAATATTTGTAAATTCTGAAGCCAATGCAAGAATTATTGTACAATGGGAATATTTTGAAATGCTGAAGCGAATGCAACAATTTTTCCTATAGTGGGAATATTTGTAAATGCTGAATAAAATTCAAGAATATTTGGTACAGTAGGAATATTTTGAAATGCTGAAGTCAATGTAAGAATTTTTGGTCTAATGGGAATATTTGTAAATACTGAAAAGAATTTCAGAATATTTGGTACAGTGGGAATATTTTGAAATGCTGAAGTCGATGTAAGAATTTTTGGTCTAATGGGAACATTTGTAAATGCTGAATTCAATGCAACAAACTTTCCTATAATGGGAATATTTGTAAATGCTGAATCATATACAAGAATATTTGGTACAATGGGAACATTTTGAAATGCTAAAGCCAATTCAACAATTTTTCCTATAATGGGATTAATTGTAATTACTGGAGACAATGCAACAATTTTTCCTCTAGTGGGAATATGTGTAAATGCTGAATCTGATGCAAGAAATTTTGGTACAATGGGAATATTTTAAAATGAAGTCAATGCAACAATTTTTCTTATAATGAGAATATTTTAAATGTTGAAGACAATGCAAGAATTTTTCCTATAGTACAAATATTTGGTTAGTATAGCTCATTGGAATATCTCACTCATTGCATATAATTTGTGAAATATGTATCCATTGCATGAATTTTATTGTATAGATAAATATTCTCCTTAATGTTTGTATGTTTTTTTTTATTATGACACATTGTAGATTAAGACAGTCTATGATTTAATACTATTGAATATTTTCTTTTAATTACTTCCTGTCAGATTAGCTACAGTATTAACATTGGATTAGCATAATTGTTACATAATTTAAAATTGATGCTATATAGAGAAAATGAATAAAATTTACTAATAAATACAGAAATTTTTACTCATGATTTTATCTACTGTTTTAAAATTACATTCTTTAAATTTAATCATTTTATCATAAGAAATTGATAATTTAAGCAATTTTTTAATAAAAAATATTAGTTAAGCATACACAATTTTAGAATAAATAAATCTTGAAAGTCTATATTCAAGAGAATTATTCATAAAAAAAAGATAGCCATTTTTTATAAATTTTTATTTAAGACCATTGTGCAAACTGACTCTGAGTTGCTACCCCAAAATTCTTTTGGTCCTGGGAATGGCAAAAACTGCATCTGGCAACAAGGCCTTTCTGATTGGGAGATTGTAAAGAGTATGAATTCAACTCTTAATTGCTGTTGTTTCCTGATTCACCCTGACCCAGAGTGATAGCATGTGTTAAGGTCCCACCTATGGACAAGTAGTTCATCCCCAAACTGGGGTCAAAACACTATGAAAGTATAAAAATAGACTTTTATAATGAAAATTCCAGGAATACATTTTTGAAGGAAAAAATATTACCAGCAATAAATACTTGAGTGAAAATAAAATATTACCAGCAGTATATTTTTGGAAAAAAATACATACCAGCAATATATCTGACTCTCAACAAAAAACCCTTTCCAAAAATACATCAAAGAAAGCTGATCTATAAACTTATTTCTTACAAAGAATATGTATTCTATTCATACAAATCTATTGTAAAAGTCTTGTCAGTATCAAATAACTAATTGAGGTGTTGTTATGCTGTAAAACAAACCAAACCAAAATGAGCCTGTGCTCCACAGAAGAATCTAAAGGATTAACATAGCAAACTATAGTGAGTGTCATCCTCTATAGGTACCCACAATTCTTACCAAATATTTTAGAGCAAGCTTCTATCACAGATTATTGCTATGTTGAGTCGGGGCTTCTTTTGGCTCCCCTGCACATTTGACCTTATGCGAAATCAAGCTACTCTTGATAAATCTCAGTTTTACATTATTGTTGTACATTTTAATGAAAGCAAAAAACTTAATCTTTCACACATAACATTACATTTTATTTTATTTTATTTTTCTACAAGTATTTTTATGGAAACTGCTCTGAAAAGTTTTTTTCTCTGGTTTCCCAACAATATACACATTACTACTAGATTGACATCAAGGTACCACCCTTTTACTATCACAATTGTTAAATGTAACTACCTCTTCTACTCTAACAGTTTCTTTTCTTGGCCTTCTTGTTTGTGAAATTCCCTTCTGTTTGCTTGCTTTCTTGACAGATACAATCTCCAACGGTTTAAATGCAATGTTAGTTATCTTCTATCTACTTGCTTTTCATCCTTCTCTTATCCTTTCTTTGACATACCCTGTACTTCTAAAAAACACAGAGTTCACATCCTATTTTGGCATAATTTAGGATGAAGCACATACTGGCTCTTTTTTTTTTACTTTTTAATGAAAGTCACTGCTTTTTATTTAATTACATAGGGGTTTTTTTTCAGGTTTCATTGTTTACAATTTCTTTGCACTTTGACCTTGCTTTGAAAAATGGCTCTAATTATTTCCAAGGCAGTATCTCGGTGGACATATATTAATTTCAGGCAACAGAATATAAAATTTGACAGGATGCATAGCAGTAACCCAATTACGATTTTGGTCAGTCAAACATAATGAAAAATGATACAAAGTGTTTCTGTCTTTTCTAGCTGAAATGACCGGACACCAATTAGAACCACTTCTTATCTGTCTATCTACCACTCACCAAGTGGGCCATTTGTATAATTTTGAAGAGAAAAATCAATTCGTTGGCATCAGACAATCAGTACAAGCAATGCAATTGCCATTATTTAAACCAACTGTACTTGTTAGTGGCACAAAGACTTTAAGAATTGAAGCACAATAATATAAAAACGTTTTATTCCAAACACTTTTTCTCATTCAACCTAATGAAGCTTTTCTGAAATATATCTTTTTAACTCTAATTTTGAAGACAAAAAATAGATGAATCATCATATTCTACCCTTACATCAGATAAATAATGGACCATCTTGTTTGGATTGCAAGAAGAAGATGGAAGAAAAAGATATATCAGATTCTGTTATAGTGAATAAAAAAAAGTATACAATAAAAAAGAAAGAAATAGATCTTCTTCTTCTATGTGCCCTGTCCTTTCAGGACGTAGGTGATCATGGCTTTCCACGTCTCCCTATCCCTGGTGGTTCTTAGTACGTTTTCTCCTGTTGCACCATGCAACCCCGTTCCTTCATCCACCTGCTCAGACCCTGCAAGTATGTTATCCACTGCCTTCCTCTGTCCCTTTTTCCTTCTATCTGGCCTGTCAGTATCAGGTTCTCCAAGCCCTCCTTCCTCATTGCATGTCCCAGGAACTTCAGTTGTCTCTTCCTGATGCTCACTATTACTTTTCTTTTCATTGCCATTCTTTCCAACACCTCATCATTGCTCACATATTTGGTCCATGATAGCCGCAGCATCCTTTTGTAGAACCACATTTCTGCTGCCTCAAGTTTTTTCCTCATTTTTGATGATACTGTCCAACATTCACTGCCATATTGAAGAACTGACATCACATAGCAATCCAGTTCTCTCTTCTTTGTCTCTAGGGAAATGTTCCTGTGTTTTAGTACTTTACTCAGCTTCTGGAACATGTCCTTTGCCATGCCAATTTGCCTTTGGATCTCTATGTTGTACTTTCCATTTCTTGTTAGAACACTTCTTAGGTATTTAAATTTTTGTACTTGCTTGATTCTAGTATCCTCCACCTGTATTTGGCATTTTGAGTTGCTCTTTTTGCTGATGACGATGCATTTGGTTTTCTTGAAGTTTATTTGTAGTTCTTTTTTGTCACTCTCTTCAGCTACCTTCTGTAGGAGGTCTTGTTTTCTTTCCATGTCTGCAATCAGCACTGTATCATTTGCATGCCTTATGTTGTTCAAATTATGGCCTCCAATACCAAATCCTAGCATAGCATCTAGGGTCCTCAAAATATTCTCTCTGTACAAGTTGAATAGATATGGTGAAAAGACACATCCTTGTCTTACGCCCCTTTCTATCTTTGTAAATCTGCTGAAATTATTACCTGTCCGTATGCAGCAGTTTGCTGCCAGTAGAGATTCTTGATTACTCTGATGTCTTTCCCAAAAATGTCAAGGCTGCTGAGCATCTCCATCAATTCTTTGTGGTGTATTTTGTCGAATGCCTTCGCATAATCAATAAAGCATCTGTTTTGATGAAATAGAAAATGTCAATTTTTAATTTTTTCATTTGTATCCTCCTAATTCTATAGGTAGTGACCTGCATTCATATTTATGATTGTTATTGCAATATTTTGTTATCTTTTGTCAAATACTTAATGATATGACAGGGAAATGTCAATGGGTATTTTATAATTATGGCACTTTCATGTTATTTAATCATTAAGAATTATGATTTATTAGAAAATTCACAAAGGAAACTGAGATTTTCAAAATTACTGCTAATTGTTAGTAAACTATCATGCAATCAACATGGAAGAAAATACGTGGGTTAGCCCACTTGGCTTTGCTTAAAAATGAAGTCTATAAAGAGGCAATCATTATCTTCCCCTTTTTCCTCTTCCTTTCAGATGTAGTCAAACATAGATAAAGGTTTGGTCTGTTTTTTTTTCTGTTTTACGACGTATCAACCTCAATGGGTTTTTTAATGCTTACAAGAGTTTTACAATAGATTTGTGTGACTAGAATATATATTCTGAGTAAGAAATAAGATGGTTCAGTGATGTATTTTTGTAAAGTGGGTTTTATTGAGAGTCAGATGTATTACTGGTATGTATTTTTTCCAAAAATGTATTGCTGGTAATATTCTTTTTCCTTCAAAAATGTATTTCAGGAATTTTTGCTGTAAAAGTCTATTTTCATATTTTCATCATATTTTGACCCTAGTTTTGGGGGTTAACCGTTTGCTCATAGCTAGGACCCTAACAGGTGCTACCACACAGGGTCAGGGTGGACCTGGGGATAACAACAATTAAGAAGTAGTCCCATGCTTTAGCTGTTGATGGCAGCACAACATCTGTTATGGCTGTACAGGCTCATATGGTATTGAGTCTCAATTGCAATGAATGCGTGAGAAAATGCTCCCTTCCAATGTCACTGTGTTGTTTTACTTTCCTTCATGCAAACTTCACCCCATCAGCTAAACTCTGTTTCTTCTGCCCTTGGGGTAAATCATGTCTCCAGCATGAGCAATCATTGACAATGTCTTCCCACGCCTCAATGTCCATCTCCATTGTTCTTATGTCATTTTTTTCAAACATTCTTGAAGTGAAGCTGAGGAGTTTAAATCCTCTTGCCAGTGGCCAGTTCCCCATATAGAACTTCAGGACTCTCCCAGCAGTAGACTGTTACTTCTTGTATTTTGCCATTGTGGTGAGACAATGCTGCAGTGTCATCTCTAGGGTGTTTGCCTAGGCAGAGTTTTATGAGAAATCAGCTGTTGTCTACCCTATTCATACAACTCATGTTGCCCAGGGAAAGGCAGTGGCAAATACAGCTTGGCACCAAAATACAATATATACTTAGATATAAGTCATGTTTTTAAGATTAAAATTTAAGGCAAAAAAATCAAGAGTAACGTATAATAATTTCATTGTTTTTCTGTAATTATTCAAGAGATGTTAATCGCTTTTTAAAATATTTTTTAGTTGAAAACTTATTACAATAATATTCTCTCTGAATTTTGTTAGACAAGGTTTTTTTAATCATTGTGTGTGTAGATTGTTTCAGACTAATTCACTTGTTTTTCTAGATTTCTTTTATTGCAATTCTCTCTTTTTCTCTAATTTAATCAGTAGACTGAACAGAGACATCAGTTGGTGAGAGATCTATTAATCAGGAAAGAAAAAGCAAGGAAGTTAGGGGTTCCTCAGGCATATTTTGAAGGATGTCAAAGTTCACTAGGTTTATTGGAAAGGTTGTCAGTTCAGCACAGAGGTCAGTAGACAGAAATCAATTGGAAGAACATACAGTCACTGTCATTACATATAATGTAAATGAGAGAGAAAGTGTATAGCCCTTCTGAGAGGGTTTAGACATTACAGAACATAGGCAACTGAAGAAGGTCAAAGGGTACATGGCTGAAGCATGATAAAACAAGAAAATTAATCAGAACTAGCTTGCATACAATGAATACTATATTGTCTTGTATAAACATTTAAATGAAGGTATATATTATGCAAAAGCATTTGGTATAGGTATGGCACAAAGATCTATTTGAACTGCTAGAAAAAAAACGAGAAGCTATTTGGAAAGGAATTTAGGATAATCCAGAACAAACTGCTTGTATACAGATAGAAAATAAATTGAGTATCTATACAAAAATAAGTGTTATGAGACAAGGATACACCTTCTCCCCAGATTTATTCAACCACTACAGCCAGGCTAATCTAAAGGAACTAGAGATGCTACCAGTATTTATTATTGCTAGGCATAATCTTAACAATATATGGTGATTTTTCTAAGCCTAGGCCAAAAGTAGAAAGATTGAACTTAAAACTTGGTTATAAATTATGCTAGCGAGACAAGCTTGCTAACCATTGCACTATGTCAAAGTGCCCTAATCTTTACAATATATAATATGGAGATGACACTGTATTGATGGCTGACTCACAAAGAAAACTATAGTCCCTCATAGGCAGGGTCATAGAAGAAAGTTATAAACTGAAGACAAACTGTCAATAGTTTGAAAACAGAAAGTATGGTCATCAGCAAGACAAAACATTCAAAAAGCTAAGTTGCTAAGAAATGGACACATTTCATTAGGAACAGGAAAATGTGCTGAGTTGCTATGCATCTTCTGATATTGAAATGACTGATGGACAATTTCTTTGAGGATCAGATAAAAACTGGAGCCAGCAGAAATATGGTTCTACAGAAAAATACAGGGAATTCTATAGATAGAGCAAGTAAGCAACGAGGAAGTCTTAAATAAAATGACAACAGAAAACAAAAAAAAACACTTACACTCATAATCAGTCAGTCAGTTACATGCCATACACAATACATGCTTTGGGTGATCATGTCTCAAAAGTGACATGACTGACTGGGCAGAAGATTATCCCGCAGTAGGTT
Organism: Ascarosepion bandense; assembly: GCA_037127315.1. Lineage (NCBI taxonomy): Eukaryota > Metazoa > Mollusca > Cephalopoda > Sepiida > Sepiidae > Ascarosepion > Ascarosepion bandense. The sequence goes on along the minus strand of JBBBDQ010001346.1, from coordinate 1,595,646 downwards.
GCCATTTCGTCTGCGGTAGACTGATTGCCAGCCAAGGCTATAGAACCCAATCTGTCCTATTATTTAACCCATAACTGGAGGGAAATTACGATTAATATTTTTCCCAAGGATATTTGCGTGTAAGTGAATGCAAGGAATTCAACTGGAATTTGAACTCAGCTCCCTGATTTGTAGTTCCGAGTCGATATCCACTGTACTACAATGCACATCCATAATCAGAAGATAGCTGAAATTCATTGGGCACATAATGAGGTTGGAAAATTTAGTAAACTTAACCCTCTCAAAGCATAATGAGGGCAGAAAGATAGATGAAAGCAGTGAGCTACTAATCGGATAAGCTTGTGTGAAGAGATGGCAGAATGGGGTGTGTAGAGCCTTAGCAAAACGAGAAAAATTGTTAAGAACCACACAAGATAAAACATTGTGGAGAGTCATGATTGCTTATGTTTTGAAAGGATACAGATTATAGAAGATTGTGGATTATTTTAAATGAAATTAATTTTTTTTCTCAATAGTATAGGATTATAAATTATAAGCATTTTGTTTTTGATGATCAGGGCTTCAGATTCACTGATTGCTAATTTCTAGGATAAATACAAAGTTTTAATGCTTTATATTTCATAATTCTCCTTTGTCACTTTTATTTCTTGTTCTGTTATCCTACAAGAAAAGAGCCATCATTTTATTGTCGTAAACACTAATAAGACTAAATCTTTCATACATAAATCTATTGTTTATTTGCTTTCACACTTTGTCAATTAATGTTGGTATAAGGCTGTGTAGTTTAAGAGACTTTCTTTGAACAATGATCTTCTTGCAAGAAGTTTGGAGATTTGCTTTTCCTTCTTGGTTGGAGCACTTATAAGGCAACAAGATGACAGGAAGCTATATATGTGCACATTATAAGCTTGGGTGCATCTGCTACCTGTTCACATATCAGGGGTAGCCACTGATATCATTTGAGTCCTGATTCTCCACCTGCTGGCTATGTGATTACCTTTCATATCAACTCTCTGATGTACCTTGGTTCTCTGAGGCTTCAAGTACAAAGTCATTTTAATATCTCTTAGAGTGAGCCTAGGGTCACCACAAATCAACTTCTTTATAGAACAGGTTTCTTATTGATATTTTTCTCCTAGCACTCATTAAACTGAACACAATGTCACTGAATTGGTAACCATGTATTCACTCTGGTCTTCAGCTGAACATTAGTAGAAGGAGGTGACACCATAGTAGCAGTGATAGCAAAAGTCACTAGGTACCTATGAGGGTATATAATATGGACATCTCAAATGTCATTTCTAATATAGTGAGTTAAGTCCTCTGAGTGAGGTCACATTACAACAACCTTGTCTGAGACTACTGGAACGAAGACAATTCTTATTGCTACAGTGATGTCACCTCCTGCTATTTCTGTTTGGCTGAAAGCCAGAGGGTATAAATGTCATCAGTTGAGAGACACCAGTAGTATTTGATTTGATTAGTTAAAGTTGTTTAAAGTTACAAATAATGGAAGGCGTTGTTTGTTACAGTATCAATCAGATATAAATACATTCACAGAAAAAGCTGCTATCCAGTGTATAATGTATACATCTATTGTCTATGGCACATGATGTTATTTTAAATTTTCTTATCACTATATATATATATATATATATATATCCAAGTATATTTGCCACATTTCACTGCCTCATCATGGGGTATTAAACACCAAAACTTAAAAGTTTTCAAGTTGCAGAATGCTATTATAATAATTATATATATATATATATATATATATATATATATATATATATATATGCTCTATTTCTGTATTAAACATTTTTAAAAAGTAAATATCAAACTGTGGAATATACATCCATCCACTAGTTTAAACTACTTATATATATCGAAATGAATAAAAACAAAGAAAATGATTGCAGCATTCCAAACATTAATTTAAAACAGTGCTCAATATAAAAATAAAGCAATGAATATTTATTATTAATTATTGTGTTGTAGTTTGCACATGTACTAATTAATAATAACTATATATATATATATATATGTATATAGCCACACACAAGTTATATATATATATATTTTCTAAACATATACTGTTAAATATAAGAGACAATGTATATCATGTTTAATCATGAGCCGTTCTAAACATTGTATTTTGGCTTTAATATGTGAGCCAAAAGCTTAGAACCAGCATAATAAAAAATATCCAAATGTTGGAGAATTTTTGTCTTTATTTTCACCTGAAAATAAAGCCAAAATACAATGTTTAGAATGGCTCATAATTAAACATAATAGATGTTCATTGTCTCTTATATTTAACAGTATATGTTTAGAAAATTATCTACTGCCTCGATACACTAAATATATATATATATATATATATATATATAGCCACACACATCATTTCTATTTGGCCAAAAGTCACTTCCATAAACATGACTAACCTCCAGGAGACTAGCTTACAGCTTATCAGTCTAACATTTTCCACCAACATGAACTCAGATGATTATATCAAATCAGTTGTTTAGTTTGCTGAGAGGAAAGTTTGTTCACTGTGTCATTCTAGACAATTTTTCTCATTAGAATCTTTTATGCATTTATGTCTACCATTCATCCATGCACTGAATACTGTTGCCACATCTAGTCTAGTGTTTTGTTATATATCTAGAAATTCTTGACAAAAACCAAAGAAGAATCTGCAGTTTTATCAATCCTGACCCTGGCATCATGGCTTGAATCACTGTCCCACTGATAGCTTCCTTTTGCTTTTTCTAGATATATTTTCATGGTAATTGTTTTGATGAGATTTCCTCTTTGGCACCTCCACTTTAGGACTTTAAGCATAATACTAATTTGTCAGGTCTCATCATTTTACTGCTGATTTAATTTGTAGCATAAGATTGAGACAAATGATTAACTTCTGTTTTCAATTAAATCAACAGTAAAAGGCTGGGACCTAACTGCCAACTTAGTACTATGCTTAAATTCCTGATTGTTATTTTTTAATTTAATTTTTAGTTTAGATTAATATTTAGGAATTGGTGAACATAAACAATTAAATGCAAAGGAATATAAAGTTTTTGATATAAGTAAAATACAATTGCAAAATTACTTCAATATATTATCTTTTTTTCAACAGCATGGCTTAACTAGTGTATGATAGATATCAGCTTTTTAAGGGGCTTATTTTGATGCATAGAGGCTATAAAAGGGAAATCAATAAGATAGCAACCAGACCATTAAAATGAAAGGAATTGCTTTTAATGATCTGCAGATCATAGTCTCAAAGCTGCTTCAATATTTTATGTTCCCAGTATGAGACAACAATGAAAATGGTTCATGACATCTGCAGTTAGGTTTTTTGACAGACCAGCATGTGTGTGTATTGATATTTTAAATAGGATTTTGACATTTCAACAGCTAAAAGTAGAACTCCAACTTCTTTCTTCTATACCCCATACATCTTTAGAACATGGATGATCATGGCTCTCTACAACTTCCTAACCTTTGTAGCTTTTGGCAATTTTTGTAATTTAATTAACAACCTATGCTTTTAAACAGTGTTTTACACTTTAGGTTACAGATCTTTCTCTCTTTATTAACTGTCCTGATAAATGCACAACTAAGTTACACTAAACAATACATCAGTTAGTCAGTTAAGTACCATAAATGATACATGATTAGGCGATCATGTCTCAAAAGAGACATGACTGACTAGGTAGAAGATTTTCAGCAGTAGGTTGCCATTTCTTTTTGTGGTAGACTGGTTGCCAGCCAAGGCTGTAGAACCCAATCTGTCCTATTATTTAACCCATAACTGGAGGGAAGAGATAGATTAATACCTTTCTCAAGGGTATTTGTGTGTAAGTGAATGCAAGGAATTCAACTGGAATTTGAACTCGGCTCCTCGATTTCTTGTTACAAACCGATATCCGCTGCACCACAATGCCAATATCCACTGCACCACAACAAAACATCACAGAACCAAAATAGCCTTTCTTTTTGTTTTTTGTTATTCCCTTATTCTTTCACACTCACCCAGTGTAACTTCTTGGATCTTAGTGGCTTTATTGCATTGCTTGGGGGTGAAATTATTAAAAAATGTTTGTTCTGCAATACATATTTTTTTTAATCATTTTAGCTCAAACAAGGCAGGAATCTCTAGTTATAGAGAGTGAAAGTGAGAGAAAAGACTGGGTATAGGGAGGATTGAGGAAAAGACAAAAGATGAATAGAATTCAAGAAGACTGAAACTGGCGATTGATGTTGCATTTAAATTTTTGAAGATTGTAGTTATCAGGAAGCAAGTAAATAGAAGGGAGTTCAAAAGGCAGGAATGCAAGAAAGGAAACTGATGGAGTAGGAGTGGCGATTGCACCTAACTATTTTAATAGTAAACAGATTGGACCTAGATAGCAAAGTAGTCTTTTTGTATGCCCTGTGTCCCTTGAGGAGATAGGTGATCATGGTCCTCCTCATCTTTCTGTCCCTTCTCAGACTTAATAAGTTATATCTTTTTGTTATTTCTCCCAAACCCTGCTCTGCTGTTCATTTTCTCAAGCCCCTTAAGTATGCCAAGCACTGCTTTTCTTGTCCTTCTTTTCCTCTGTCTGCCCTGTGAGTGTCAGATTTTCTAAACCCTTTTTCCTCCCATTCTCTCCAAAACCACATCATTGATCACATGTTTAACCCACTGTATTCTCAGCATCCTTCTGTAGAACCAAATTTCTGTTTGCTTCAAGTTTCTTCTTCATCTTTGAAGTGGTTGTCGAGCATTTGCTGCCAAGAGGGATACCATGTAACAGTTCAGGACTCTTTCCTTTACTTTTAACAAAATTTTCCTCTCTCTTAATATTGTGCTTAGCTTTTGAAATGTGTCTTTGGCCATCCTAATACATTTTTGGCTCTGTGTTGAATTTTCATCCTCTGTTAGAACACTTCCCAGGTATTTAAATTTCTGTACCTACTTGATTTTAGTATTCCCAACCAGTAATTTTTATTTTAGGCTCCCCTTTGAGTGTGACAGTAGGAAATATATATACTCGATGGTCTTTATTATAATAGAGTTTGAGTTTTGTTTAATGGCACATCAACCCCTGTGGGTTATTTAATGCCAGAAAGGTGGGGTTTGAAGGTATTTTTTTCAATGTAATAAGGTTGATTTAGTCAGATTTTAATGAAATTTTTTTTTAAATTTTATTTTAGAAAATTGAAGTTGTCTTCTAGTTTTGTATTCAAAAATATATTGCTGGTAATAATTTTTGTTCTTTTAAAAATGGATTATGCAATAATTTTTTTCTTTCAAAAATTTGATATGGTAATAATTTTTTCCTTCAAAAATGTGAATTTTTCTATAAAAGTTTATTTTATGTATATATATATATATATATATATATATATATATATTTCTATAAAAGTGTATTTTTATACTTTCATAGTATTTTTACCCCAGTTTGGGGGTTAACTATTTGCCCATAGCTGGGACCCTAACATTTGTTACCACTCCAGGTCAGGATGGATGGAGAACAACAGCAATTAAGAGGTGGTTTCATGCTCCTCACAGCCTCTCAATCACACACCTTGCTGCCGGGTGCAGTTTACTGTCATACCCAGGACCATATTATAATAGAGAGCAATTTTATTACTACCATAAACAGTGGAAATTCTATACTGTGTCATTTGGAATAAAACATTCATTATTTATAATTATAAATAATACTATTATGAATATAAGAATGTATTCTACTATAAATTATAATTATAAATGCTTTTATCATCATAGGTATAATCAATAGTAATAATGGTTGTGCTGATGGTATAATGGTTGACAACTCAGAATGAGAAATTGGCAAGCAGAGTTCAAATTCCAGCTGGATTTGTTATATTATATGGAAATACCCTTAGAAAAGGTATAAATCTCTATTCTCCCCAGCTATAGGTTAAATAGCATGACAGACTGGGATTTTCAATCTTGATTACAACTCGTCTAGAAGAAGGAAAACTCTGAATTCCCACTCATTAGCACTTGAACACATGGTTGTCTAAAGGAAAGAAAAACCCAATAGAAAATCAACTCTTCCTCAGAGGTTGGATATGAGGCCAGTTACAACAAAACATATTTGTATACTGAATACTCACTAGAGGCCATATGTACCACCAGGCAGATAGCAAATTAATTGCTACAGTAAAATGTTTTTAGAGGAAGTGTGTGATATCTATAGGTTTCAATATTTTCTATGAAAATATTATCATAGGAATTCTGATAAGATTGCATTGGCCAAAATGTCAATCAATTTTTTGTTCACACTAAACTTAAAGCATTCTAATAAGTAGCTGACTTTGATTTGTTTCTTGTGTGCTTGCACTAATTGGATATTTGTCATTTTTACAGAGTTCAATGCACACTTGTACTGAGGTTGCATTTTGTGTACTAGTGATCACTCTAACAATGGAGAGCCAAAATAAACATTATTGGGAGCTCATGCTTTTTTTATTTTATAATATAGGTAAGAAAGTGATGGAAACCTGTAAGAAGACGAGCTATGTGTGGAGAGGACGTTGTTATGGAACGTGTATGCCAGGAGTGGTATTCCAGATTTTGATCAGGAAAGTTTTCAGTTCAAGATGCACTTTGTTAACTAACTTAGAGTAATGTCAACAAAATGAAGGAGTTATTTAATATCGACTCCCATTATACAACCAGGATATCCAAATCAAGTTTTGAAAACCATCTGCATTAACTTGATTATGACAGCAAGCTCAATGTTTGGATCCCATATCAGTTGAATGAGGCTAACCTTGCTCACTGGATTTCCATCTGAGATTTGTTGCAGAAATGTGAAGAAAATTATCCCTTTTTGAAGAGCATGGGGACAGGGGGCAAAATGTATCTTTTTATAATAATTTGAACTACAATCGATCATGAAGAAAGTATGATAAATTACCTGAAACAACCTTCAAAGCAAGACTTTATCTGAAGACAGCTACACTTTCAATTTGATGGGATTGGAAGCATGTTGTCTTATACAAGCTTCTTCCGACAAAGAGGACTATCAGTTCATATGTACTATGACCAGCTGGACTAATTAAATGCAGCAATACCCTAGAATCATCCTGCACTTGATAACTGTAAGAGAATTTTTCCCATTGCAGATGCATATGTTACTGAGAAACAGCTGGGAAGTTTTGGCACACACTCCATATTCTGTCAACTGTGCATTTTTAGATTTCCACCTGTTTTGGCCCTATTAAAATTTATTGACAGACATTCAACTCTGAAGAGGATGTAAAAATTCACCTGGAAAAGGTTTTCACCAATAAAGAGAGGATATTCTTTCAGCAGGACATAATGCGCAAAAGATGGCAGAAGCTATTGAAGTGAAATGATAATTATGTTATTGATTGAATAAATAGGTTTGTGTTTAAAATTAGTGTCCTTCTTTTTCTCCTTTTGCTTAAAATACCAAATGGTCTTTTTGGTCAACCCAATATTATGTCCATATATGTAAGTAGTTTGGGATTATTCATTTGTAGATAATGAAAAAATGTGTCACTTTTTCTCACTAACATGGCATGGTTTCCTTTTATCTTCTCTAAAGATATTTTCATGGCAACTGCTTTGATGAGTTTTTTCCATGGTTCCCCACCCATGTGAATTTAAGCATGCTACTAAATTGTCATCTAGGCACCAACCTTGTACTGTTGAAATAGTCAAATGTAACTGCCACTTCTACTCAAACAGTTTTTGGTCCTGGGCATAACAGTAAACTGGCTCCACCAGCAAGGCCTCTGATTAGGAGGTTTTGAAGAGCATGGAACCATTTTACTGTTCTTTCCAGATCCACCCTGGCCCAGAGTGGTAGCAGTTGTTAGGGTTCCAGCTATGGGTAAATAGTTAACTCACAAACTGGGATCAAAACACTAAAAAAAGTATGAAAATGCACTTTTATAGAAATATATCCATAAAAATAGACTTTTATGGAAAAATATGCATTTTTGAAAGAAAAACATTACCAACAATACATTTTTGAAGAAAAATATTTTTACCATTACACATTTTTGAAAGAAAAAATATTCTCAGGAAAACATTTTTGAATTCAAAACTAGAAGTCATTTTCAGTTTTCTAAAATAAAAAAAGAATAAAAACAAATAATTTTCATCAAAATATGGCTAAATCAAACTTCTTACTATAACCGAACATTTAAAAAAAACTTTAAAATCCTACCTTTTTGGAATTAAAAGGTTGACATGCTGTTAAACAAAACTCAAACTCAAATAGTTTTTCTCGCACTTCCTGCCTATGTAACACCCTTCCATTTACTTGCTTTCCCGTTAGCTACAAACTTAAAAAATTTAAATATAACATCAATTGTTATCCTCTTGAATCTTTTATTCTATCTTCAATACCCACTGTAGTCAGTCTTTTATTTCACTGTAATCCCCTGCACACTAGTGGCAGTCCTGTCTTGCTTGGGGTGAAAAGTTTAAAAAAAACAATTAAGGCCAGTTTATTTTTGAAGAGTGTCAATTGAAATAGAACCAAGGAATTCTAATTTAAGCTAAAATGGCCACCATGTTTCCCCTGCCTGATAGGAGCCACCAATTTCAATTTCATTAAGGCATATGCATGGTTCTAGTGCTTTTAAAACTATTGCTAATTTGTATCTTCTATGTGCCTTGTCCCTTGAGGACGTAGGCGATCATGAACTTCCACGTTTCCATATCCCTGGTGGCTCTGAGCATGCCTTCTCCTGTTACACCATGCAATCCTCGTTCCGTCATCCACCTGATTAGGTCCTTCAAATATGTTATCCATTGCTTTCCCCTGTCTCTTTTTCTCTATATCTGGCCTGTTAGTATCAGATCTCCAAGCCCTCCTTCCTCATTGTGTGTCCCAGGAACTTCAGCTGTCTCTTCCTGATGCTCAGTATTAATTTCCTTTTTGCTTCCATCATTTCCAAGACCTTATCATTGCTCACATACATGGTCAAAAACCTGAATGAAAGGTGAGCCACACAGACAAGCAGGGAGAAGGATCTAGAGAACTTGACCTGTGTGGGACTGTGCAAGGCATGAGTATCAACTACAGAAGTATTAGTCATGCCATAAGTGGATGCTAAAACAAGTATCTTCAACTAGAGAATTAATGATTTTGATAAACGTTTCTTTTTTCTGTTTTACAAATTTCTTTTAATATTAAACAGCAGTATGATTTTGTCAGCAACTAGAAAATGAAAAAGAAAACAACACTTACAAGATTAATCTGGAAAATACTGAGGCCCAGATTGGTTAGACTCCAAACTCTTGGTTTCTCTAGAGTATCATCAGTGCAGTTACTTTGCCTTATAAAGATAATTTTATTAAACAAACATTGACTTTATAACATTACAAGCTACTTCTGCTTTCATAGAAACTTCAATCAGAAAACCTCAAGTGGCTTTAATGGAGTCTCTCCCTTGAGGTTTCTCTCTTTTGGAAGTAATCTTATTAAACATTTGGAGAAGTACACTACTATCAAATTTCTGAAGTTTTTATCAGCTTATAAAGCCATATTCTTATGGCGACATTTCAGCTAATTTTGCACAGTATTAGTGCATTTAATAACTTCAAGCCATTTACTGAGTGTGCATTTGTAACATTGTGAAAAAATGTGGGTATTATAATTGATTTTCTCTGATTAGTTAGATTTTGGAAACCTAGTGTTTTGTTTTTGTAATTTTTAAAACATTACTTATTAGTCATTTATTCATTGAATGACAAAACCAGTAATAACTAATAGTACAGGGTGATCCAAAAAAAACAGGGACTTTTTAACAATCCAATAAAACCAGGAGTGATGGAAGAAAAATATTTCATTCAAAGTAATTGAAACCTTAAAACATGCCATTTAAGAAACTATGATGGAATTTTCATTTTTTTTTTTTAAGTTATGTCCTGTAGCTGGCGTCCTTCTGTACGAATGCATTCTTGAAATCTGCTGTTGAGACAGTGACTGAGATCTCCTGTTCATTTTCAAAAAAATAAGGTCCGATGATCCCATGTAATGAAACAGCACATCATACTGTCACCTCCTAGTGTGCTCATGAACTTCATTAGGATTTGTGTTTACCCAGTAACAGTAGTTCTGCTTATTCACGTAACCTGTGACAGGAAAATTGGCCTCATCTAACATCCATAATTTGCTTAAAAATTCATCTTGATCCTTGAAATGGCAGAGTGTTTACTTTGGGAGGCCACTGTTTCACAGTGCTTCCACTTGCTCATGTCTGCCAATACTTCTTCTATATGCCCTGTCCTTTCAAGATGTAGGCTATCATGGCTTTCCACATTTCCCTATCTCTGGTGGCTCTTAGCAAGCTTTCTCCTGTTACTCCATGCAACACTCGTTCCGTCGTTCACCTGATCAGCCCCTTCAAATATGTTATCTGCTGCTTTCTCCTGTCTCTTTTTCTCTTTATCCGGCCTGTTAGTATCAGATTCTCCAAGCCCTCCTTTCTCATTGGATGTCCCAGGAACTTTAGCTGTCTCTTCCTGATGCTCACTATTAATTTCCTTTTCATTTCCATCCTTTCCAAAACCTCATCATTGCTCACATGCTTGATCCATGATATTCGCAGCATCCTTCTATAGAACCATATTTCAGTTGCTTCAAGTTTTTCATTCATCTTTGATGATATTGTCCAGCATTCACTGCTATATTGAAGAATTGATATCACATAGCAATCCAGTACTGTCTTCTTTGTTTCTAGCAAAATTTTCCTGTTTCTTAATACTTTACTCAATTTGTGGATCATGTCCTTCACCACACCAATTCACCTTCGGATCTCTGTGTCATACTTTCCATCTTCTGTTAGAACACTTCCTAGTTATTTGAATTTTTGTACCTGCTTGAATCTAGTATCCCCCACCTGTATTTAGCATTTTGAGCTGCCCTTTTTTCTGATGACCATGCATTTGGTTTTCTTGCAGTTTATTTGTAGTCCTTTTTCCTTAGTCTCTTCAGCTACCTTCTGTAGGCGGTCTTGTAGTTTCCTTTCCATGTCTGCTATCAGCACTGTATCATCTGCGTACCTTATGTTTAAATTGTGGCCTCTGATGACGAATCCTGGCATAACTTCTAGGGTCCTCAGAATAGTCTTGCTGTACAAGTTGATTAGATCTGGTGAAAAGACACATCCTTGTCTTACACCCCTTTCTGTCTTTGTATATCTGCTGAATTCGTTACCAGTCCATATGCAGGTGGTTTGCTGCCAGTAGAGATTCTTGATTACTCTTAGGTCTTTCCCAAATAAGTCAAGGCTGCTGAGCATCTCCATCAATTCTTCTTTGTGGTGTATTTTGTCAAATGCCTTTGCATAATCAATAAAACATAGGTACAAGTCCTTCTTCATTTGTATTGTCCTTTCAGAGAGCATTCTAATCATAATGATGACGTTCCTTGTTCCAGTGTCTTTGACTAACTCGCACTGTTCTTGGCCTATTTCTGGCCTGATTTTGCTTCTCGCATTATTCATCAGGATTCAGAAAATCAGTTTTGTTATATGGCCCATTAATTTGATGGTTCTGTTAAATTTGCACTCATTTGCATCTGGCTTCTTAGGCAGTGCTGTGAAGATTGACTTGCTGAGGTCATCTGGTATTAAACCACTATTATAAATTTCATTTATTATTTCTGTAATTTTTTCTATACCAAATTCTTCTGGAGCTATCAGCAGCTCTATTACTATGCCATCTGGTCCAGATGCTTTGTTTCTATTTAGTTTGGCCATTGCAGCTTCAACTTTGGACTTTGATATTTCCGATTTGTCCTCATCTTTGTGTATTATTGGTCACTCTCTCTTATCATGGAAAAGATCTTTTATATATTCTTCCCATCATTGGAGTATTTCCTCTTTCTCCAATATGATTGTTCCATCCTTGGATTTTATACACCCTGTTGAAGAGCAGGTTTTTTGTCCTGTCAGTTTATTATTTCTTTATGCATGTCTGCTTTATTATGCCTGCTCAATCTCTCTACTTCTGTACATTTGTCATTGAGCCATTCCTCTTTAGCCTACCTGCATTTTCTCCTTATTTCTTTGTGTAGTTTCCTGTACTCTATTCCATGTCTTGATAACATTTTCTGCCTCTTTTGCATCATGTTGAGAATCTCTTCAGTCATCCACTCATTTTTTCTTTTGCGCCTGATTTCCTTTGGGGGCAATGTTGTTTGCTGATGTCAACATCGCTTCCTTTAGTGAGTCCTGTTTCGAGTGTCCTTTTCCAATCTGTTCTTTGATTTTCATGCTGTTAGTATATTTCTGTAGGTTGAGGTCATTGAAGAGTGAGTTGTATTTCAGTTTTGGTGCTGTTTGGCTTCTTCAATCTCTGGAGTTTCACCTTTAGTTTGCAGATGACTGGGACGTGGTCGCTTCCACAGTTGGCACCTGAATAGACTTTGCATTGAACCACTGCATTTCTAAATCTCATGTTTATGGTTACGTAGTCTATCTGGTTTTTCGTGTTGCCTTCTGGACTTCTCCATGTCCATAGACATTGTGGGTGTTCTTGAAACCAGGTGTTAGTTATTACCTGGTCATTTGCTGGGCATTATTGGACACATTTTTCTTCTCGTTTGTTGCGGATTCCTAATCCAAAGTTGACAGCTGTCATACCTTCCCTCTCCTTGCCTACTTTGGCATTCAAATCTCCCATGTTGATTCTAATTTCTTAGCTTTTACATTGAGCCTTGGCATTGTCTAGAGTGAAGTAAAAAGATCCTATTTCTTCAGTACTTTGCATTGTTGGTGCATAGATGACTACAATTTCTATGTTGAATAGTCTCCCTTTCAGTTTGACCAGGAGAACTCTTTCAGAGAACTGAAACTGGCAGTATCCCAGAATGCATTTCTTCATTTCTTTGTCCAGTATTATGTTGATTCCTTTTTCATTATTTTTGTCTTCTGCATATATTATTCTGTGGTTGTTGCTGCTGAAGTCTCCATTGTTTGGTCATCTGTTTTCATATATTCCCAGAATATTGATGTTCAGTCTGTTCATCTTCTGCTTGAGATTCTCTAATTGTCCACAGTTGTTGAGCATCTGGACATTCCATGTCCCTAAGGTAATTCTTTCTTTGTTGCACACAGTTGCAGGGTAATGATCCAGAGATGCCTGTTGCTCATGTCATTCCCTCCCGAGCGAGGGACAAGTTTTGGGAAAAAGTGTCCCTTTTATGCCTTTGGTGCTAAAAGTCGCTGGATGACGGTTATGTTACACCTGCTGCCCATGTCAATCCTTACAGGGTGAGGAATTGCTTCCTTTGGAATCAACCCCCTTCACGCCATTAGGTTTTATATATTTATATTGTACAGCCAGGATTATGCGCAGGATAGATAAATAGTGGAGTGGTATCCTGTTGCCTTCTCCATGGTGATTTATTGAGACACCACCTCTAGTTAGCTGGCTGTTGACTCTTGAAGAGTTCTTCCGCCCTTTGTAGGTTTAATTTTTTATCCTACCGGGTTGCTAACATATCATAAAAAAAAACAGAACAGGGTGGGTGGGAGAAAGAAGACTAAATATTAAGTATATACTTGGTATAAGTTTAAATAATTAGTTATGTAGAGGAAGATATGTAGAGATAGGTAGAGGAAGATATTATAGCTATCAGTTATAAAATTGTAGAGAGCCATGATTGCCTACATCCTGAAGAGACATGGCATATAAAGAATTAGTTACAGCTACTATTGCTACTACTACAGCAAAAGATAGTAATATTGGTAGTCATAATAGAAAAAAATGCAGAAGGCATAAATGTTAAAAAAAATAAAAACAGGAAAACAATGCATAATGTGATTTGGTGTTTAACATACAAATAGGCAAACATTAATTGATATCATTTACAACTGAATATTCATAATTTGTGTATATACATGTATCACAAGCAAAATTGTAAATAATGGAACATTTTTATTTAACCTCTTTTCCATTTTATTTCATATTTAAAATACAAGCTCTCTAGATATTTGCAAAGCTGAGCTTACTCACTATTTGCAAAGTACCCAGCAAGATCTGAACACACTAAAACCCTTTTGTTTGTCAAACTTGTTTATTCTTTCTTTCTGGGTGGTTCAAGATGGAACCTGCTTTCACAGATAAGATTTCAGTGTTTATGCCTTCTATAAACAGCTGCTTTACAGAGTCCAAAATTTGTATTTTCCTGTGAACTCGTGTTTGTAAACATGTTAAATCATATATTTTTTTTTTACAATATTTAAGTTTGGCATTTAACAAGCAAAGTAGCAAAAACTGGAAATTAACATTATTTGTTACTGAATGTGCTCATAATGTGTGTATATACATGTATCACAATCTTCCCAGAGCTGTCAAAAACGCCTCCCATCCAAATCCTTTTCATTTCTATTAGAGGAACCCCTCCTTGATTAACATTGTCTTCAGGGGTGTAGCCATACTAATCACAATTTGACAAATGCACATTGGTGAGGCTATTTAACACATATTTAGAGGTTTGAAGAGTTGTCCTTCTTTTAGACTGGTTGCCATCTAAAGCTTTATGTTGCAGTCTATTAGCAGCTGGGGTAGAGTTGGATTCATGCCTTTCTAAAAGTATTTACATGTCATGGAATGTAACAATTTTTATATATATGATCAGTGTAAAATATGATAATAAGCATGCATCTCTCATTTCAAAATTTGGACTCGTTTTTTTTTTATCATTTCACCCAAGCAAGGCAATAAAGTCATTAAGATGCAAGAGGTTTCTTAGTGTTAGTCATTTCAGTTGTAAAATTGATGAGGCTTTGCCATCAATCTCGTACTGTACTTGGATTCATAAAATCTTTATTTAAAGAAAAGTTACAGGGAAAATACATTACAGTGATAGGAAAGGACTGAAGTCAAGATGCCAAATAATGACCAATAATATTGCATATTCCTCTTTGAATTTTATTAAGAATAAATAAATATATAGCAGGAGCCCCAGACCAGATATGGCAGTAATATTCAAAGCAAGGTTGAGTGGTATACTTATAAATACATAAGATAGATTCTCATCATAAAAATTGTCTAGCATGACATAGTGAATCCTATTTCTTACAGTTAAAGTTATATTTAGCAATTTCAACTGGAAAATGATGAGACCTAGCTTCCAATCTAGTACTGCATTTAAATTCATAAAGTCTGGGTAATATATAGAAAAGTTCAGTAGAACAATTACCATGAAAGTAGATATATAGAAAAAAGCATGGGGGAAGCAATGTTATGGTGGTGGAAGTGTGACTGAAGCTGAGGTCAGGATTCTTCTTTGTAGTTTATCAGGATTCTTTGCAGATTCCTCTTTGTACTTTATCAAGAATTTCTAATATATAGCAGAAACACTGGACCAGATGTGGCAGTAATATTCAAACATGCTTTAAATGTTGCTGCCACAATCTGGTGTGATGTTACTGCTAGATATTTTTAGATTCTTGATAAATTACAAAGAAGGATTTATATTACATATTTATACAGGAGTATGAACAGTAAATAAATGCTACACTAGCTGTCTCTTGACTTCTACCTCCTTTCCTTGAAAATGACCAAAGATGATCGAAAGTAGTCAGAGCATTACACAAAATTTTGTAAAATACTTTTACAAATTTCCAGTTTATATTTAATGACTTTTTCAACCCCAAGAGAAATTTCCAAACCCTGCTCAGCCATTTATTCAATTGAGCTCGCCACATAGATTATGAGTTGTTTTTCTCTGTCTCCCATATTGTCAATCTGTTCCATGAGTATCAAATTTTCCAAGCCTTTTTTCCTCATGTGCACCAGAAATTTCAGCTGCCTCTGAGGTTAAGTATAAGTGGTCTTTTTGTTGCCATTCATTAAGAGTGGATAAGTTAAACGTCTAGCTATACTAGACATCAAACATTTAATTCTAAAACTGAACATCACTTCATCACAAATAGTTTTTATATAAAATTCTGTTAATGAAACATGACACTTTGGAGTTTTTCTATATTATTATTATGTGATTATTCATATACGCTGATATAGTTTGGGGACACCTTGTGGAATTCAAAGAATTGCCTAAAGAGGTGTCTTTTTCAAAACTAATTTACTAGCTAACTTTCACCCAGAGAGACTTTCTCTCTCTGAAGGGTTTTATCATATAATAAATAACAAAATTAACTCAGTAATGCATAAAGTTTCTTCAAAATTTTAGTTCATTTTTCCTAATATGCCTCACTGGATAAAGATAATGTCTGGTGGATTTTAAATTTTAGATCACCCCTCTCTAAAAATTTGGATGCTTTGACTTAAATGGTTAAACAATTTCAGCATCCAAGCTATGTTAGAAGTCAATAAAACCAAAGAGTATGAAATTTATTAATTATTAAATCCAAAGCACTTCTATATTTCCTTGAGACACAGGAATAAAACTGTGTAGCTTTTGAGTTGCTGTAATTTTTGAGGAAGTTTTTAATCTATCTTCTAAGATTTTGTTTTACATGTCCTTTCATTTGTTGAAGAATACAAAATATCTATGCCTTAAATGTATTTTCTTGCATAAAAAACAACTGTCTTGGTCTCATTATCTGTTCATTATAAGGCTGCTGCAGAGTTACATTTGCTGTTAATTTCTTAAGAGTGCTGCCTAACCCATCGCATGGTTCTTTCCCATGAAATGTAGCAAAAAAGTGCCACTTTGTGTCTATACCAAAGTTCGTTTTATTGCTGTACAAATTGATAAAATATGAAGCAGCACCATCAGAGAAATAGATCAGATTTTTCTTTAAAATTAAGGTTGGCTTGTTTGTTTTTTGTTTTTGTTTTTTTTATCATGTATACACGCTTTCTTTGGAACAAATGGACAGCTACTGTGTCATGCTTGAGACAATCTGACATAATTACAAAATTGATACACTCCAACTCTGACATTTCTGTAGTAAGAGACAAATGGCTGTTAATATGGCTTGAGAATTATTCCAGTGGAAGTCTTGTGCAGCATCCAACAAAATGAATAAATAATTCTCAACAAAATCTGCAACCACCATGACTTCACCATCCATCAAAAAACTTTGCTTATTAGAAAAAGATTTTGACTGTTTTTTGGCAATGAAATCATGATCATTCAAGGGTAGAAGGCCTGCATGAACATTTTAATATGTTCCTTTGTAGATTGTGATACATTTTGCAGAGTGGTTCTCTTAGTTGACAGCCACTTTGTTTGGATATCAAATCATCTTTTAAATTCTTATTTAGAATTTTTCATATATATGTTCTAAGATTACCTGCTAGGATACGTTCTTTTGGTCTGAGCTCAGCAAATTTTTAAAAACTATTTCTGTTCAGAATTTTGGATTTAAATAATTGGATAATAATTTCAGGTTACCGAGTACAATATATTTTTGTTCCTCAATCTTTCTACTATTCTTTAAACTGCCTTACAGGGTGTAAACGATAAATTGGCAGTTTGAGATCTCAGACTTTAAACCTTGATAAAGAAGGGACATTTAAAGACATTTAAGATTTGTGTATGTTTATTTAACTGTTTTATTAAATACAAACATTTTATTCTATGCGTCCACCTTCTGCGTCCACAACTTGCTGAATGCGAGCCCTAAAAGCACGACAGGCCTTGACAGCTGACTCTTTCTTGATATCGCGGAATGCTCGCCTTACGGAGGTCTTCAGTGAGGCCACACTGTTATGGGGGCGAGCATTAGAGACTTTCTCAACATCGTCCCATAACCAATACTCGCAGGGGTTCAAATCTGGCGAACTAGAGGGCCAGATATTTGAGGGCACAAAAAACGGCAACTCTCTCTTCAAGAAGGTCTGCACTGTTTTTGATCCATGAGCAGGTGCAGAGTCCTGGAGGAATATCACTTTGTTGGGATCATAGTTCTTCTTAATCCAGGGTAAGAGAACTTCCTCCAGAATCTTCAGATATTCCACCGTATTGATCTTTAGGCCCACTTCA
Organism: Ascarosepion bandense; assembly: GCA_037127315.1. Classification (NCBI taxonomy): domain Eukaryota; kingdom Metazoa; phylum Mollusca; class Cephalopoda; order Sepiida; family Sepiidae; genus Ascarosepion; species Ascarosepion bandense. Next base: position 1,577,671 of record JBBBDQ010001346.1, on the reverse strand, counting down.
ATGAAGTGACGGGGCATGACTTTCCCATCGCTGGCAATAGCTCCAAACACCATGACAGAGGCAGGGTGTTTACTCTGCATGACTGGAGGAACACAAGAAGGGTCAATGGCGATAACTCTCGAGTTTCTGCGGTTGGTGACTTCGTCTACCACAAACTTTTTCTCGTCCACAAAAATGCGAATGGTTCCACCATGGTGTTTCAGGTGATTGAGTAGCAAGGGGCTTCTCTCTTTACGAATGGTCTTAGATTTCGTTTTAAGAATGTTACGACGTCGTCTGCAGTATGACTTCATCCCAAGATCTTTCCATACTGTATTAGAAATGGTCATTTTGGTCACATTCCGCTTTTTCGCCAGGTCAACCATTGACTGTGATGGATTTGCTGTAATGGATCGTTTCAAGCCACTGAGAAACCTTCTGGTGTGGATTTTATCACTTCTCAGAATGTGAGCCTTCCTTTGCATGTCTTTACCTTCCCTTAAGTTTGTTACAACACGATAAACAGTCCTAGGAGCATAGCCAGTGTCCCTGATAATGTCAGACGTCTTATGCCCGGCGCGGAACAATTCAGCAATAACCATTCTATGGTTAAATTCTACACTGGCACTCATTTTGTTAGTATTTTTAGGTAGCTAATCTGGACTTCAGACTCTAAAGAGTACAGCAACTAATATTTCAGATCGATAATGCCGCTTTAAAAAACCTAAATTGCGAATTGAAATTACTGCCAATTTATCGTTTACACCCTGTATAGTCATTTTTTCCAGACATCTGTTAGAACTTGTTTTCTATCAGTTATAATATAAAGTCTTGCTTAAGCATTTGCCATGACATCTGCAAGAAACATTCTGAAGATTAACTTATGGAGTTCTTTAAGCATCTAGACGAGTTCATTTGTATCATGAGGCGGGGGTATTATTTATTCCACAACACCACCCCCTTTTCAAATTTCTTTTATTAATAAATATCTTATTTTTAATTATTAGTAACTAGCAGTATAGCCCGGCGTTGCTCGGGTGTAATGAAAGCTTTTATATATATATTATTGATTTTCTGCACTATTGTAAGAACTGCAACCTTGAAACTTCTGAATATCGTTTCTTATGTCTTTGTCTATGAGTGTATCAAGTTTGATTAAAATCAGACCATTCCTTCTATAACCCGATTTTTTCGATTATCGATTTTCAATATTTATTGGGGGTACCTTGACACGAAACCTAGCTAAGAACACTAGCAGATGCTTATAGTACAACTGTGTAAATTTTCAAGAAAATTGGTTCAGCCATTTCGGAGTCTATAGGTAATGGACACACAATCACACACAAAGTTCCATTTATAAATAAGTTTAGATTAGATCACCCTCTTATCTTTCTGGCAAGTTTGCCATTGTATTTTCTGTCATTTTACCTTTAGTTTTTCTGTACACTCCATTTTTCTGGAAATCATACTTGTGCATTCAACAAAACATCATACAGGACTTTCAAAGATTCTTCTATTCTTTCATACCTTTTTTTGGTAAACCTTTAATTTACCTGATTATAATATCTTTCATTTTTCCATTCTTTTCCTTTTTCCTTGTATATCATCTTTGATTTATTATTCCATCTTCCCACATTTCTTTTCTATCTTTGTATACTTTGTAAAACACTTCTTTTTTTCACTTGTTATCACTCAGTATAAGTTTCTGTATTCTCATATCTCCACTTACAACTCATATGAGGTATGATCCTCATTGAGTCAATTAGGATTGAACAAGTTATAAATCATTTTCTATTGGTTATTATAAAAAGGCTTTCTTAGGCACTCTCTGTGATGTCTGTAAGAAATAATTTTAAGGCTGATTACTGGTTTTTCAAATTCACTGGACTTATTTAAGAATCTAGATTAGTACATTTGTGTGACTGGGGGGTATATTATTTCCTCCACAACAGCATCATTCTAAAATGGGTGCAAATTTTTTTACCAGAAACCAATTAAATTTGTTTGATTTTATCAGCAATATAGAAACAAAAACTACAAAATTGACTTGTTTTGTGCACTTAGTGTACCATGTCAAAGGTCAACAAAAATTTGTTAACCATTTACATTATTTGTTGCATATTTTCATGTTGTTTTATGTAATCTAACATTAATTTGTGACACTTTTATTAAATAATAATTTTGTTATGTCATTTTTTTCATATAAAAAATATATTTATTGCATAAAAAAACGTAAATAAACCAAAAATAAGTTTGTTTATTTTCCACCAAAGTGGTCAATATTTAACCATAAATTTTGTTGAATTTATGACCATGGTTCTCATATAAATATTAATCAGCATTCAAAGAGCATTTTAACAATGTACAACTTTGTCATATTGGGAGATATCAAACTGTTAGCATATAGTAGCAATACCAAAATCTTCCATTTTGAATTTCAGTGGAACCCTTCTAACTCAGGCCCTAAACAAGTCTACCACAAAATTGTGTACATTTCTTGCCATAACGCAGACAAATTTGTTATTAAATTTTAAAAAAATGAAAGATATATTTTTGAGAATTAAAGATCAAATATCAAGGTCAAATGATCTTATTTGACCTTTAAACAAAAAATAAATAGATCAGCTTTTAGATCTATCCAAGTATTTTAAAATGGTAAATAATTTGTAGAAGAAAAGCAACTTAGATATTGCTTTTTAAACTTTGTGACTATTTTTCAAAATCTACTATTTTGGCCAAGGTCAATAGGTCATAGGATGTGCATTGTGGGGCATTGGATATCGGCTCGGAACAAGAAATCGGGGAGCCGAGTTCGAATTCCAGTTGAATTCCTTGCATTCACTTATGCGCAAATACCCTTGGGAAAGGTATTAATCTGTCTATTCCTTCGAGTTATGGATTAAATAACAGGATAGATTGGGTTCTATAGCCTTGGTCGGCAACCAGTCTACTGCAGAAAGCAATGGCAACCTACTGTGGGATAATCTTCTGCCCAGTCAGCCATGTCTCTTTCAAGACATGATCACCCAAGCTTGTATCACGTATGGCACTTAACTGACTGACTGACAATGGGTCATATCTCTGAAACCCTTTGACCTAGATATGTAAAATAGTTACCATTCAATTTCTGTCATGAAGCTCTAAAAGTGTACCAAATTTGAAAAAAGTTCTGAGTGAGTAATAGTCAGCTTCTTGTCAAATTGTCATGAAAAGATATATATATTTCTGCTTGAATTTTTAGGATGTTATTATTTACTATTCAAAATATTCTCATTTTTGTTATCTCAGTGTTTTAACTGGTGTGCCCTCTGGCCTTTTATCAGGTGTGTATTTGATCTAGGTAAAATACAAGCAATTGTATACATATACAGGTGTATATGAACTCGTTTGCCTATACATAGGCACAAAAAGCATACAAGTTTGTAGACGGCATATCCATTGACACAGTCATATACAACTGCATATGTACACTGCACATGTTTAACAGGCATATTTCATACATACACACACACAAATAAAATGCATTCATACATTGTATGTGTTTCACTTCAGATAAAGGGAGAAGGAAAGTGAAGGAATGACGTGAGGTAATTTCCTCACCCATGAATACAAATTCTTGTACTCAGCCTAGTTGAATGTAAGTTGAAAGCGTGCGAATTGATTGTATTAAAGGTGATATATAAACACCTACCCTAGAAAGGAGTTTGCCAGTCTTTCTCTGACATTGCATCCAAGAATGTAAGTTTCATATTTTAAATAAGGGATCCTCGGTAAGGACGGACTAGCTGAGAGTAATTGAAGCAGTTAAGAGGTGAATGAAACGTAAAAATTAAGTCAAGTTTTCATTATAAGGTCTGATAATATTATTGCACTTGGCATACACATTAACACAGGCATCAGTTAAGTGCCATACATGATACACGCTTAGTCAATCATGTCTTGAAAGAGACATGACTGACTGAGCAGAAGATTATCCCGCAGCAGGTTGCCATTGCTTTCTGTGGTAGATTGGTTGCCAGCCAAGGCTATAGAACCCAATCTGTCCTGTTATTTACCCAATAACTGAAAGGAAGAGATGGATTAATACTTTTTCCAAGGGTATCTGCATGTAAGTGAATGCAACTGGAATTCAAACTTGGCTTCCTGATTTGTCGTTCTGAGGTGATATCCACTGTACCACAACACACATCCGCACAGGCACACATATCTGTATTTTTAAAGATTTATGAAATTTATTTTCAATCTGACATTTTTATAACTTCAGAAGTGAATATCTTCTTTCTTTTATGTACCTTGTCCCCTCAGGACGTAGGCTATCATGGCCTTCCACGTCTCATTATCCCTGGTGGCTCTTAGCACACTTTCTCCTGTAACATCTCTCAGCCCCCATTCTGTCATCCACCTGCTCAGGTCCTTCAAATATGTTATCTGCTGCTTTCCATTGTCTCTTTTTCCCTCTATCTGGCCTGTTAGTATCAGGTTCGCCAAGTCTTCCTTCCTCAGTGCATGTCCCAGGAACTTTAATTGTCTCTTCCTGATGCTCAATATTAATTTCCTTTTCGTTTCCATCATTTTCAAAACCTCATCATTGCTCACATGCTCGGTCCAGGATATCAACAGCATCCTTCTGTAGAACCACATTTCAGCTGCTTCAAGTTTTCCCTTCATCTTTGTCCAACATTTGCTGCCATATTGAAGAACTGACATCACATAGCAATCCAATACTCTCTTCTTTGTTTTTAGTGAAAGTTTCCTGTGTCTTAATACTTTACTCAGCTTCTGGAATACGTCTTTCACCATGCCAATTCACCTTTGGATCTGTGTTGCACTTTCTGTCTTCAGTTAGAACACTTCCCAGATATTTGAATTTTTGTACCTGCTTGATTTTAACACCCCCACCTGTATTTGGCACTTTGGGCTGCTCTTTTTGCTGATGACCATGCATTCGTTCATATAGCAGACACTCAGATTTGAAATATTTCTTATAGTGATAACATGTTGAAACATTGGTTCCAGTCTGATCAGCAAAGTTAAGCAATGTTGAGTCTGGTTATTACCTAGAAGGGTGACTACTTAGAAGTATCAGCTACTGTAAGCTAAATGTGTGGGTGGTGTAATATATAAAAGCTTAGAATGAAAAATCAGAGCTGAATTCAGTTTAAATCATTACTCATAAGCAAATACCCTTGGGAAAGGTATGAATCTAGTTCTTTTCTACCCTAGCTATGGGTCAAATAATAGAGCTTGTATGAAAAAAAAAAAACAATTATTACCTACAAATATTGTTAATACAATATTCACTTGAAAATAAAAACTCCTTACAATACTAAAAAATATTTTAGGTTTAAATAACTTACAAAATGTTGATAATCCATCAGTCAGTCTGTTAAGGGCCATATGTGATACACACTAGGGTGATCATGTCTCTTTTGATTCCTGACTGACTAGGCAGAAGATTTTCCAGCAGTGATTGCCAATTCTTTCAGCTGTAGACTGGTTGCCAACCCAATCTGCCTTGCTATTCAACCCATAGCAGAAGGGAGAAAAGATAAATACCTTTACCAAGTTTATTTTTGCATAAGTGAATGCAATGAATTCAAGTGGAATTTGAACTCAGCTCTCCAATTTCTCATTCTGAGTCGATATCCATTGCACTACAATGCACAATCATGAGTCATAAATAAAAAATATTTGAAAGAGATGCTCTGTTTTTATTTTAAACAGTGTATACATTATGTCTATTGGCCTGTGTGTTTAAGAAATTTTAATAAAGAAAATGTACTCTCTGGTTGGGATCAGATTTGTGTTCCTATTTGTAGGGAAAATTATTGGTGTGTTTACTGCTCAGCTATACAGAGAGTGGCCCTTAAAAGGAAAAAAACAGAAATGCTGAGTTGTGTTGCTCTCTCTAGCTGATCAAATGGTGGTTTTTCCAAGAAAGTGGGATGCAACTTTGACCTCTGAATTATTCTTTATTAGGACTTCTAGAAATGCACAGACTGGTATAAGGCTTCTATTTCAAGTATGAATATCCACTATAATAACATTTGAAGTAATATCTGTATACATATACATATAAATTTGTATATCTATTCACAAGTATGAAGACATACGAGCTTGTACCTTAGTATATGCATGTGCGCACACACACACACACATCTATATATATATATATATATAGCTGTGTATACAATGACACAGGTATATGTGATACAGTATAAATATTTACCAAAATGGGAAAATGTATAAACACTTTCTATCTACCATGTCTTTTTAGCAGTAATATATATATTCGTGTATAAGCCAAATTCATGTATAGTGCAACCACTGAATATTTCTGTGTAAATTTTAACACTTCCCAAAAAAATTTACCAGTGTATAGTGAAACACTAACCTTTTCAAAAGATTTACCTGTGTACAGTGTGGCCTCCTATTTGCTTGCCTAAAAAACTGATCATAAAACTCACACTATACTCGAGTAGAAATGGTAAATAAAACTGTTATACAGTATTATTTATGGTACATAAACTATATATAAGTATATACAGTACTTGTTCCTTTACACCCTCATACGTTTTTATCATTCATTTAGTCAAATTTTTGAAGTAGTTTACTCAGGGCTTTCACCTGCCATTTTTACTTTTAATCTGTCCTGTGAGTATTAAATTCTTGAATATATTGACTACCAACCACAGGAGAAAATGGGTCAGTAGCTTTTATTATAAAGCCAACTATGAGTTAATTCACCTTTGGCATTTTTTGATACCTTTTCATCTGTAATGTGCCAACAAGTTTATTCACAGTGATGCTCTTAGTGTGAAGATTTAAATCTTAAAACTATAAATCAACTTACAAATATTTTTTATTGCCTATGTTTGTATTTTTGTTTGTCTTCTTTTTTAATAACTTCAAGTAAGACAGGATCACTACTGGTGTGCAGGGAATTACAATGAGAAAAAAAGCAAAATACAAGGAATAGAGGTCCACAAATGGAAAGTCAAAGAAAGAAAAAGTAAGGATGAAATTCAAGGAGATAAAAGATGGCAATTGATGTTGCATTTAAACTTTTGGATGTTATAGCTATAAGGGAAGCAAGTAAAAGGAATGGTGGTCCACAAATGGAAAGTCAAAGAAAGAAAAAGTAAGGATGGAATTCAAGGAGATAAAAGATGACAATTGATGTTGCATTTAAACTTTTGGATGTTATAGCTATAAGGGAAGCAAGTAAAAGGAATGGCAGTCCACAAATGGAAAGTCAAAGAAAGAAAAAGTAAGGATGGAATTCAAGGAGATAAAAGATGACAATTGATTTTGCATTTAAACTTTTGGAGATTGTAACTATAAGGGTAACAAGTAAATGGAAGGGAATTCCACAGACAGGAAGTGTGAGAAAAGAAACTATTAGATTGCAGATCCTCTTTTGGATTTTGTTGTGAACCGTCAAGTGAATAGCAGGAGGTCCCAACCAGATATGGCAACAATTGTATAGTTGGCATTTGAAGGGTGATTTTGCAGTCAATATGTTAAGCTATCTTTCATGATGTTTTTTTTTTAAACAGTTTAGTATATACTCACATAAAGTAGTCCTTTTTCAATAGGATCTGGTTTCAGAAGTCTTCAAACAGTAAATTAACTCTGGTATTAAGATCTTCAGCAAATGGCCAAGATAAGTGCTTTATATCTACCTAATTTGTGGAACCCTGTCTTTGGAATGTGTTGATTGCTCTTTGAGGAAAGAATGAATGTTTTATGGTCTTTCTATTTCATTTCTCTTTGGTGCTTTTGGCAGATATATTCTTATCTCTGGTAATGACACCCTTGAATAATACTCAAGATACCTCAAAGCCGCTACTGATGAAATGAGTAGGAATTGAAGGCCTTATTTATATGTTTAGTATAAGCAACATTTTTCTATGTTTATTCTTGTTTATATGGTGAAAGGAAGCACGTAAACATTTAGATAATTCGTACAACAATATATGTATTTTTTGTTTGGAGTATTTATGTAAAGTGTTCCATGAGTTATTTCTTATGAGTATCCTTATCTTTGTTATTTTTATGTACTTCATGAACTCTAAAATGTTCCGACTGATAAAGTTAAAAAGAAAACAACTAGCAAATTATTGTCTATACAAAACAAGATTTTAAGACAATACTTATTTACACTCAGAATAATTTCCTCATGTTAGTTATTATGTTCACAATGCTTCGGCTGTTATGCCCCCTATCTTCTTCAGGTGTCTGTCAATCTAGGTGACCTTCAAGGAATTTCAAACTGAATTCCTTTATTTAATCAAGGGAGCAGGCAAATTGTTTTTCTACTTTTCATGTTTTTTCCTGTTTCTTAGTACTTTGCTTAGCTTTTTGGAAGGCATCTTCTGCTATTCCAATGTGCCATTGGATTTCAGTGTTACATTATCCATCCTACAATAAAAAACTTCCTAGATATTTAAACTTCTGTGCTTTAGGATTGATAGATTTATTTATTTACAGGTTATACCATAGTTTTGACTGTATTCTGTGTAACTTCCCCCAGGTGTAATTCCAATTGTTTGTTTGAAAATGGATACATGTCATAAGATACATGTAGAACATGTTTAAGAAGCAATCTGTGCACAAAGTTTATGGCTAACTGGTTCTGTTTATAACAAGTGATGTCATTGACTCGCCTGAGATTATGGCTTTGAATGTGGAATTGTAACATCTGGTAATTTTCAGTCTCTCTTTGTATCTGCAAAATATGTCTACTTTAAATTCCTACATAGGTCAATAAAATGCTAGTTCAGTGTTGGTCTTACAAGGCATTCAGACTAAATTTGGCTTTTACTGAGTACTCTCAAAATATGACCTTGTGACAGGGAAAACCAAATTCAACCATTATTTGGTCTGACACAGAGAAAATTAATTGATTTATTGTTTTTGATTGCATTTAGAACACATCAATAAAAAAAAAACATAGCTTAATTTTTTAAAACAGTAAATGCCTTTGACAAGGTACATTATAAAGAACTGTTTGAACTGCTAGTTAAGCTTGATTTATTTGGGAAATATATTCAAATAATCCAGAACTTACACTATGAGTAATTCACCTGCATACAGATAGAAAATTAATTTAGTAAATATACAAAAATGAAAATGAACATAAGACAAGGATGTGCCTTCTCACTAGACTATTTCAACTTTTAGAGTGAGACAATCCTGAGAAAATTAGAATTTTTACCGGGATTTATTATCTTAAAAGTTTAAGATATATAAATGGCACAATGTTAATAGCAGATATAGAAAAGAAAATACAGGAACTCCTTCAATAAGGTAGTAAAGGAAAGTAAGAAGAAAAGACTAAACACCTATTGTAGGAAGATAGAATAAACCACATAACAAATTTTATCCAAATTCTGAAGAACAGTACATAGCAAAATTAGTGGAAATAGGACAAGAAAGAGCGGATTTGTTAAAGACATTGGAAAATGGAATGCGATATTTATACTTAGAATGATATCAGAAAGCAAAAGTATTTATACCTATGAATAAGGAAAACTTAGCCAACACATTTTGTCCTTTGATGGACTTTATCAAGGAAAAGGCAAGGATTTTTTATTTTGTTAGAACTATTTTTATATAAGAGTGAAAATATTATTGTAGTTTTTTAATTTTAAATATTTGATAAGGTACATCATAAAGGACTGTTTGAACTGCTAGCTAAGCTTGATTTATTTAGGAAGGATATTCAAATAATCCAGAACTTATACTGAGAGCACACCACCTGCCTATAGATAGAAAGTAAATTCAATAAATACACAAAAACAGAAAGAGACATTTTCTTGCACTTCCTGCTTATGGAACTCCTTTCTGATGACTTGATTCTTTGAGAGCTACAATCTCCAAAAGTTTAAATGCAATGTCATTTGCCATCTTCTACCCTGAATCCTATCCACCTCTTTTCCTTTCTTCAGTATCCCCTCCACCCTGTTTTTACACTTGACTTGAAATCTCGCCTTCAGTCACTTTCTCACCACTGTGATGTGGCTTCCCTCTGTCTTTTCTACAAATATTTTCATTGCAACTGCTAATGAGCTTTTTTCCCTGGTGCCTAATTCATGGGAATTTGGACATGCTACTAGATTAGCATCTAGGCCCCATCCTTTTACTGTTGAAATAGTTAAATGTAACGACCACTTTTACTCCAACAGTTTCTTTTCTCACACTTCCCATCTGTGGAACTTCCTTCAATCTACTTACTTCATGATACCTACAATCTCCAAAGATTTTTTTCTTTTTTAATCGTATCACCCTGAGCAAGGCGGTAATGCCACTGATGTGCAGGGGCCTACATAAGAGTAAAAAGATTAATTAGAAGAGAATGAAGAGGAAGATGAACCAGTTAGAAAGGAGCAAAAGAAGGATGGGAATACAGGTGTAATGACAGTTGCAAAGGTGGAGAGAAAGGAAAGGATGTACGGGGTGGTGAAAGAACTAAAGTCAAGTGGTTAAAAGATGAGTATTGACATTGCATTTAAATTCTTGGAGGTTGTAGCCGTAAGGAAAGCAAGAATATGAGAGCGAGTTCCACAGGTGGGAAGTGCGAGAAAAGAAGCTGCAGGAGTAGAATTGTTATCTGCATTTGGTTGATCTAACTGTGAATGGGTGGGACCCAGTTGCCAATCTGGTTGCACGAGTAAACACCTGTTGCAGAGGCACCAGTGACTTAAGTTCGTTGGAGCAGAAGCCATGAAAGTATTTATAGAACAAATGGAGGCCACATCTCGTCAGTGGGGAAGTGGTTGTAGTCGAGCCATCAAATCGGTACCTATCACATTACTGATTCTCCTTTGGAGCCTGTTGAGAACACTGAGATGAACAGCAGGGGCGCCTGACCATAAATGGTAGCAGTACTCCATGCATGGACGAATGGTTGATTTGTATATATTGCAGGATGGATTCAGGCGGGAAAAACATCCTGGCCCGAACAGTGATATAGTGGTTCCATTTGAGATCAGAGGAGAGGGTAAGGTCGAGGTGGCGCAGTGTATTGCTCTCAGAGAGAATCACTTGGTCCATGCTTATGGGAGGCAGGAGAGGTTGCCTGTGATGATTGACAGACAACAGCTTGGTCTTAGACGCATTTAAATTGACAAGCCACTTCTTGCCCCAATTCACCACAGAGTGTAGATCCTGTTCAAGGTCAGCAGCGAGATTATGTTTGTCCGCCACGACGGGTTTCTTATTGATGCGGGAGTAAATTGTGGTGTCATCTTTGTAGATGCCTACTTGTCTGGGAGGTCATTTATGAAAATAAGGAAGAGCGTCGGGCCCAGGATAGAGTCCTGAGGGACACCAGTGGTTGTGCTGTAGGATGTAGAGGCATGCCCATTTAAAATGACCTTCATTTTGAGGTTATTTAAAAAAGATTGAATTAGATCAAGTAAGCATCCAGTAATACCATAGCCCCGTAGCTTGCATAGGAGACCAGAATGCCAAACCCTGTCAAAAGCCTTGGAGATATCCAGAGCAACAGCACGAGCCTCGCCTGACTCATCAAGGGCCTGGAGCATGTACTCTGTAACGGTCGTTAGCATGTCGGCTGTGGACCTGGCAAAGCGGGAGCCATACTGCCTGTCAGAGTAGAGTTTGTGGGCAGTAAGATGTTGAACTATTTCAGCATTAATCATAGCCTCGAATACTTTCCCGAAAATAGGTAGAAGGCTGATAGGGCGATAATTGGATGGGTCTGAGGGTTCACCACAGTTCTTAAATACAGGAATGACTGAAGAGAACTTCCAGCATGCAGGAAAACAGGAAGCAGAAAGGCAGTAGTTATACAGTTTAGAGAGGACAGGAGCACATTTCTTAAGAACTATCACCGGGATTCCATCGCCAGCGCTTGCTTTATGGGGGTCAAGTTTTGAAATTACTCGGGGATACTACTGACGGGGTAATATATACATCATACAGTTTAGCCTCAGTTCTAATAGGGAAGTCGGGTGAGGGTACTCAAATGCTTGTTAATCTTTTCTTCAATACCCTCTATACCCAGTCTGTTTTCTCAATTAAACCCCCTGCACACTAGTGGCAGTTCCACCTTGTTTGGGGTGAAATGATTTAAAAAAATGAGGATGTCTTTTCATTGGAATAATTCAATTGCTGCAGTAAAGAAATCCTAAGAGAATTAGAAGTCCTACCAAGATTCGTGACTGACAATTACAATCATAGCATTATTAGATATTTGTCTTTACTAGTGAGATGAGGTATTGTAATTATTTACATTGTTCGGTCTGTTATCGATATCTGTATTGGCATGACTTATGGAATGGGAACAATATACCCCAATGATCAAAATAAAGGATTTGTTTTGAAATTCCAATCATCTGAAGTAGGTCAGAGTGTACAATGACCAAAACATTGTGAATATGGTAATACAGATGAGGACATCAGTCTGAACAATGTAAATAATGTTAATCATTAGATTTGTTGATGATGATAGCAGATGCAGAATGGTAACTGCAGGAAGTCCTATATGAGGTCATAAAAAAACGTGAGAATACAGGACTAATCATCAACTGTAAGAAGATAGAACGTATGATTATCAGCAAAAGAAACGTGACTTACATTTTGCAAATACCAAAATTAAATAAGTGCAAAAAATTTCAGTATCTATGAAGTGTTTTAACACAGGGTGGAAAATGCAACACTGAAATCCAAAGGCACAATGGGATAGTGAAAGATGACTTTGAAAAAATAAGCAAATAGGAAACATTCATTGGAAATAAAGACGACTACTTAACTGTTATGTAATATTGGTCCTCATTTATGGACATTCATCACAGATAGAAAAGTTTTGAGACAAAAGTAATGTGGTTCTACAGAAGGATACTGAGAATACCATGGACTTGATACATGAGCAAAGATGTTTTAGAGAAAATGAAAACTAGAAATATATATCTGTATACACACACACATATATATATTTATTTATTTATTTATTATTAAATATTATATTAGAACATGTTAAAAACCACAAACTACTCCAAAATTGTACATTGTTTCTACATTGAAAGAACAATGTCTCATCAGGTGGTTAACCATTATCATATGTTAACTACCTGATGAGACATTGATTAATAATAAATATTCATTGATCTATTTTTATATTGAGCACTGTTATAAATTAATATTTTGAATGTTGCAATTATTTTCTTCATTCTTATTCATTTGAATATATATATATATATATATATATATATATAATTTCATCCCAAGCAAGGCAATAAAGCTACTAAGACACAAGTGGTTCTTGAGTGGTAAGAGAGTAGGTGAAAAAAAGAAAAATACTATTAAGGTGAGAGAATAATAAAATAACAAAAATTAAGAAGACAAAAGATAATGGTTGACATTGCTTTAAAATTTTTAAAGATTAAAGTAGACTGAGAAGCCAGAAGAGAGGTCCACGAGTAAAAAGCATGATAGAAGAAACTTAGCATAGAACTAATGGTTATATCTCAGAATTTTAACTGTAAAATGATAAAAAGTTGCTACCAATCTAGTCTGTCAGTTAAGTGCCATATGTGATATACACTTGAGGATCATATCTCTTTCAAGACATGACTGACTGGGCAGAAAATTTTCACACAGTAGGTTGCCATTACTTTTTGCAGTAGACTGATTGCCAACCAATGCTACAGAACCCTATCCTACTATTTAAATCATAGCTAAAGGGAGAAGAGATGGATTAATATCTTTTCCAAGGGTATTTACGTGTAAGTGAATACAACAGAATAATTGGAATGCAACTTGGCTCTCCAATTTCTCATTCCAAGACAGTATCTACTGCACCAACAACACACATCCAAATCTAGTATTGTGCTTAAATTCATAAAGTTTGGGTATCGTAGAGGAAATAAATATATATATATATATATATATATATACACACACACACACACACTAAATTCAAATAGTATCCCAAAAACAATAAAAAGAACTAGATGACTCATGGAGTAGAGTTGAATCAAAATCGCTGAAAACAATTTTGTAAAATAAAGACAATCAAATTTCGCAAGTCAGTTTAAAAAAATTTACAGTCAACCAAAGAAGAAACTCAATGTGCAAGTGAAAAAAAAAAGTATGCATGCATATGAACTTTCTGACATACTTACCACTTGACTTATCTATTTATACACGTTACCTTGGCCATCAGAAAAGCAAACGGATCTTAACATATGAAGTCACAAGTTTATTCGCCTGAAGAGAGTCAACTTTGGACTTGAAACAAGTGTTGCGGCACAAATACCATTATGGACACTTAATATATCATACAAAAAGCAAGTAATAATTATAATAATAGCAACAATAAATCTACACTTTAAACAAAATGTTCTCGGCTTCTCACACCTTTTCTTCTATACCAATTTCCCTCATTGGAAACAACCCCTATTTCTGTTTTTAATAAATATATATATATATATATATATATAGTACAGTCTTCTGTACTTTTTATGATGCAAGGTTTAATATAAATTCAGAATCTGAATATGCAGTTTGAATAGAAAAATATACATAAGGGATATGCAATGGACATTGTAAGCTGAGGATATTTTTCTTTCACAAAATTTCAAAATGTAACTTTAACACTTAACCCTCAATTTTCCTTTACTTTTGTACAGAATGGAATGCAGTTGAAACTATTATCTTATTTTTGATGGTGGGATGTATCTTCTGTCCCATTAAATACAGTAATTTCTTTGTGGCAAAAATACTTTCTACTCACAATGGTTACTTTTCTTATCTTCCCAAGGAATTTACTTGTTTTCACAGAGCCACATAATGAAAAGTACTTTGTAGTATTTAAGAGCAAAGTTAGAAGAAAAAACATCTTGTTGGTGAATATGGCATGTAGAATTTGTTATCAAGCTAATCAAGACTGCTCATTGTTTTTGCTAATTTCTCTATCTTAAAAATACATTTTAAATAGTCACGAAAATCAGCTTCATCATTTTTTATTATTATTCTTACAAAGCTCTTTCTTTCTTTTTTATTCTGCTCTCTCTTCATGTCTTTTTCTCATGCTTTCTCTTCTTGTCTCTTCCTTCTGCTTTCTCTTTCTTGTGCTCTCTCTTTTTGTCTCTTTCTTCTGCTCTCTCTTTTTGTCTCTTTCATCTGCTCTCTCTTTTTGTTTCTTTCTTCTGCTCTCTCTTTTTGTTTCTTTCTTCTGCTCTCTCTTTTTGTCTCTTTCTTGTGCTCTCTCTTTTTGTCTCTTTCTTCTGCTCTCTCTTTTTGTCTCTTTCTTGTGCTCTCTCTTTTTGTCTTTTTCTTGTGCTCTCTCTTTTTGTCTCTTTCTTCTGCTCTCTCTTTTTGTCTCTTTCTTCTGCTCTCTCTTTTTGTCTCTTTCTTGTGCTCTCTCTTTTTGTCTCTTTCTTCTGCTCTCTCTTTTTGTCTCTTTCTTCTGCTCTCTCTTTTTGTCTCTTTCTTCTCTGCTCTCTTTCTTTTTGTCTCTTTCTTGTGCTCTCTCTTTTTGTCTCTTTCTTGTGCTCTCTCTATTTGTCTCTTTCTTGTGCTCTCTCTTTTTGTCTCTTTCTTGTGCTTTCTCTTTTTGTCTCTTTCTTGTGCTCTCTCTTTTTGTCTCTTTCTTGTGCTCTCTCTTTTTGTCTCTTTCTTGTGCTCTCTCTTTTTGTCTCTTTCTTGTGCTCTCTCTTTTTGTCTCTTTCTTCTGCTCTCTCTCTTTGTCTCTTTCTTCTGCTCTCTCTTTTTGTCTCTTTCTTCTGCTCTCTCTTTTTGTCTCTTTCTTCTGCTCTCTCTTTTTGTCTCTTTCTTCTGCTCTCTCTCTTTGTCTCTTTCTTCTGCTCTCTCTCTTTGTCTCTTTCTTCTGTGCTCTCTGTTTCACTATCTCTTTGTCTCTTCCTACTGTGCTTTCTGTCTCTCTGTCTCTCCTGGTTTTTTTCTTGTGATACTCTTTATTGGGGGGGGTTGTACTCTCTCCTCTCATCTCGTTTCACTCTTGCACTCTCTCTTTTGTCTCTTTGCACTCTCTCTTTGGTCTCTTTGCACTCTCTCCCTTCATCTTCTCCCACTCTTTCTTTCTAATCATCTGCTGCGTTCCCTTCTCATTTCATTTTCCTCTCTTTTTTCTCCTCCCACTCTCTCATATCATCTAACCTTTCTCATTTCTTCTTTTTTCTCATTCTCATTTAATTTATAAGAGTTGTCAAAAGAACACTCTTTTGAAATATATTCAGAAAGCTTCCGACTTTTAATTATTTTACTTAGATTTTTTCTGAAAGTTACAGAGATTCTAAAAGAACAATCTTGTTTTCTATATATTTTAACTGTGCTAAAGACCATACCAATTCTATTTTAATCTCTGTGATAAAAATAATTTTTTGCTAAATTTGTGCAAAATTCTTTTTTTACAAACTTAAGACTAAATACACATTTTTGCAGAAAACCTTTGCACCTACCTCATATAATTATCATTCTTTTTACTTTGATAAAATGCATTTGTTGTATCTTAATCTACTCAGTCACTAAAATTATGGAATATAACATATATATTCCCTCTTACTTCTTGTTCCCCCATTCATTTATACAAGTTTGTTCAATAAGTTACTTGCTGCTCCACTTGTTCCTTTTGCTTTCAGTATATCCTTTGAGTGTCAAATTTTCCAAGTCCTCTTTTCTTATTATATGTCCAAGAAATTTCAGCTATCTCTTTCTGATTCTGAGTATTAATGTTCAATTTGTTTCCATTTTTCTTAAAAATTTCTCATTGCTAACATTATGATACTAGTTTTTTCAATGTGAGAAACATGTATATATTTCTGTCTTGTTATCAAATTTAGTGTTTATTATAATATAGTCATCTCTAATGATTGAGAAAATTATATTTGATCAGTCCATTTTTGTTTTTCTCAGTTTTCTTTTTAATATTTCTTTAAATCTAAATTTTCTTTTAGCAATCCAAGCTTGAAAGATTTCTTCCCATGATGCTTTAGGAAATTATATTTTGCTGTGAAAATAATGTTTGCATGAATAGTTGTTACAAGTTCCTGCTTAATTGTCTTTGACACTGTCGCTCAAAATTACAAACTAATGAAGAGGCAAATGAAAGAACTACAATTCAGTACTATTGTTACTAATTATACAATTAGAAATGGGCAAATAAAGCTGAATACGTGTTGGACCAACAACACAAATAAAACTAGAATCAAATCAATTCAAAGTGAATGGGAATAAGTGTCTAAAGAAAGAAGAAAAGTACCTCAGCCATTCCTACTTGCTGAAGAATGAAGATCAACCAATATGTACAACATGCCAAGCCACACTCACAGTGAGACACATTTAAACTGAATATACTCTCCTGGCCTCTATAAGACCTGTATACTACAAGGAAAACAAGATGAGAAAGCTATTTTAGAATAGTGAAACCATCAATATAACATCCTACCTTAGAGAAATCGGTTTCTGCTAAAACATATAACACCTACAAGAAACCATCTACACACTATGTGTTTTTTTTTAATCGTTTCACCCCAAGCAAGGCGGTACTGCCACTGATGCGCAGGGGGGTACATAAGAGAGTAAAAGTTGAGGCTGAAGGAGAGTGAAGAGAAAGACGAACCAGTTACAGGGGGTGTCAAAGAAAGGACAAGAGAAAGATGTGAACACAGGTGTGAAGACAGTTGTGAAGGTCTCTACATATATTAAAATGAGACTAAATGGAGCTATGGTCAGATAAATGTACAATGAATCTTCTTGTTAGGCATGTTGTAGTATATCCAGTATAATTATTTCTGAATTTAGTTTGATCGGGAACACTGTTTCTTAAAGGATATGTAAATTCATGAATAATATTGGTTCTCTATAATTTGGATCTTGCAGGTGTAATATTTTTGTTGACAAATGTATATGTATATTAGATCTTGTTAAGAAAAACTGCAAGACAACTTGCTAGCTAGTAAAGTTTCACCTTTCAAAGTGATTGTAAGCAGATGATCTGAAAGGTGAAAGTTTGCTGGTTAGCAAGTTGGCATAAATTTTTTATTAACTGACCTTGGATCATTTTGCTTTCTTGATCACTGAGTACTTTATTTTTTACCTTTTTACAACCAGGCATAATTATTTTATAGCTATTGGTTTTGACAGAGAGAGAGAAAGATAGGAAAAAATCTCTTTGATGTGAGTTTCATTAAAGATGACAGACAAGGTGCTATGATGAAGATTTTTATATAATTCTTTGTGTGATCTTATATTTTTTTAATTTCAGAACAGAAATTATATAAAAATTGTCTGAATTTTTTATTTTTCTAAATATTTTCAGCTTTACTTTTAGCCATTATCAAGGAAGAATTTATTTTATTTTTAACTGAATGTATCCGTTGTTTTGTGTATATACAGGGTGTCCATAAAGTTTGTGTGCAATTTATAACTTTGTGATACATGCAGGCTTTATAGACTCCCTGTACGTAAAGTAATAAAATTGTATTAATATTCCAAACACAGTGAGCAGATTGTGGCCATGTTCATAGCTGATATTGTTCAGTGTTGTTTTTTCTTTTTTTATTAATAATGCTTCCATTATTTTTAGCCTTATTTTACATATAGATAATGTTATATTTGTATTATTAAAGTATATGTTATGGATATAGTTTGGTAGGTCTCCGTGAGTATTTAAATGAAAACTAAGGAATTTTCATGTAAGTGAATGCAACAAATTTAACTGGAATTCAACCTTGGCTCTCTCTCTCTCTCTCTCTCTCTCTATATATATATATATATATATATATATGAGGGTAGGCTGAAAAGTTTAGCGACTAACTATGAAGGATTGATGCTAGAGTTGTGAAATCTTGTATGCATTCATCTCAACATATCTTGTTAATAACTATATTGTTTCTTTCCAGGTAAGCTGGCAAGAGAGACTGTTGAAAAATAAAGTTTTGGAGGTATGCCCATATACTGTTTTGTATCATCAGCATGCTTATTCACAAAAGATTTTAATTGGCAGATTATTTATGAAGGGGTGCTGGAAAATTCTTAGGCTGATTATGAAGGAGTGATGCAAGGGCTGTGAAATCTTGTATGAATTAATTTCAACTCCCCTTATTAATAACTGCATTGTTTTTTTTGTTTTTTTACAGTTAAACTGACATCTGACTGTTCAAAGAAAAGAAGATTGTTCATCCTGTTGATAAAAAAAGTCATCAACAGCAGATATGAAAAAAAATCACTGCAATACTGGTTCCTGAACAAGTGTTTTTTCATGTTTGGGAATAGATGATATCCAGATGGAACTGAATTAGGAGAATAAAGAGGTTAACCAACCAGTTGAAAGCCACAATCAGGCACAGCAGCCATTGAAACCAAGGATGTGTACTAGAGCATTATCTTGATGAAACAAGACTCCTTTCATCAGTTTTCCTGTGAATTAGATTTTGATAACCTTTCATAACATTCTTAGTAAGTTAGCAAAGCACTCTATTGATGGTATGGCTCTTTTGAAGTCAGCAAACACAATGCTTTTTGCATCTAAAAAAACTGAGGTCATCACCTTCTCTGCAGATGAAACAACCTTGGTCTTCTTTAGAGCAGTTAAAGAGGGCTGTTTCCACTGCACAAATTGTCTCTTTGTCTATGGCCAAAAGTGATGAGCTTAATACACATCCTTGGCTGGAAAAAGTACAAGGAAACTAACTGGGTCAGCTTCAAACTATGTCATATTTTCCTATGATGTGACCAAATCGGGGCACTTCTGATCAGCTGTCAGAAGACATGGTACCCACCAAGCAGAAACCTTCATCAGACCAAGTTCATTGTACAGAATATTCCCAACTCTTTCACAGATATGCTAATAGCATTGTCTATTCGATTTATAGTCATTTGCTTATCATCCACCACCATGTGGTGAGCACAATCAATGTTTTCCTTACTGGTAGTAGTTGCAGGAGAAAACTGAATGAATGGTCATTGGCAAAAAGAGCAGCCCAAAATGCCAAATACATATCTGGGAAGTGTTCTAACAGAAGACAGAAAGTGCGACACAGATCTGAAGGCTAATTGGCATGGCAAAGGACGCATTCCAGAATTTGAGTAAAGTATTAAGACACAGAAAAATTTTGCTAGAAACAAAGAAAAGAGTACTGGATTGCTATGTGATGTCAGTTCTTCAATATGGCAATGAATGATGGACAATATCATCGAAGATGAAGGAAAAACTTGAAGCAACTGAAATGTGGTTCTATAGAAGGATGCTGTGTATATCATGGATCGAGCATGTGAGCAATGATGAGGTTTTGGAAAGGATAAAAACTAAAAGGAAATTAATACTGAGCATCATGAAAAACAGCTAAAGTTCCTTGAACATGCAATGAGGAATGAGAGCTTGGAGAACCTGATACTAACAGGCCAAATAGAGGGAAAAAGACAGGGGAAAGCAGTGGATAACATATCTGAAGGGCCTGAGCAGGTGGATGACAGAAAAGGGGTTGTGTGGTGGAACAGGAGAAGGCATGTTAAGAGCCACCAGGAATAGGGAGATGTGGAAATCCATGATCGACTACGTCCTGAAGGGACAAGGTACATAGAAGAAGAAGTAGTAGTAGTTGCAGGGCATCCAGACCTTCGATCATCTTCAAGGCTTTTCCTCCCCATCCTAAATTCAGCTGCTCTCTTTTGCACTGTTGATAAAGCTAGAGCATCCTCCCCTACTGTAGCAACCACATCATCATGAATGCTCTTGAGGACAAAACTCTTTTTTTTTTCTGCAGGTATTTAATAATACTTCAATACCAAATTTTGTCAATTTGCATTCGCTACTAGTTACATTTGAAGTTTTCTTTGAACAGTCAGATGTCAATTTACTTGGCAAGAAACAATGCAGTTACTAATAAGAGTTAAAATTAATGCATGCAAGATTTTACAGCTCTGGCATCATTCTTTTATAGTCAGCCTATGAACATTTCAGTCCAACCTTGTACATTTGAAGATTTAAACTTGGTAGAGCAACCAGTCTAGAAAATCAAGTCTGAATTCAAACCCACCACTGACATGCCATAGACTAGCATGACAGAGTAAATCTCATTACTATCTCTGTCTGACAGATGACAGAAAATATCTAAGCCTTTAGTAGACTTACTAAATAGCTGATATCAATAAATAATATACCTTTGTATGTAATATTGTTGTATAGTAAATACCATTGCATTTGACTTCCAAATTTATTTTCCTTATTTTTTGGATGTGCAGGTGGTGTAATGGATAATGAAAACTGATTTTAAATTTCATTACAATTTGTATATACTCTTGAGAATGGTAAGAATCCATCTGTTCTCCCTACTCGCTATGGGTTATATATTAGGACTTGTATTTGAAAAAATTGTGATTTATAAAAAATTAATATATTAATCATTCACTAAAAAAAATAAGCCACAAATAAGTTTAATAAATCATTTTTTTAAATTTTTTTACAATAACTCCTTCCAAATTTAATTTGATAACCTTTATAAATCCTCTTGGCATTAGTGAAACCAATTTAATATTTGAAATGACAATAAATAAAAAGGAATTAATATTATTTCTGTAATTTGCAATATATTTTTATAATGATTTTTCATGGATGGGATATACAACTCTATATATGAGACTTTTCTTTTATTTCAAATCAAACTTAAATATCATTAACTAAATTTTCTGATGTGGCATGATCTAGATTCATTAGTCATTTTGTTTTTCAGTTACTTTCACACTTAGTTGGGTTGAACAAAATAATGGAAACACCTTGAATTTTCAAGCAAATTTATTTCAATTTGGTGTAGGACTGCCTCTGGCAGCAATTACAGCTTGAATTCTTGATAGGATCACAGCTCATACAAAGTTTTACTTGCTTCCAGAGAAATTTTTATCCATTCTTCAGCTAAATCAGTCTCCAATACTTTCAATGATGATGGAGGAGGATATCAATTTCTCACTTATTTTTCTAGAATTAGCCATAAATGTTTGATGTTGAGAACTGGGGACTATAGTGGCCAGATAAGATGTTCTACTTCACTAGAATGTTCCTTGTGCCATTCAGCTGTAGCTTTAGCAGTATGAACGGGTACATTATTATTCTAAAGGATGGTATTTCCCTTCAGAAACAGTTCCTGAACCATAGGATGAAGTTGCTCACTTAAAATTCTTAAATAAACCTGACTATTGATTTTATTAAACTTATTTAAATAATCTGTAAAAAACAATTTTAGCAAAAACCATTAAGTACTACTAATGTTCAATCAACAAACATAAAAATAGACAAGCTTTTAACAGTTTTTTCAAAATTATGTTACTAGTGTTTCCATTATTTTGTCCGCCCCCTGTACATTGTAAGTACAATTCAAGATTAGTAGTCACAACTTGTACTGTTAATCACAGTATACAGCCAACTAGATTCGATTGCTCTGTGCCATTGAATTTGACAATATCACTTCTCCACTAGATGACTATGGTTTTGTCTCTTACCTTTTGACTGATTAGGAGAGGCCTGCCAGAAGATAAATCTCTCTGGGTGATTGGAGCATGCTCAACACCCCACCACATCAAGGTATTTAATCATGTAGACTAATATAAAATTACTTTTTCTGTGTCATATCCCTCCAGGATGTAGGCAATCATGGCTCTTCCCAATTTCTTGTCCTTTGTAGATCTCAATAAATTTTGCCTTTTTGCTATCTCTCCTAAACCCTGTTATGCTTGTTAGATTATGTGCTCTGTTCATCTTGCCTGTAATATGTCCTGCAAGTGTTAAATTGTCCAATCCCTCTTACTCCATTATTTGCCTTACAATATTCAACTCTCTCTGATGTTAAGTATAAGTGTCCTTTTTGTTTACATTTTCCATAAAACTTCCTCATTACTTACATGTTCAGTCCATGGTATTCTCAACATTCTTCTATAAAATAAAATTTCTGTTGCCCCAAATCTTTTCTTCATCTGTGAGAAGATTGTCCACCATTCACTGCCATATAGAAGGACTGATATTACATAAGAGTTCAGTATTCTTTTCTTTGTTTCTAATAAATTTTTTCTGTTTCTTAATAGTTTGCTTGTCTTTTGGAAGGAATCTTTTGTTATCCCAATGTGCCTTTAGATTTTGGTGTTACACTTTCCATCCTCTGTTAAAACAATTTCCAGATATTTAAATTGTTGTGCTTGCTTGATTTTGATCTCTCTAATTTATAATTTGCTAATAGGGCTCCTTTTTTTTTGTTGTTGATAATCATACATTCTATTTTCTTGCAATTAATGTTTAGTCCTTTTTTCTTGATTTCCTTCACGACCTTCTGCTGCATTTCTTCTAGTTTTCTTTCCATGTCTTCTATCAACACTGAGTTCCTGCACTGCATATCTTATTCCTTTGTGGGCACCAATAATAAATGCTGGTGGGACTTCTAATTCTCTCAGAATCGCCTCATTGTGTAGGTTGAATAAGTCTGGTAAGAAGACACATCATTGTCTTATTCCCCTTTTTATTATTATATGTTTACCAAATTAATTTTCTATCTGTATGCTCACAGTATAGGTCCTGGATAATTGTTATAACTGTGCCAAATATGTTAAGGTTACCTAACTGTTCCAACAATTCTTTGTGACACACTTTATTAAAATCTATAAAATGTAGGTATAGATGTGTCTATTAATAAAACTATGATTAGACTGAATAAATCCTTCAAGGGATGCAATGTGTAATATAGAAGCTTTTTTTTTAATCACTTTATCATTCAATTACCTATAATAATTTTTGCATAAGTATTCAACCCTCTGAATTAATACTTAGTCGTGGCTCTTTTGGCACCAATCGTTGCTGTTGGACATTTCTATAGCCTTTAATAAAGTGTCTGCATTTCTTAACTGGTATTTTTTACCATTCTTTTGTGCGGAATTGTTCCAAATAGTTTTTGATGTGATGGCTTCCATTTATATGCAGCAATTTTCAATTCATGCTACAATCGTTTATTGAGCAGTGGGAGGGAGTGTGACTGAGAAGCTGATTCTATTACTTTTCTTAATTTTGAGGTGATTTTTGGGTTGATATTTTGAGTTTGTGTGTATGTGTGTTTTGCATGTTTAGGCAGCAATTCTTCTTTTTTGCATGTTTTTTATTCAGTTTTTCTAATGTCCTTACGTTTTAGTCACAAGACAGGTTCCTAACCAGGCATTTAACCAACCACTTAAGTTGTTTGAGTGGAATAAGGAAACAGTTAAGCTCTCACACTCAACTCTCTTCATCCATAAGAAAAATACTTGTTGATAACACATATATATTAAGAATGTCTAGTTGTGAAAAAAATGCTTGTTGTTATTAGAAGTACTTTTAAGAAAAAGCAAGACTCATCCAAAGTGAAACTTTTTTTTAAAAAAAGTAACCTGGGCGTTGAGGTAATGTGTGGAAATTGAACAAAAAATTCCACCAAAGAATGAATTTAAAACTAGTCACACATAACACTATGTGAAACAACTTAAATATGCTAACAGCCTTTCTTATCTAGAAGTTAAAACCCCTATTGAAAATAGTTAAAGAATTAGCCAAAAGTGCTTGTGGCAATAAAGATTATGGGCAAATCCTTGACAAATGAAAAGGTATCAGGATACCAGAAAAACTGAGTAAAAAAAAACTTAAAAATATTCATATATAATTCTAATATATATATATATATATATATATATATATATATATATATATGTATTATATAAGGCAGATATACATATCTGCCTTATACCCAATGACATATATATATCCCTTATACCTAGTGATACATCCATATATATATATATATATATAAAATAAATTGCAAACATTGTTCATACTCATGGATAATCTTTTGCATATTATAATTGAAAGATGTAAGAAATGAGCTGTAACTTTAACAGTTGATTTTATTATTCATTTCTCGATGTTCCTAAGTCGTTTCAATCACCTTTCACGATCATCTTCAGGGGGTGTGAGTGGTCATAACAAAAAATAATTGCAAAACTGTTTCTAAAAATTACTGTAAATTTTCTTCTTGCTTCAAATGTAACAGTTGACAAATTGCTTAGCTATCATTAGAATGTGAAAAGTATTCAAAATGGAATTTTTTTATGGTTGTAATGTCATGGTCATGCACATGTTAAAGCATGTAAAAGAGTTCTTTTTATATACATTTTAGAATATGACTACAGTATTCATAGATGATTCTATTAATTGACAGCTTAAGTTTTTTAATGAATATTGCATTAAGGATCAGTAGTTTGCTTTTGTTGTTTTCCTGGTGTAGGATAGTTGTGTTATTGATCATCATTTTATATTGTGAATGTAGACAGGAATGTTCTTGTAAATGTCTAGAAATGGACAAAGGATCAGACACGTGTAATGTAAGATGTACTTGTTAATGTAGCTGTTGTAAATCCAACATATATATATATATATATATATATATATATATATTTGTCAAAGATACATTTTTCCAAGGAACATTTGAATTGATATATAATGTTGGTTTTGCATAATATATCAATTGGTGTGGAAGAGTTATTAAGGATGATTAAATTAGTAGTATTGTATTTTTTTATAATATGTTATTAATTTTAACTTTTTAGTAGGATCCATGGAAGATATATTAGTATGAATGAGATTTTTATCATTTTTTTTATTCTTGTTTGTAGTTATTGTTAATCTTGTTGCAGTAAAATAGTTTCATATGTTCAGGGTCTTTTGTGGAAGTACCATATTCTGTTTGATGTGTGTTGATGTTTTTGAAATATCGTCTGATTTGTTCATTTAAAATATGGTTTGGAAAGTCAATATTAATGAGAGACTGCTTGATATTTTTTAGTTCAGAGTAAAATATCATTTTTGTGGATTGATTTGTGCTCAGTTAATTTATTTGTGTATAAGTGCTATTTTGTAGTAGTTAGGGCATTCACTCTTATAGTTGAGAGTGCAAGCATTTTTGCTGGTTGGTTTTTTATATGGGGAGGTAGTAAATGTAATATTATTTGTGTCTATTAATGTCAAGGAAAGGGATTTTGTTATCTTTGATAAGTTTGTATGTGAGTTTGAGAATAGTTTTTTTTAATTTTTGAAGTTCTATTATTTCTTTTATATAAGAATATTATCTATATATTGTACATAGATGAAGGGTTTTATAGTGGTGCTAAATATATTATTTTCTAAGTTAGCTATGTAGAAGTTGCCGAAGGTTGGACCCAGAACTGAGCCCATTGAAACACCATCCTGTTACATGTATATATTATTTTTGTGGTCATAGAATGGGACTTTGGTGGTACAGGTTAAAAGTAATTGTTTTGGTATTTTAAGTTTAATTTTCAGTGGGGGCAGAGAATTATCATAATATATATTTTTTATAATAATGTCAATGGTTTCTCTAACAGAAATGTTAGTGAACCATTTTTACAACATAATGTGTGCTATTGTTTCATCATTAAGTTTTTCCATTTTTAATATTTGTATAAGTTCAAGAGATGATTTAATACTGTATTTGTTAGCTATGGTGTAATTAATTGGTTAAGCATTTTAGTTAGTTGGCATATAGGAGTGGTTGTTTGTGGTATAACAGGGCAAAATGGAAAATTTGGCTTATGTTTTGATAGAACTATAAATGTATCTCCTGGTTTATAGTCTCCAACTATTTTGGTAAATTTTAGATTGTCTTTGCATTGTTAGCTGTGATTAATTTATTAATTTTTGCTTTAGCTGAGTGATAGACATTTACAACAACATTCCTGTCAACATTCACAATATAAATAAATAATGATCAATAACACAACTATCCTACACCAAGAAAACAACAAAAGCAAACTATAGATCCTTAAAGCAATATTCATTAAAAAAACTGAAGCCATCAATTAATAGAATCAGCTATGAATAGTGGAGTAATGTTCTAAAATGTATATAAAAAGAACAGTTTTTTCATGCTTTAACACGTGCATGAACATTACAATATAAAAAAATTCCATTTTGGATAATTTTCATGTTCTAATGAACGCTAAGCAATTTGTCAACTGTTACATTTGAAGCAGGAAGAAAATTTACAGTAATTTTAGAAACACAGTTTTGCAATTATTTTTTGTTACTACAACTCACACCCCTGAAGATGATCTCAGAAGGAGATTGATAGTACTTGGGAATATTCAGAAATAAGTAAGAAAATCAACTGTTTAATTTACAGCTCATTTCTTACATCTTTCAATTATAATACGTGAATGATTATCTGTGAATATAAATGAATTTTATTAAAAATAAGCAGGAACATTGTTTGCAATTTATTTAATCTGACATGCCTAAAAGAGAATTTCCTGTCTAAATACACACACATATATTCAGTAATGGATTAGAGCACTCTGGCTATTGGGCGGGTATAATGACAATATACACACTAAAAAGTCTGCCTTCTTTTACCAAACGCCCATAGCCCAGAGGTAGAATCGCCAACTGATGCCAATTTGGCCGAGTTTCAATTCTGGGTTAAAAGCAATCGGAGTCTAACCGTACTGATGAGCTGTGATACGGCAAAACAGATCTGTCTGCAGATGACTATATATAAATGATTTAACATTTTCATAACACAGAATTTCCCATATTTCCCAAGTAAAATTTAAAATAAATGTTAAGAATAGTAAATTTCTTATTGTTATTTCTTCACATTATTATAACTATATACACACACACACACACACACACACTAGTAAAATAGTGGCTGGTTGGACCAGCAGACAGTAGATTAGAAAAAGGTGCTTAATCACAACTTATACAAATGAACTAAATATGCAGATCTAACAATATGTCAAAAAACAGAAGAAAAAAAGTATCTCATTATGGTCTTGGTCAGTTTGAGCAGCTCATGATTAACTATACCCAGTTGATCTTCTATGTTTAGGGTTATTATAGTGTATCCACTTTTCATCACCAGTCATGATACAATGCAAAAATCCTTTCTTTTTCTGCCGTTGAAGCAGCTGTTCACATGTGATTAGAAGCTTTTCAATTTCTCTTGGCTTCAACTTGTATGGCACCAATGTCCTTGTTTTGAATCATTTGTAAGTCTTTCAAACATTTTAAAACTGTTGTGTGATCAACTCCTAAGGATTCTGCAAGTTCATTTTGCACCTGACATGAGTCTTCGTGAAGTAACGCCTCCAGTTCTTTGTCTTCAAACTCTTTCAGTGGGCCAAAGTGTTCTTTATCTTCAACATCAAAATCATTATTTTTAAAGCGTCTAAACCAATCTCTACATGTTGTTTCTGACAGGACATGGTTGCCATAAGTCTTAACAAGAATTGTGTGCTTCAACAGCAAAATTCTTTTGAGTAAAGTAGTGCAATAAAATTCCCCACAAATACACTTTCTTTGGCACAGAATCCAACATGTTTAATGCTATGAAAAATAAAGTTGTTTGCACTTTAGCAAAATGACTCTGAATTTCAAGCTTGGTCATAGTACTTCTGTATAGATGTGTTAAATCTGAAACTACACACAGGCAGTTCTGGGAATGCCATCTGTTGGAAAACAAAACTTATTCATGGTCTTTATATATATATATATATGCACATACAACTCCATTGCAGGCTTTTTTGTCATACTCCCTCTGTCACCTGTTCGTGTATCTTTTATATTTCTTGGATGCAATCAGTCTGGTTATCTGACTTATGCCACACAATCTGATACTTGATCAATATAGCAAAATCTTTTTTCTGCTATTAATAATTTTTTGCCTTTTTTGCTAATCTAATTTCTTTAATGTATTTCCTCCATCTTTATAAATGGTAAAAATATACCAATGTCTCTAAATTATTTTGTTATGAAAATATCAGAAATTAATAAAAAATATTTTCTTAGCTGTTCATGTAAGCTTCATAATGGAATAGACTTGTACAATATTATTTTATTTCTATTTTTTGGTGGTCAGAAACCAAATGCCTGTGCAACACATACTTCTACCTGACCAATGAGTACAGAAGAAACCATATTTATTTCTTACATTTTTTTTTTTTTTTTTTGTAGAAACCATTGGAATTTGTCTGGACTAAATATAATCAACTCGCCAATTGAAAAACTTTTTAAAAAAGAGATAATTAAATTTCCTTGGCCTATTTCTTGTTAAGTCTTTTATTAACTTATAGCAGCACTATTTCTGTTACCTGAGTCATTAGGGGAAATTATTTTGTCTTGCATATTCTATATTTTCTCAGAATTGTATGTGAAAAGAAAAAAATAATCATTTTTAAATGTCATTTTTTAAAGGATTATCTTAAAGCGAAAAAGAAAAATCCCAGTATTCAATTCTGCAAATAAATTAATTTTAAGTGCTGCAATTCAGCTGATATTTAGCTCAAAATAGTGAAATTCACTTGAATTGCATCTTTAAATTTTTTCGCATATATAATTTGATTTGCATATATAATCTGAATGCTTTAAAGGATAAAAATTCATGATGACATATTTTTCATTATTACTCTTGATCTATCTTAATCTTTCTTTGCTTTTTTATGACTGATATATTTAAAGCTGATCCTTTAATTCAAACATAACTTTAGAATAAAGAATTAAATTTACATGGAACATGAACTTTTGTACCATACCTTAGGAACTTTTGTACCATACCTTAGGAACTTTCTTTCATGGAAGATGGCTTAACCAGTTAGGCTACATAAACTTTCATAACTAGTCATCCCTTGATTTTTTCCATTTTCTTTCTACATTTTATTGTTTATTACAATAAAAGTAAAAGTCAAAAGAGCCTTGTTTTAATGATACTTAATTGAATAAATTACATTAATACATATATTAGCTGAATACCCATAAAAATGATGGGATTATATAGATTTTTGCCTTTCACCTAGTTCAGGTAGATTGCATAAAATTATATTAAAAAATGATTTTGTGTTTGAAAAGTCAGGAAAACACCTAAAAATAGTAAAACTCAAGCTGTTTTTGCTTGAAAGCAATTTAGGTAAAGCCTAGTTTGAATTTCAGTTGAATTCTTTGCATTTACTTATGTGCAAATACCCTTGGAGGAAGGTATTAATCTGTCACTTCTTCCTCCATCTATGGGTTAAACAACAGGACAGATTGGATTCTATAGCCTTGGTTGGCAACCAGTCTACTGCAAAAAATAATTGCAACCTACTGTGGGAAAATCTTCTGCCCTGTCAATCATGTCTTTTTTTAAACATGATCGCTTAAGCATGTATGGCACTTAACTGACTGACACAAAGTTATATTTGAAAAAAATTTGGTGCTTGAAAAACCACAAAGCACCTTAAAAGTTGTCAAAATTTAACTGTTTTCACCCCAAAAAATTGTTTTCAGCTAGTTTACACAGTTATATAAGTGTGCACTCTTCCACAAATCAAAATCTTTCTCTTTGACTTTTGCTGTATGTTCCCTGTCTTTTGTTCAAGGATTGAAGCTTAGTAAAGTTTTAAAGTTTATGAGGATAGCTAGTTCTGGAGCAGAATCTTCTTCATGGCGCTAAAGAGTAATGGTTGGCAAATTTTTGTTCTTGGCCTGTATATGTGGCATTAGACATAAAACTGACCTTATGTTACATGCTACATTCATGTGGTAGTGAGTAAATAGCAAATCAAACTATAGTGTCTTCCCTCTGTGAAAAAGGCTCCCTCCTTCAGGATGGCTGGTGCTCACTCTCTAAGTTATCTTGGCCTGAAGTTCTTCACTGGCATGATTATATTGAATCAATTGCTAAAATCTACTTTTGGGAATTTTCTTTGTTCTCTGTTAGAACACTTCCCAGGTATTTAAATTTCTGCCAGTCAGTTAAATGCCATACGTGATACATGCTTAGGTGATCATGTTTCAAAAAAGACCTGATTGAATGGGCAAAGATTTTCCCACAGCAGGTTGCGATTATTTTCTGCAATAAACTGGTTGCCAACCAAGACTATAGAACCCAATCTGTTCTGTTATGCAACCCATAACTGGAGAGAAGAGACAGAGTAATACCTTTTTTCAAGAGTATTTGCATGTAAGTGAATGCAAGGAATTCAACTGGAATTCGAACTCGGCACCCCAATTTGTCATTCCAAGTTGATGTCCACTGCACCACAACACACATCATCTGTACCTACTTGATTTCAGTCTCTCCATCCTGTGATTGGCATTTTTATAGAATGATCAAGGCTCTTCACAACTTTCTGTCTTTTGTTGCTCTAAATAACTTTTTGTCTTTTACCATCACTTTTTCCCTTCAAACTGCTTTTCCTACGTATGCAGGTGTTAAACTCTTATTAATATTCTTTCCTCATTATGTGTTCAAGAAACTTCAAGTGTTTCATTCTGATTGTAATTATGAGTTTCTTTGTAGTCTTTATCATCTCTAAAACATACATTCTACTCATTGCTCACATGTTCTGTTAGTGGTATTCTTAGCACTCTACTGTAGAACTGTGGAGAATATGAAATGAAAATAACTCTTTTCTTCACTGTGTATTTTGACTAATAGCAAAAGGGATTGGCTTGAAGCTGAAGAAAAAAACTAGGGCAAAGCTTAGTGAATTATGTGAAAATTTATTTAATCAAAATCAAAATGGAGAAGCTTACAAACTAAAAAAAAAGTAACAAGCTGATGTTAAATCGCATTCTAATATATATATATATATATATATATATATATATATTAAAAAAGGATTAATTCAAAGATGTTGAATGGCCATTTCGATATGACGATCCCCACGGGGAGCGACACATCACCTCAGCAACAGAAAAAAACCTTTCAGAAACTGGAGAAAAATTAGTCTACTTTTCCTTTTTAAATAGATTGCAAAGAAATTAAAAAATAAATAATAATAAAATAAAATAAAATAAAATAAAATAAAAATAAAAATAAAGGGAAAGAAAAAGAAAAGGAAAAAGAAAAAGAAAAGGATAGAGTTTAATTTCAAATGACCTAATTTTTTAAAAAAAATAATTTTATTTCAAATCCTATATCTTTTTATTCCCTTTTATCAATAATTATGCCTTTTTAAGTAAAGGCTTTTTTTAATACTTCAACGTTTTGGGGAAATTAGATTTTTGAATTTGTCCAGCGTCTGTAATATTTAAAAAAATTTTTTTTCTTTAGTTTCTTTCTTTTTCCCTCCCTTCCTTCTTTTATCTCTCTTACCAACTTTTTTCCGTGTTGCTTTAAATGATTCAACACGGCTGTCTGTTAATTTTTAGTTACATTCTCCCCTTTTTTTTGCAAACCCAGACGATGTCAATTTTTTTCTTTTCTTATTTATTTGATTTTATTCTATCCTTTTCTTTTTCTTTTTCCTTTTCTTTTTCTTTCCCTTTATTTTTATTTTTATTTTATTTTATTTTATTTTATTTTATTTTATTATTATTTATTTTTTAATTTCTTTGCAATCTATTTAAAAAGGAAAAGTAGACTAATTTTTCTCCAGTTTCTGAAAGGTTTTTTTCTGTTGCTGAGGTGATGTGTCGCTCCCCGTGGGGATCGTCATATCGAAATGGCCATTCAACATCTTTGAATTAATCCTTTTTTAATATATATATTTGCTCTGTAATATTTTATTACATGGAGCTCTCTTCCTGTATCATTTTTTAATATTAAAATAAATTTTTAATATTAATTAGGATCGGGTTTTTTGGAATTTACCTTCCTGCTTTTTTCCCTTGGATTGAAGTATCTGAATTAAAATATATATATATATATATATATATAGGCAGAGAGAGTTGAACTAGGCCAGAAAAACGGGAGAAGAGAAAGAAAGGCAGAGTCTTATGAGTCTGAATAACACCGTATTCAAATTACACACTGATAAATTATCAGCTTCTAATGAAAGCTGAAGAATTTCAAGACTCTATTCAACTCATAAACTAAGTACCTTAAAACATATGTTTTTATTTATGTTGAATACAACCACAGGACTTTTATGCTAAAAACAAACTCTCTCAATTTACTTTAAGCATTTTGGAAATTTACATTGTGTCAGATGATTTAAAATAAACATTTTCTCTTCTTGATTATTCATTGAATCTACAAACTTTTAATGTTTGATTAACTGAAACAAGCTAGTGACAACTTCAAATATGTAAATAAATTCCTTATCTTGTGTCGTTAAAACTAACACGTGTTTCCTCGTCATTATCCGTTATGTTACCTCAAAATCCCATTTCTGGTGTTTGGAGTTTCTTTTTCATCTGTTTGGAAATTACTCAGCATTCTCTAACATATTGAAGATTAGACATTATATAACATTTTAGCAGTCACTTTTTGTTTCTAAGCACATTTTCCTATCTCTTAATCCTTTACTTGGTTTCCAAAATACACCTGCTATTCCCATGTGCCATTGAAATGTTGTATCATGCTTTCCATCTTTTATTACTATTTTATCTAAATAATTAAATTTTAACATCCCCAGGACATGGACGGGCATTGTGATGAAGTGGATATCAGCTTGGAATGAGAAATCGGAAAGTCGAGTTCAAATTCCAGTTGAATTCATTGCATTTACTTAATGCAAATACCCCTGGGAAAGATATTATTCCACCACTACTCCCTCCAGCAATGGGTTAAATAGCAGGACAGATTGAGTCTGTAGCCTTGTTTGGCAACCAGTCTACTGCAGAAAGTAATGGCAACCAACTGTGCAAAATCTTCCCAGTCAATCATGTCTCTTTTGAGACATGATTGCCCAAGTGTGTAACACATATGGCACTTAACTGACTGACATACTATCTATTTTGCTGACAGCCATGCATTTTTCCCTCCCCTTACAATCAAGAGTTAATCTTTTCTCTTGGCTTGTCTTTACTACTGCATATGTTTTGTTGTAAGATTATGTTCACTGATTATAATGAATAAGCTTTTTCATTTCTCTTCTTGGTGCCTGAAGTTTTGTATCTTTCACTACTAACAGAAACTGGAACAACTGGAACATTGCAGTTAGTTAATCTTACTACATTCACTATGAAATCTTCTGTGACATTAAACTAAAAGTGATATATATGTATACTAGCAGTGTAGCCCGGCGTTGCTCGGGTGTAATGAAAGCTTTAAAACTAATCCATAGTCCTGGAGCTCAGACTCTTTGGACATTGGCATGAAAGACTAAAAAGCAATAGTTATTTCCAGTTAAAGTGAAACCATAGACTGAAAGAAAAATGAATGGATGTAAGTCAAATTTTGATTTCCTGGTATCGATATCAAATAAGTTTTTTTTGTTGTAAACTGAATTTTGAAGGTTAAATAAGTCCTCTGAGTAAATGGTATCATGGTTGAGACTAAGAACTACAATTATACCTACTTAGAGCCAAACCCGAAGCAAAAACTAAAATAAAAGGGCTGAAAAAAATACAGATATACAGGCAGATAAACAGATGCACACACAAACATATTGCTTTATATATATATATATATATATTATCAATTTTCTGCACTATTGTAAGAACTGCAACCTTGAAACTTCTGAATATCATTTCTTATGTCTTTGTTTATGAGTGTATCAAATTTGATTAAAATCAGACCATTCCTTCTATAACCTGATTTTTTTCAATTATCGATTTTCAATAGTTATTGTGGGTACCTCAACACAAAACCTAGCTAAGAACACTTGCAGACGCTTATAGTACAACTGTGTAAATTTTCAAGAAAATCGGTTCAGCCATTTCGGAGTCTATAGGTAATGGACACACACAAACACATACAAAGTTCCATTTATAAATAAGTTTAGATAATATATTGATATTCAGTAATGCTGTTTTGGCAAGCTTGGACCTTCATGCACACAGAAAAGTGGAGTATCAAAAGGATAGTTTTCTCCTTGGCAATTCTAATAATCTTTTTAAAAAATAATAAACATTACCAAGGAATGAAGGTAGGTAAAATAATAGCAGTGTCAAGGGGAAAACCATCCTTTTGACACTGTTTTTAAAATCAAGCAGGTAAAAAATCTTGATATCTGGGAACTGTTTTAACAGAAGATGGAAAATGTGATACAGAGATCCGAAGGCAAACTGGCATGGTGAAGGACACATTCCAGAAGTTGAGTAAAGTATTAAGAGATAGGAAAATTTTGCTAGAAACTAAGAAAAGAGTACTGGATTGCTATGTGATGTCAGTTCTTCAATATGGCAGTGAATGCTGGACAACCTCATCGAAGATGAAGGAGCAACTTGAAGCAACTGAAATGTGGTTCTATAGAAGGATGCTGCAAATATTATGGATCGAGCATGTGAGCAATGATAAGGTTTTTTAAAGGATGGAAACTAAAAGGAAATTAATACTGAGCATCAGGAAGAGACAGTTGAAATTCTTGGGACATGTAATGAGTAAGGAATGCTTGGAGAATCTGATACTAACAGGCCAGATAGAGGGGAAAAGAGACAGATGAAAGCAGCGGATAACATATTTGAAGAGCCTGATCAGGTGGATGACAGAATGAGGGTTGTGTGGTGTAACAGGAGAAAGCGTGCTAAGAGCCACCTGGGCGACATGGAAGCTATAATCACCTACATCTTGAAAGGACAGGGCACATAGAAGAAGGCCCGAGTTTGCTGCTGTTTCATTAATATACACAAAACTCCACCTATTTCAAAACAAGAAAATGTAACTGACGTAAGTGACAAAATAGCCATGTGTAAAAGTAATCACATAACAACATCCTACAGAAGCCAAATATTTTGTTTTAGAAGAAAAGCATAGTTGCATTTTTTCTATGGGAACAATAAAATCTCATGAAATATCAATTACATCGAATACAGATGCACATTTTCAGTTTAATGATGGTAGAAATAACATACAGTTTCTATGGTTTCACATCATATCATCATC
The DNA here is from genome assembly GCA_037127315.1 of Ascarosepion bandense. NCBI lineage: Eukaryota > Metazoa > Mollusca > Cephalopoda > Sepiida > Sepiidae > Ascarosepion > Ascarosepion bandense. Next base: position 1,541,870 of record JBBBDQ010001346.1, on the reverse strand, counting down.
CTCATTTACTGTCCGTTTCCGTGGCTAGTAGGACAAATCTTTCTTGATGGTTCTGTAATTGAACCATCATGATATATTGGAGTGAGTTTTACAGCTGTATGTCCAACCAATTTAGGAGACTGGAAACTCAATGTTTTTTATCAAGACACCATCTCTAGGAAGATTACCTACCAAAGTTAGAGAGTTCAGCCTATCTTATTCTACACAGAGTAGGTGTAGAGGTTTTTATATCAGTGATTTCCTTCTCTTAGACAAGTTGCTATCAAAAGCTAAAGACTCTTATTCAGCCTAGACTTTTCTGTTTCTCTTAAATGACCCCAATTTGTGGCTTAACTATTTGCCCATAGCTTGAACCCTACTGGTACTACCACTCCCAAGTCAGGGTGGGCCAGGGACAAGAGCAATTAAGAATAAAAAATATCAAAGAAACCATGACAATATATTTCAAACTGTCTCTCTTTCCTTCTATCTGACATGTGAGTATCAGATTTTCCAAGCCCTCCTTCCTTATTACATGTCCCAGGAATTTTTCCTGATGCTCAGACCTTTGAAAAAACAAAAAACAAAAAGTAGCTAATGTATATACAGTTGCTTTTTATGAATCAGTTTATATTCATTAACAAATTAACAATTAACAACAATTGAGAGGTAATTTTTCTCTATTTGAATTATATGCACTAGCTTCTTTCATGTGCCATGTCCCATCAGGACATAAGTGATCATGGCTCTTCACAACTTCTTGTACTTTGTAGCTCTTAATGAATTTTGCTTTTATGTTATCTTTTCTCAACCCAGTTCTGCCATCCATTTACACAAATGTGCTAGATGGGTTTTATATTGTTTCTCTTGCCTTTAATCTGTCCTGTGAGTATCAAATGTTCCAAGCCCTTTTTCCTCCTTATATGCACAAGAAATTTCAACTCCCTCTTTCTGATTCTAACTATGTGTCCTTTTTGTTTCATTTTCTCTACAACTTCATCATTGCTCACATGTTTGGTCAATGATATTCTCAGTATCTGTGCACTGTGAAAAGTGTTAGATGCACACACACACACACACACAGAGGGTGTAAAAATGTATACACACTTTAAATAATTGTAAATTCACTGTTTATTAAAATACATATAATTTTCAAAATTAAATAGAATTTAGAGATATTATTTTATTGTTTTGTCAATGCCTGTTTTAAATTGACTTTAGTTCTGGCCCAGGCTTTGCTGACAATGCAAAACAATGGAATCGTAAATATCATGAAACAATTCACTTGGTATTTGTGCGTATTCTCATTCAATGACTGTTGCAGGTTTCTTAGCATAGAATTTGTCTTTTAGGTATCTCCATAAAAAAGGTCTAGTGGTGTGAGGTCTGGTGAACATGGAAGATATTCTGTGAAACCCCTTCTAACAGAAGCACAGTAATGCACAGGATGAGTTTGCTCTATGAAAAAATTATTAAATACCATATTTCTGCTGTAATTCCTCAAAAACATGTAAAATTTACAATATATTACAAAAAATGGAAACCTGCAAACCTTGCTGTTTCTAATCAAAATAATTCCATCAAATCTAAGCTATCAATGACTAATATAGTGTATGAATTTCAGTGTTCAGTACAAGACTACATTTCTTGTCATAAAACAATTACCTATTAGACGCACTATCATCTCTTTAAGTAGGCATCTTACATACCACCTATCTAACCAAATTGCAATAAAAAACATTTATTAACCAATAATTTACAAAAACCCTTAAGAAAAATTTTGGTTGAAAATGCAAGAATACTATTTAAATCACAATATTAAAAACCTCTCTCTATTAGAGATGCACTACATATCAAACAATTCTCTCCTACCACCAACCTTACATTATTTAATACTGGAAGTGGAGTATTGAAAGTTTATTTCTTTTAAATAGAAAGATACGCACATGGTTTCAAGTCGTGTGCAGTACGTGAGAGCTTTGAAAGAACGCTCCTTTTCAAAAGCACAAAATAAGTTATATTACAGTCAAAATATAAGGATAAAATAACATCGGAAATATAACACACTTGAGAATGGCCAGTGAAGTGGCTGAAAGTGCTTGGAACTATAAAAGTATGGAATATTTTTACATTCCTTATCTCTAGCAAAAAGGAAACATGTTTGAATACTGGAAAAACTAAATAAAACATTAATAAAATCTTCCTTGTTGATCGTTTTGAACGAAACATTATATATATATATATATATATATGGGAGCACATTGCATTTGATATATATGCATTTATTTGCTCAACTACTTTTATTTTATTCTATTTTTTTGAGTTCCTCATTTATTTTATTTATTTGACATGTTATGCATGTAGAGAATTTTGCAGATGATGTCGAAGAATAATAAATTTAAGTGTTTGTGTGTATCATTTTGTTTACTTTTATGAGGAGGGTGGAGAAGTTCATGACAGATGTTTTTGAAATCGTCTGTTCCAGCTCCTTGTTGTGTAATCATTTAAAATGGTTTTCAGTAGAAGCAAAAAAAAAAAAAAAAATTTAAAACTCCAGTTGGCACATAAACTGGAAAAGGCAAGCAAAATCAATAATGTCAAATAATATTAGTCAGTGAACTTCACTGACTAATACTGAGATTTAACCGAACTTTGTATATTCTTCTTCTAATCCTGCCATGTCCCTTCAGGACGTAGGCAATCATGGTCTTCCACATTTCCCTATCTCTAGTGGCTTTTAGCATGCTTTCTTTTTTTACCCCAACCAAACCCTGCTCTGCCGTCTACTTGCTCAAGCCCATCAAGTATGTTACACATTGCTTTTCCTGTCTCCCTTTCCCTCTATCTGATCTGTGAGTATCAGGTTCTCCAAGCCCCCTTTTCTCATTAGATGTCCAAGGAAATTAAGCTGTCTTTTTCTGATATTAAGTATTAGTTTCTTTTTCATTTCCATACTCTCCAAAACAAAAAAAAACAATGTTGGGAGAAGATCTAGCTGTACCAAATCTCCAAAAGAGAAGGGACTGTTTGTCTATTTTTAACTAATGGTTGCTTAATACGAGGCCCAAGAACCAATAAAGGTAGAGGTTATAAAATGAGGTTGTTGTATGAACGTAAGAAGAACAGGTGGTAAGATGTGCAGTTTATAAGGACACGTAAAAAAAGATAACAATTGAGCCGAGTTTTGAGTAGGTTAATATTGTAGTGAGCAGGGAAGCATCCTCTTGGGAATTACCTCTGCAAAGAAACAGATCTGAGGAGGAAGTTGTCAGAAGGAAACATCATTCTTACCAGTAGGGATGAGCAGGTGATGCGATGAATAGTGACTCAGAATTCAAAGTTGTAGTGTGGTGTTCAAATTCTGGTCAGTTTGCTAGTTTCACTTATGCACAAATACCTTCTGGGAAATGTATAAATCCATTTCCAGCTATGGGTTAGACTTGTATCTGAAAAAGTCATTGCTATTTTCAAAAATTATTCAAGCAATATTCATTTGCCAAAAAAACAAATTGTCCTTCCAATCTAAAATATATTTGGAATTTAAATAACCCACAGAAGGTTGATAAACCCCCAAAATACAAATCAATCAATCAATGGAACAAGAAGGGAACATAGATGCTTTGTCTTAGTGTGCAGTGGTATTGGTTGGTTCTAACTGAAGGTCAGAACTGGTGGACCTAATGAATGTCGATTGTCAAAACATTTGTAATGAAGACAAAAATTATTAAGAGCTATAAAGGAAAGGAAGTGGTGGAGAGCCATGATCGTTAATATCCTGAAGGGACATGACACAAAGAAGTATAACTTGTTTAGACTTTGAAAGCAGCTTTTGTTTTTCTAATTCAGATTTCAGTGTTCCATTTTCCATCATTTGCTACTACACTAGTCAGATACTTCTATACCTGCTGGATACTCACATTTCCAATCTGTAGTTGACATTTTGGACTTTCCTCTTGCTGACAAACATACATTCTGCCTTCCTACACTTAAAAGTTTATTCTTCTTGCTTTTCATGACTACCTCATCTTAGAGTTGTTGCAGTTTTCTTTCTGAATCTGCCGTGAACACATAGAGCCACTTCATGTTGCAATATCAGTTTCCAAATGATCACTGAAGTTAAACAATATCAAATCTGGTCAGTACTTAGATGGGTGACTGCTTAGAAATATTGAGTGCTGTAAGCTTCAATGTGCAGGTGGTGTAAATGGATAATGGCTCAAAATTTTTAATTGGAAAGCTGAGTTTTGATTCCAGTTAGGTTCATGGTATTTACTTACACGCAAATACCCTCAGGAAAAGTATGAACCCACATCTTTCTTCCTATATATTGGTTAATTAGTAAAACTTGTATCACTAAAATTATTATTTCAAAAACAAAATTGCATACAAAATTGTTAGATTTCAGCATTAAATAAACATAGTGGTTGATATGCCGTTAAACAAGAAACAAACAACCAACTAATTTGTCATGAATGCAGTGCTGTCATTTGCTTACTTTGTATGATTAAGATTGTTTCTATCAATAATAAATCCAGATAGGACTTCTAGTTCTCTTGCCTGACTGTATAGACTGAATAGATTTTGTGAGAAGATGCATACGTGTTTTATGCCTCTTTCTATTTTGATATATTTGCTTAACTTGTTTTCAGTTGTCATAAAAGTAGTTTCTTCTCAATAAATGTTCTAGATTATTCTAAAATCTTTTTGAAGTAATTCAAATCAATTCCCCAAGGACACATGGCCCAGAAGATACAACATGTTGGTGGATTGATCCAAAAGTGACTTGACCCAAAGAGTTGTGAGTTCAATAACTGGTCACAGCAGAGGTAACAAGAAGTTGGAATGTTGAATTATCAAGGGAAATTAACTGAAACAGATATCCAAAGGCAGGGCATGTGGAATTAGAACAATCTAGTCTTGTGGATTAAATAAAGGTTTTATTTCAAAATTCAAAGAATATCATCTGAAGAAGGCTGGTGTGTACAATGGCCAAAATGTCAGATATATGGTAATAAAAATGAAGACAACAGCATAAATAACGTAAGTAGAGTAGTTACAGTTATTCATCTTAAAAATATAGACTGATCAGTATGAATGCTCAGCATTTAGGAGGGGACCCCAAAATAAGTGGAGTTATTTTGAAAGTTACATCTCCAGTTCCAGTTTGGAAAGAACCTATGAGCCATTTCATATTTCTTCCCTCAAATTTGACCAAACTGTTGCAGCAACTTTAAATGCCACACAATGAATAAATCCAACAGACCAAACAGTTGTCTTCCATTGTTCTTATTTGGAGTTCATATGACTTTTTCGTTTTTACACAGATAGAGCCTGAAAAAGACAAGTTATCTCAGTGGATAAGATTACAAAAACCAGGTAGATAATTCAGAATTGTAAAAATCATATGAATCTTCATATTCTTCAAAGAAACAAAAGATAAATATTTTCTGAACTTAACTAAGTCTGGCATAAAGCCAAATGTATGGCACACTCAGTGAAAATTAGCAGGCAGGGGGTGGGGGGTAATTTATTCAGTATATTGTCTATCCTCTTCAGTAAAGACTTCTCAAACTCTTTCCCTCTCATGTAACCCATTGTATCTTGGTACCTTACTTGGGATGAAATGATTTAAAAAAATTAAAATGAAGGTCGTTCTGAATGGGCGTGCCTCTTCGTCCTACAGCACGAATGCTGGTGTCCCACAGGGCTCTATCCTGGGCCCGACGCTCTTCCTTATTTTCATCAACGACCTCCCGGATAAGATCAAGTCCCAAGTAGGCATCTACGCAGATGACACTACAATATACTCCCGCTCCAGTAAGAAACCTGTCATGGCGGACAGACATAATCTCGCTGCTGACCTTGAGCGGGATCTACACTCTGTGGTGAACTGGGGCAAGAAGTGGCTTGTCAACTTCAACTCATCTAAGACCAAGCTGTTGTCTGTCAACCATTACAGGCAACCTCTTCTGCCTCCCATAAGCATGGACCAAGTGATTCTCCCTGAGAGTAATATACTACGCCTCCTCGGACTTACCCTGTCCTCAGACCTCAAATGGAACCACTATATTGAATCCATAGCAAAAACTACTGCTAAGAAGATTGGGTCACTATGTCGATCCAGGATGTTTTTTCCACCTGAATCCATCCTGCATATATACAAGTCAACTATCCGTCCGTGCATGGAGTACTGCTGCCATTTATGGTCAGGTGCCCCTGCCGTTCTCCTCAGTGTTCTTGACAAGCTCCAAAGGAGAGTCTGTAATGTGATAGGTACTGATCTGGCGACTCGACTGCAGCCACTTCACCATCGTCGAAATGTGGCCTCCCTTTGTCTCTTCTACAAATACTTTCATGGCTTCTGCTCGGATGAGCTTAAGTCACTGATGCCTCCTCAACAGGTGTTTACTCGTGCAACCAGACTGGCAACTGGGTCCCACCCATTCACAGTCAAGTTAGCCAAATGCAGACGACAATTCTACTCCTGCAGCTTCCTCTCTTGCACTTCCCGCCTGTGGAACTCACTCCCATATTCTTGCTTTCCTGACGGCTACAACCACCAGTAATTTAAATGCAAAGTCAATACTCATCTATTAACCACTGGCCTCTAGCTCTCTCCCCTCCCCTGTATAACCTTCCCTTTCTCCACCTATGTATCTGTCATCGCACCTGCTTTCTCAGCTTTCTATTGTTCCTTTCTAACTAGTTTGTACTCCTCATTCTTTTCTAATTAATCTTGTTACATTTATGTAACCCCCTGCACATCAGTGGCGTTTCCGCCTTGCTTGGGGTGAAATGATTAAAAAAACAAAAAAAATTATGTAGCAGGAGCTCTAGATTACAATTGTGGTTCACCCAAAGAGGCTTGAAGACATTAAAGTAGTAAAGAACCTCAATACTAGTTTGCTTACCATTATTTCATGGTATAGTGTCTACAGTATTTACTGAACTACAAGTGTGGGGCACTCAGTGCAGATTAAACTCAGTTCAATAGTAATGAAACTATCTTGTTAATCATTACTCCACAGTGAAACACTACAGAAATAATCAAATTGTAATTATCTTTTATCATTTGATAAAGTTATCATTATCACAAGAATCTATAATGAAAAATAAAAAGAAAAGAAGCTTCCATTGAGCTGTAACTGGTTTATGACAATATCATTTTGAAACGTTGCTTCACATCTGATCACCGGTTAAGCAACATTGAGTCTGGTCAGTACTTCTTGGGAATACTAGTTGCTGTAATGTTAGATGTGTGGCTGGTATAATGGATAGAGGCTCAGAATTAGAAAACGAAAAATAAATTTCTGATTCCAGTGAATTTTTTTATAATCATTCATGTAGAAATATCATTATGAGAAATATAAACCACCTCTTCTACCCCAGCTATGGATTAAATAGTTGGACTTGTATTAGTAATTCATTAGTAAATCCTAAAAATCTTTCAATTTAAAAATATTGTCTGGCTTTAAATAAGGTGTACAAAAACAAATTAATCAATCAAAATAACGTGTGTGAGTAGTGTTGAATTATCACTGACATTTTAGTTTTTAATATTGTTGAAGTTATCACTAACATTTTTTGAGATTTACAAAGCCTACATTTCATTCAATTTTGCAAATCAATCCTTGAAATTTGAATAAGCTGATTTTTGGAAAATGCTCTGACAAAAATGCTACTTTGCTGTTTAATAATTTCTTTTTAATTTAATAGGACTTTATGGTAAACTATTTTTAAAGAATTTTTTTTTCCTTTTTAATAGCAAAGAATAAATTCTGAGGATTTCTTACTCTTGAGCTGGCAACATAGAACTGGCCATGCATCTCTGTGTAGGGCCAGGAAGTTTTTCCTATCTGAAACCATCCCCCCATGCATTGAATACTGCTGCCATATCTGGTTGGGTGCCCCTGCTATCCACCTAGGGATACTTGACAAAATCCAACAGAGAATCTGTAATGTGATCGATCCTGACTTGGAAGCTCAGATACAGTCACTTTCTCACCTGTGTAATGTGGCTTCCCTATGTCTCTTCTACAAATACTTTCACGGCTTCTGCTCTGATGAACTTAGCTCACTGGTGCCCTCTATGTATGAATTTACTCGAGCCACTAGGTTCCACCCTTTTACTGTGAAACCAATAAAATGTAAATGCAACTTCTACTCAATAAGTTTCTTTTCTCACACTTCCTGTCTGTGGAATTCCCTTCCATTTACTTGCTTTCCTGACAGCTACAATCTACAAGAATTTAAATGTAAAGTCAATAGTCATCTCCTGTCTTACTAACTTGCATCCTCTCTCTCATGCTCCTTTCTCCCTCCATTCCACTTTCATCAGTATTCTCATCCTTCTCTTACCCACTTCCTGACACTCCCTATAACCTGTCCCTCTTTCTCATAACTTTCTTTCTATGTAACCCCCTCTGCACACCAGTGGCAGTTAACAGCCTTGCTTGGGGCGATATGATTATAAAAAAAAAAGATGTCTTTCTGAAGCCAAATTCCAACTTTCTGAAGTGTTTGGTCTTGTGATTTGATTATGATTCTCATAAATTCTAAGTGAACTGAAAACTGGATTCTTGTATATTACAATTACAATTGTTACAATTATTGCCAGGTTGGTTTTTCATTCTTCACATAAACATCCAATACTTGCTGAATTGCATTCATCACTGAAAATAAATAGGCAAATGAAAAAGGAGGGAGACGAAGACACTCAGAATATTTTGGGACTGGTTTTTATTCATAAGACAGTGACAATCTTTTTGAGGGGGAAAAGTCTCCCCAGGAAGAAATGTGCATTTGAGAGTCCCAGTTAAAAAAAATTGAAATTCCTCGGTTTCAATTTAGCATCAAGAAGACCCCTTTTTCTTGAGCATGCACAGACAGTCTTTTCTGTTAGTGGCCTCCTCAGAGAGTTTTGTCTTTTTATTTTATTTTTATTTTGTATTTTTATTTGAATCCCCACAATATAAAAACTTAAAGAAAATATATACAAAAACCACGATTGCATTTTTAGAAAAAAGTATTTGTTATTTTAATCATTAAATTGTTTTTAAAATAGTGGGAGTATTTTGTATGTTAAGTAATAAAACTGTATTAAATAGTAAAACTTTTAATTTTTCCCCAAAAATTAATGAAAATTTCTTGTACTAACTATGTACCTTAGTAAAACCAACTCTGCTTTGTACCCTCTTACATATTTGCATGTCTCCCTAAAATTTAGTTTTGATCAGTCAGTGAATTTTAGAGGGTGTGATGGACAGACTAATAAGTCACAATATTATATATATATATATAAGTGTTGAGTTGTGATTATGTTTAGTGCTGAAGAAGTCAATGCAATAAAAGCAAATCAAAAACCATTAAAAACTTGTAGAACCACTCAAATACAAAAATGTTAAATTACACCAAGCTTCATAAAAATAAGAATAAAACCAGAATACAACAGCAGATTGAAAAATGCCCTGACTTGTGAGGACATCATAATGATGACAAACTTCTACACATTAATCTTTATATATATATATATATATATATATATATATATATATATATATATTGTTCTTCTTGAAGACTCTGATATTTCAGCAACAATCTTTAATCTTTAATCTAATAGCAAATCAGAAGTGCTTTATATAAAATCCTTTTGCAGATAAAAGAAAATCTCTGCACATAATTTTTGTCATGTTTATTTCTCCAATAGACAAGATCATGACAAACATGTTCACTCGATTTCTTATAGTCAAGATCACTTAAGAATGTTAAACAAAGAATATAAGAAAATCTGTTCTTTTGCTGCTTCTTAGAAACTATTGTAAAGGCCATGGAGAATTATTCTTAAGAAATTTAAAATGCTCCTATATAGAAAATGAGATTTGAAGCAGATAATACAAGGATTCTAAATTTAATAACATCCAGTGTTTTATTTTTATTATTTTTTTTTTGTAATCAAAAACTGGTGGTTTAGGAATTAGATAAAATTCTTTTTTAGGAATTACTCTTTTAGAAAAGCTACAAACAAGCCAAGAACAAAATAATAATTCTTCACTTCCACTCCTCACCATTTTTCACATTCCACAGCTTGAAAGTCTTGAAATCTCTCTGAAGAAAACAAATTTGAGATTTATTTCTGCAAACTATATTATCAATTGTTTTTACTTACTTTTCCAAATTTCAATACCGTTTTAGATAGAACACCACAGCAGAAAGAAAAGCTATATTTGAATGAGGAGGCATTGTGGAGTAAGAGATAAAAACTTGGATTGAGGAATTGAAGAGCAGAGTTCAAATTCCAGTTGAGTTGGTTATAATCACTTACATGCTAATACCCTTGGAAAAGGAATGACGATGGGTAAATAGGACAGGTAAGATATCCATCTAGGAGAAAGAAAACTCAATTCAAACCAAATGTCCGTGATGCATTTATTCGTGGTCTCCGGTCCTCATTGATACGTGCTAGGCTCCTTGAAACTGACACTCTAACTCTCGCAGAAGCTACTCAATGTGCTAGGGCTTTAGAACAAGCTCACTTTCGCGCGGAATCGTATGCCACCCAGATTGGAGCAGCCGCCGTTACTTCTATTACTGGAACTAAAAATGTGTTGACCGATTCTGCCGAGGAGACCACTGGTATTTCTAAAAATTCTGCTCTAACTGATTCTCCAATGAAGTGTGACTCTGTACTGTTCTCTGCTGCCCTTCCTGTTCGTGGCAAGTGTTACAACTGTGGAGGGAGACGTCACTTTAAGGACGACCGCCACCTCTGCCCTGCCCGCAATAAGGTATGTTGAAGCTGTGGTAAACTCGGGCATTTTTCTAAAGTTTGCCGTTCTACTCTACCGACACATTCACGTTCTTCTTCTGCTATCATAGGGGCCTGTGGTGATAGTTGCCCTCCTATCACCGAAACTGTGGAGTTAAAAGGGAAAAAGTTAACTGCCCTTATAGACACCGGCAGTTCTGATAATTTTATCAGTGCCCGTATTGTCAAAACAATGAGACTGCCCACTTTAAAACGGAACTCCGTAATTTCTATGGCATCATCCGCCGTTTCCCTTAAACTGTCTGAATATTGCACCGAGAACGTTTTCTTCAATGGTTGCGAATATAAAGAGATTGACCTTACTGTGCTTCCTGACTCCTGTATGGACATTATACTCGGAATGCTGTTTTTGAAACTACACCGGGGTATTACTATTTCTTTTGGTGGATCTCAGGAAGTTTTAAAAATCTGCGCGCTAACCAGGATCAGTTGTGCCCCTGTAAAATTGTTCCGAAACCTGACCCCTGATTGCAGACCCATTGCTACTAAATCCCGAAACTACCGTGCGGAGGATGCCCGATTTATTGAAAAAGAAATTCTTCAACTGCTTGAAGACGATGTCATTGAAACCGATGCCTCAGAGAAAGCTATAGGAGGCACTCTCTTACAGGCTGATAGGCCTGTAGCATTCTTTTCCCGATCATTAAACCCATCTGAAATACGACTACACATAGTTGAAAAAGAGGCTTACGCAATAGTTGAATGTGTCCGAAAATGGAGGGACCTCCTTGTTGGCAAGCACTTTACTATCATAACAGACCAGCAAGCCGTATCTTTTATGTATAAGCCAGCTAACCGAGGAAAAATTAAAAATGATAAAATCATTCGGTGGAAAATGGAGCTTCTCCCGTTCTCGTACGATATAAAACACCGTCCCGGAAGTGAAAACACCGTTGCCGATGCTTTGTCGAGAGTGTGTAGTGCTGCTGCTTCCTCCTTGGAGGAGCTAAGGACCATACACAGTTCATTAATACACCCTGGGGTTCAACGTTTTTGGCACTTTATACGATCACAAAATATGCCATACTCAATTGATGAAGTTCAGCGGGTGACATCCGAGTGTACAACTTGTGCAGAAATAAAACCTCAATTTTCCAGCCCTACTAATAATATGCTAATCCGCTCTACTGCTCCCTTTCAGCGCCTCTCCGTAGACTTCAAAGGGCCTGTCCCGGCATCATCGAAAGGATGTCGTTACCTATTTACTATCGTCGATGAGTACAGTCGATTTCCCTTTGCATTCCCGTGCCGTGATTGTTCTTCACAAACCGCAATCAAGTGCTTGACGAATTTTTTTTCTATTTTTGGACTCCCCACTTTCATCCATTCTGATAGAGGAACGTCGTTCGTGTCCGAGGAGTTCAGAAATTTCCTGACGAGACTTGGGGTTGGGTGCAGTAACACCACTGCATACAACCCAAGAGGCAACGGTCAGTGTGAGAGTTACAATGGCATTATTTGGCACTCAATATTATTGGCCTTGGAATCTAAACGGTTATCCCTTAGTGCTTGGCAGGATGTTCTGCTCGATGTTTTAAATTCTATTCATTCCCTACTATGCACTAGTACAAATGTGACTCCCCACGAACGCTTGTTCAAATTTGAAAGGCGCTCTTCTACAGGTACTGCCTTACCTGTTTGGCTCTGCGAACCTGGAAGGGTACTGCTGAAACGGTTTGGCAACAGGAGCAAGTATGACCCGATTGTAGAGGTGGTGGAACTCCTCGAAGCCAACCCTACTCATGCAAGAATACGGCATGATGACGGCCGGGAGGATTCAGTGGCACTAAGACATTTGGTTCGCTTTCCACGCTCTGATGAACATCAGGGTCCTGCTGAGAATACTCGACTCGACCTTGCAAATGCAGACCCGGCCCATTTGATTGAAACAAGTCCAGTTGACACTACACTTAATGCGGAGGAAATAGAGAATCAGCCTTCCCAGAGACCTGCCAGTCTTTCGAATAGTGAACTGCCCCCACGGCGGTCTAGCAGGATTCATAGACCAGTTCAGCGACTGGACTTATAAATAAAATAAATAAAATAATATATACACCCACCTTGCAATCTCTCTTACTAGTGAGGGGAGATTGTTAGATTTTCGTAAAAATTTCTATTGCACGTGATTTTGCACATGTTCCTTTTCCTTTAAAAAGGCTGAGTTCTTTTCTTTCTTCGGCATTTTGTTTACCTGCTCTTGCGTTTACTGCATGCTCTTGTGTTGCAAAATTAGTTCGGTAAAGCCTAGTAAAGAGGTTTTGTTCCGTCTTCAGTTACGTTAAAACACCACCACATCTACTGTAGGAAAATCTTCTGCCTAGTCAGTCATGACTCAAAAGAGACATGTTCACCCAAATATAGCACATAACTGACTAATATTTGAATCTCTGGGTACCTATACTTATTAAAGTTAATTGCTAAGGAAGAATGTTTATGATTTGCATTTGTAGCCAGAAGTGTATCTTGTATTCAGCTAACAAAAAATAAATGGTAGTTCTAAACCCCACACTTCAGGAAAACCCAACTTGGCTCAAGCACAAATTTCTCAGTCAAAGTAAGCATTATTAATAAACCTGGCCTACACATGTTTTGGTGTAATCAAACTTGAACTTCTTGCTAACAAATTTGGGTATGTTGATTCCAAAAAACCTACAAGAAAACTGAACGCATAGCCATTAGCAAAAAGAGGAGCCCAAAAAATTCACTGGAAACAAAGAAAAGATTACTGGATTGTGATGTGATGTCTGTCCTCAATATGGCAGCAAATGCTGGACAATCTCATCAAAGATGAAGGAAAAACGTGAAGCAACCAAAATATGGTTCTACAGAATACCATGGACTGAACATGTAAGCAAGACGGGGTTTTGGAGACTATGAAAATGGAAAGGAAACATATTTAACATCAGGAAAAAACAGCTAATGGTTCTGGGACATATAATGAGGAAGGAGGGCTTAGAGAATATGATACTCACAAAATGGATAAAGAAAAAGACAGGGAAATGCAATGTACAACATACTTGATAGGCTTGCTCAAATGGGTGGCAGAACAGGGTTTAAGAGGGGTAACAAGAGAAAGGGTGTTAGGTGCTACAAACAATAGGGAGATGTGGAAGGCCCATGATTGCTTTTATTCTGAAAGGACATGGCATATAAAAGAAGATTCCAAAAATCAAGTCTGTTTTTACTGGTCAGCTTTATATTTTGCTTAACAGAACTTTAATATTTTTTTAAGTGATTGTTCATAGCCAAATTTCTTATGTTAAAATTAATTCTGAATGCCACTTGCAAAAAAAGTATGAATATTATTGAACTTCTGGCTGCAGTTAACTATGAATAAATCTAAACTTATTTATAAATGGAACTGTGTGTGTGTGTGTGTGTGTCTCTGTGTCTGTGTCCGTTACCTATAGACTCCGAAATGGCTGAATCGATTTTCTTGAAAATTTACACAGTTGTACTATAAGTGTCTGCAAGTGTTCTTAGCTAGGTTTTGTGTTGAGGTACCCCCAATAAATATCGAAAATCGATAATTGAAAAAATCAGGTTATAGAAGGAGTAGTCCGACTTTAATCAAATTTCATACACTCATAGACAAAGACATAAGAAATGATATTCAGAAGTTTCAAGGTTGCAGTTCTTACAATAGTGCAGAAAATCGATTATATATATATATAATCGATTAAATAAAAGCCAAAAGTAAAAAGGACCCAATTCTGAAATGGGAAATAATAAAAAAGTGCCCTATTAGTAATAAGAATAATAAATTTTGCAAACTTTGTGATGAGGAGAAGCTAGCTATAGCTAAATTTGAACCCGCTAATAGGCTTATTAACTCTAGAACTGAGATATTAAATAAGTGTAGAATGCATAAAATGAAGTTTCTTACTTAGGATATCGAAAGTTATAGAAACCCCCCTCCCAGGTTTTTTTTTTTTTTTTTTTTTTTTTTCCTTCCATCCAACCTCTTCTGCAAATGGGTTAGTCTTAGTAGTGTGTATTTATTTGGTTAGTACATGATCTGCCTTTGCCCTGACGAGCCGTTGTGCGAAACCGCGGTCGGTCTTGGCGATCTTGCTATTTTGTTAGTATATATATATATATATATATATAAAAGGCAAGATGTTTGTGTGTGTATCTGTTTATCTGCCTGTATGTATGTATTTTTTCAGCCCTTTTATTTTAGTTTTTGCTTCGGGTTTGGCTCTAAGTAGGTATAATTGTAGTTCTTAGTCTCAACCATGATACCATTTACTCAGAGAACTTATTTAGCCTTCAAGATTCAGTTTATGACAAAAAAACTTATTTGATATCAATAGCAGGAAATCAAAACTTGACTTACATCCATTCATTTTTCTTTCAGTCGACGATTTTGCTTTAACTGGAAACAACTATTGCTTTTTAGTCTTTCGTACCAATGTCCAAAGAGTCTGAGCTCCAGGACCATGGATTAGTTTTAAAGCTTTCATTACACCTGAGCAACGCCAGACATAACTGCTAGTCCATGTATAATTTGAGAAAACTATCTTTCCTCATGCAAGTGTATATTTTCCATATCCATATTTTGTTCTCATTTTTATATTATGATAATGACAATATAATTGTATTGTTATAAATTATGATTGGAAACATTATAAAGTCCTTGGATATAATCACTTTACATAATCTGCATCTGTGATAGACATTTAAATTTATCAGTGATATAATTTAATTTGGGTGATTCTAATAGTGATCAAGGTGAACGATTCCACCAGGACATTAAAGTTATGGATAACAGTACCGTGGAAGATACGACCAAAAGCCGATGTCTGACTACTGCTGAAACTTAAAACCGTATGAGTCTACTAAACATTCATGAAAATCAAATCAGCAAAATGTCTTGCCATGACTACTTATTGGTTTCAATATTCCAACACTTTCTGTATTATATTTCTTCTTTATTTCAGAAGTTGCGTTTTATTTCACTCTAAGGTTGGGGATACTAAAATCAAGTAAGTACAAAAATTTAAGTACTTGGGAAGTGTTCTAATGGAAAACAGAAAATGCAACACTGAGATCCGAAGGTGAATTGGAATGGCCAAGGACACATTCCATAAGCTGAGCAGAATATTAAAAGACAGGAAAATTTTGCTAGAAAAAAAGAAGAGACTTCTAGATTGCTATGTGATATCAGTTCTTCAGTATGGCAGTGAATGCTTAACAATATCATCAGATAAAGGAAAAACTTAAAGCAACTGAAATGTGGTTCTACATAAGGATGCTGTGAATACCATGGATTGAGCATGTGAGAAATTATGAGGTTTTAGAAACAATGGAAATGAAAAGGAAATTAATACTAGGCATCAAAAAGAGACAGTTGAATTTCTTGGGACATGTGATGAGGAAGGAAGGCTTGATAATCTGATACTCACAGGTCACATAGAGAGAAAGAGAGACAGGGGAAAGCAGTGGATAACATATTTGAAGGGCCTGAGCAGGCGGATGGCACAGCAGGGTTTGGGTGGGGTAGCAGGAGAAAGTGTGCTAAGAGCTACCAGGGATAGAGAAATGTGGAAATCCATGATCTCTTACGTCCTAAAAAGACATGGCACATAAAAGAAGAAGAAGAAATAAGTTATGCTTAAGCTTCAAATAAACATGTTTTTTTTTTCACATTTACATTGACTGAACCAAATCATGATGATTTTTTTTTTATGTAGGATATGGTATTCTGGAGCAGGAAAAAGCTAATGGCAGAATGTGGGTGTTATTTTTTTAATTCAGCATCCCCAAATTGTTCAAAATCAGCCAAAACACCCTATATGCCATTTCAAAAACATTTGGAGGTCTGTGTAATTGGCAAAATCTTGAAGAGGATTTGGTCCATCAATTTGGTACAATAAAATTATAAATCACAAAGAGTCAACAAACTGCCAGAAGGCATTTTTGACCTGATTCCAGCTGGTGTACATCTCCTGGTGCATATATGCATCTAAGGCTCAGAAAAAAAATGGTAACGCCTAATGAAGTATGAAGTCTTGGATTATCCTACGGCATGATTGACTTATCTTATCTTTATCACTGACGTTTGCAACTTTTGATACATCAGTTTCAAATAATTTTACATGCTTACCATGTTGCAAGAATCCGTAACGTCATAAAAGCACCATCAAATTTCAATTTGGAAATGTCAAGTAGAGAGAAAGTTGATTGACCCCAAAGAAAGCCACATTTCCAAATAATAGAGAGAAAATACTTTTTATCATCAGCAAACACACATTTAAGAAAATAATTTTTTAAACAAACAAGCAAATTGCAGAATTTGTCATGGCTCCAGTCAATACTTAATTATCAAATGCTGATTTGTTATTATAACCAGGTTCACCTTAGAAATCTAGACTTTTGTAACTAATGATAAATTGTTTATTCTGAAACTAACTTCACCTTCACGCACAGTTGACATTAGGGGTTGCTTTAGTAACGTGACCGCAAAGTTTGAACTCGTGTAATATAATGACTCAAAAATTATATTTATTCACATTTGTTTTGATACGCTACAAAACTCTACTCTATGAAATATATAATAATAATAATAATATATATTATTATATAATAATAATAATAGTAATAATATATCCTATTATTGTTTATCTTTTTATTATTATTATATTATAATGTATATTATTTAATAGTAATATACATTATTGTATATCATTATTATATATTATATATATTATATAATACATTATTAATAATTATTTTATAATATTTAATGTAAATATTCTCAGATAAAATCTGTAGAGAGGTGAATTGTGACTAAAAGAGAGACAAGAGAAAAACTGTAATATTGTTTTAGCTGACACATTTCGTAAATTGACTGACTTTATCAAGGCAAAAAACACATTGGCTAAAACAAAATATAGTTTTCTTCTTTTCTCTTCTTTAATCATAATATTTAATATATATTATAAGTAACTAAAACATTAACATAACCACTCAACAGGAAAAAATAAGAACTTTAAAATGATATATAAATGTATGCATAAATAAAAGGGAACGATGTAAAAATAAAAAATTTAATTAATTTAATGCAATGCTAAAGTGGCCATTTATTTTGTTTCAACTTAATAGAGAAAAATATGGCCTCATTAAGAATTGCTGATGCATAAAAATGAAAATATCTGTGATGATATATTGATTAAAATGAAATATACAAGAGAATTCCTGCATTGATGGACTTGGGAATGAAGATGTATGGTTTAATTCTTGGAACTTGGTTATCAAAAAAGATTTTGTCATTGGCAGTAATGAAAAACATCTGACAATAAAAATATCCTGTCTGCTCTAATGAATCTAGCCATGATTGAGACATCTGCTTTGCATGTGTAATTATTCTTGACAAGAGTTAGATTGAAAGTTTTAAATCAAATTGCTTTGCAGGCAATCACCATACATTTTATAAATAAGAGCTGTTGATACTTTAACCGATGACAGCTGGACATAAACCATTATTACAGCTTTTGCAGTAATACCCTCTGGATATTATTTCTGTCTTGATCAATTTCAACTCCTACCTTCTTTTGCATTATATAAACGTCTTGGCACTGGGTGTCTATTACTATGTCAGTAAATCCCCATTACTTGTGGAAGATTAGGAAATACTTTATATAAAACAATAGATAAATAAAAATTAAGTTGAAATATTAAATATGTTGTTTACTTTTATCATAATTTTCATTTTTGACAAAGACTAGTTAGAAAGTAAGAAGGACCAATTTATTTTTTATTTTAATATTTAAATTCTAATATTTAAATTCTAAAATGAATTGATAGTCTTGATATGTGCAAATGTGTAATAAATATCATTGCAGAAAGTAGTCCTTTGGGAGCTAAGCTCAAATTGCATGACAGACTGTTATGTTTGGTTTTCCACAAATGCTATTGGGAAATGCATCTTTTCAGAGACTCTTCTTTCGTTTAATTAAATTAAATTAAATTTTTTTCTTTATTTTATATAAAGAACTATTTCATGTAGGTTTGCTATTTTCTTTTCTTTTTTCTAGGCTCAATGACAAATTGCTGTCAATACAATATTTCCCTTGGTCCAAATAAAAATTTCACATAGGCTTGAAAACTTTTTTTTTGTTTTTTTTCCAGCTCACCAGCCAATAACTATAAAGGCAAGGTTTTCATTGATTCAAAGAAAATTTTGCATGAGCTTGTGAATTTCTTTCCATCTTTTTCTTAAGCTTATCCGAATTTGAAGCAAGTGGGTAAAGACTGTTGTCATTCTTTCATACTCACCAACATATTCTTTTGATGAAGTGTTGGTAAAAAAAAGAATATTTTAAAGAATGCATTGTTTTATCTTTAAGGCAATATATGTATCTGTGTGTGTGTGTGTGATTGATTTTCCTGAAAATCATCTGAAATGAGCAGTTTCTTATCCTATTACTATATATTTACGAAACATAGTTTAATCTAGCACAAGGCAACAATATTTGGAAGAGCCATTGCAAATATTTTTCACTCCCAAGAGGTCAGCATGAATAATTATTTTACGGTTGACAACTCTATTCTTTACAGTCATCTATTTAAAATTATTCTATGTTCAATCTCATACGTTTTTAACTGTCAGTCAGTCAGTTAAGTGCCATACGTAATACATGCCTTGGGTAATCATGTCTTAAAATAGATATGACTGACTGGGTAGAAGATTATCTTGCAGTAGGTTGCCATTGCTTTCTGCAGTAGACTGGTTGCCGACTAAGGCTATAGAACCCAATCTGTCCTATTATTTAACCCATAACTGAAGGGAAGGGATGGGTTAATATCTTTCCAAAGAGTATTTGTGTGCAAGTGAATGCAAGGAATTCAACTGGAATTTTCAAAAATGACCTGATTTTAACACATCACTCAATAAATCCCAGGCCTAACTATATTAGTTAGGCCCGGGATTAGTTAACAACAACTTTTTATCAAAATTCAATTTTATTCATCAACATAGTCTCCTTCTAGGGTGATAGACTGATTCTAACAATTTGATGCCTTCTTTGTAGAACAATTTGTCTTTGGCCTCAAAATACGCTCAGTTTTTTTATATAACTTCTTCATTGCAGCCAAATGTCTTTCCCTGGAGCATTCTTTTGAGGTCTGCAAACAGTTGCTGTGGGCCAGGTCTGAAGAATAGGGTGGATGAAGAAGCAATTCAAAATGCAATTCATGTAATTTTGTCATCATTGCAATCAACTTGTGACACAGTGCTTGCTTTGGTGAAAGATTACTTTTTTTCTTCATTTGTGGCTGTTTTTTTTTTTTTTTTTTTGGTGAATTCTTCCTTCATACACACAAGTAATGCCAAATAATATTCACTATTGATGGTTCTTCCTTTCTCAAGGTAATAAATGAACAAAATACCTTGTATATCCTAAAATACGAAAGCCAAAACCTTGCCTGCTGATGTTTGCATTTTTGGTTGCTTTGAACAGATTTCATCTGCTGCTGTTCACTCAGCTGACTGCCTATTTAACTCTGGAGTGAAGTAGTGGATCCAGATTTTAGCCTTTGTCACATATTTATGCAAAAACTCTTTTTTGTTGTGTTGAAACAGTTGCAAACATTGCTCTGAATTGTTGACATGTTGTTGTTTTTGATCGACAGTGAGCAAACACAGCACCCACTTTGAACACATTGCTTCCTCATTGACGAATGTTTATGCAAAATGGTGAATACACTGCCTTCTGAATTGTTCTATGCCACTACCCGGGCCAGTTGCTGTTGGTTTCGATTCAGATAGCTGGTCGTAGAATGACTCTGTTCGCGGTGATCTCCCTTGTGCAAAATTTTGTTGATTGATCACAATGTAGTCACACAAGTTTTCCACTAGCTGTCTCTCTGCCAGATTAAACCAAACCGGAAAGTGTGCACACAATTTAATAATAAAAGAAAGAAATATAGCACCAAGAAAAAGTAAGTGGACCGACATCTGAAGTGTTATAAAATAACGTCTTTATACACAGAAAATAATTCAAACAATAGTCTTTCGGATAATTCCCAATCCCTGTTTCTATCAAGCTGATAGTGGAACGGAAGTCTCTTAAGTAAATTGAATTATCCTCCTAAGCAATAAACGATAAATCTGGTTAGCTGCAGCACACTGTTCCAAACGGGGTTCTAAGTTCGTCGTAAGTCTAGTCAACTTGATTCTTGTTCTCTGGAATGTTGCGGAAATTGGGTAGGTTAGCACGGTTCATCTTCGGAATCGGAGTCGAGGTGAATTTCTTGTTCCAGGCTGGATCACTCTCAGAAAAACTCTAGTTGGTTGATTAGCGACAGGCTTCTCTATGGTCGGCACCCAACGGCATGCCAATTATCTCTCTGTCTCTTTACTTCTTCAGCTGGGAACTGTCTTTGGCAGGCGGTGATTTTTCTATGGTTGGCACCCAGTTGCGTGACAATTATCTCTCTGTCATTACACCTCTGGGCAGGGAATTCGAAATGGAACTGAACTGAACTGAACTAACTCAAACTCCATTCAGTTGGCAATTTCAAAACTTTGTCTGCAAAATCTCTTCGTGTCTGTCTGTAACTCTGGTTAGCCGGCATCAGGCTTCTCTACAGTTGCCACCCAACGGCATGGTGTTTATCTGTCTCTTTACATCTTCAGCCAGGAGCTCTATGGGAGGTGGCATGCCCTGCAGTTGGCACCCAACAGCTTGGCACCTATCTTTGTCATTACATCTCTGGGCCAGGAACTCGGACTCACACTGGAACTAATTTTGGTCCCTTGGGACCCTGTATTTATGCCCATGTCATGGTATGGAGCTGATGGACGCTGGGTGTCTAACCCCTCATCTCGGCAACCAATAGAATGCTGAGGTTAGCTGCTACTCATTGTTGCCTTTGGTTTACCCAATGAGATTAGTCTGATTTCCATGATGTCAATTGTTGGTCATCTCCCTCTTTCGGGCGCTGGTTCACAGGACCAATGAGATTCCTCTCAGTCTTATGATGTCATCTTCCCATACCCCTTTTCTGAGCTGGACTTATCTGGTGAATTTTCTTTCTCACAAAATAATTTTGGGGATGTTTTTAATCAATCATTATTAACCATTTGAACTTGTCCTTTCCTTGTTTCACCCAAAACAACCAGACAAACAGGCGAGTCTGTTTACATTGTCATTTAGATAAGAATTTCTGCATCTGCATTTCCAATGTCTATTTTCGAGTCACAGATATTTTCAGATGACAGAAAATATTTTGTTATCTGCTTTTTTTTCTTTTCTTTTTAATATCAGGCTAGCCAGGTGATTCTCTATTTCCTTTGTTGGCAGGTGACCGATTCTTCTTAAATTTAAATTTCATCTAAGGCCATCTGAATTTTATATTTCAATCATATTACTCATGTCCAGTGAAAATAAAAATTGAATTTATTTCTCTTTTCTTTCTCTTCTCTCTCTCTCTCTCTCTCTCTCTCTCTCTCTCTCTCAGGTTTAGAATAACAACAGAGAAACAAAACTTGTTACCTTTCATGGGTGGCTCAATTCTTTTGAATTCCAATGTCTATTGTTCTGTATTTTATCTAACTGGGAAAGTAAGAACAAACTTATTTCTCTTTTCTTTCTCTTCTTTCTCTCTCTCTCTCTCTCCTTCTCAGGTTTAGAATAACAACAGAGAAACAAAACTTGTTACCTTTTGTTTCTTTTCCCTCGCTCATATTTGGAGAATAATAAAAAAATTCTTTTAGTACCTTTTCTTCTGATCTATAATAATAATTAAAAGATTTTCCAATTATAGTTAATAATTAATTAATAAAATTAATTACCTCCTCTCTGCTAAATATTGTTACAGTTTAACTCCTCTGCTACCTCATGCAACTTCAATGTACAATCAGTCAAATGGGTTTGTGGAATTTTTTGGTGTTTTCCTGGACAACTGCCGATTTTGGGTAACCTGAACATTCAGCATCATTTGTGTCTGTACAACCATATTTAAAGTCTGCATATCACCTCTCAACTGTTGTTTCTGACAGAGCAGATTTCATATAAAACTTACAAAGCCATTGCTTTGCTTGAACATTATTTTTTCTCGTCAGAAAGCAATGCTTTTTCAACACACAAAATTAAGATTTTTCCATTGTTTTGAAAATTTGCAACGGTAGCTTCACTTAAATAACTGTAATTTGTAAATTCATAATCTAATTGGGCCCAAATTGTCACACACACCATTTGCAGGTTAGTGCTTTATAAAAATTATATGGATTTTTTTATTGGTGATGCCATCTATATGTCAAGCCTGGAACTTATTGAGTGATGTGTAATAATAGTTCATTGTTAGACTTTGCATTAAACAACAAGTTTATTCAACACTACCTTTATTCAAGGAAAAGAATATATGCATTTCTCATATTCAACAGTTTCATTGCTACTTCTGACAAATTTATGTTCACAATATATTTCCATGTTTTCTAATACGGAACTTAATTTATACATTACAGTTGTAATGCAAATTTGGTTATAGCATGATGAGATTTTGGTTCCCAATTTTTGTGAAATTAATGGAAATTCAGAAAATTTCCATGTATTTAATAGATTCCAAGTAAAAAAATCCAACATGGTAGCACCCATGTAATGTGTTGTAAATGTGATTCAATATGGCTGCCAATTCCGTATGATTTTTTTTTATTATGTTTCATAAAATAAGATATTGCATTTCCTAGGTGTGTTCTGCTATAAAATGATTTACTTATAAAATAGTTGCTCCTTCTTGGAATCCTATCATTATGTTATGTCAGCATTTGTCTGTATATCTTTTTTTTTTTAATCTGATGAGATTTATTCTGAATTATTTCCTTACTGAATACTTCGGATAATATTAAAACAATGTTCTATTGGTTTGCTTGCTTATTCGATTATTGGTGAATGTCATGGTATTTGGGGTTTTTGTTTTTTTTAAACTATGTCAAAGAACGTAATAATAAGATTATTGAAAATTTTCTTCCCAGTTGTGTCAACCCCTACAGTGATGGAAATTAGTTGCTGTCATGTTTTCAATGTGTATTAAATGTGCAAAACTCTCATGTGGATACACATACATCACTATAGATGTGAGGTTATTCTGCCTTTTAGTCAACAAGAAATATTGCAGATGGAGATGAAATAAGTTTCACTTTTTTCTTTTTCTTAATTAATTTTGAACCTTCATATTTTTCATCTTTATCTTAAGATTTTCTTGTCTTCATCATCTTTTTTATTTTATCTTTAATCTTTTTCCTTTTTATCTTTCCAACTATTTAAGATATTTTGTCTTTATCTTTCTCGTTTTTTTTTTGTTGCCTTCATCTTTTCTGCGTTACCTTTAATCTTTTCATCTGCATTTTTCTTCATCTTTATCATCTTCATCGTTTTTCCTCTTTAATGTTTTCAAATATTTTTTCATCAATCACTCTTCTATCTTCTATATCATTTTTTGTGTCATCTTTTTCTTTCTTTTTCATTTAATTCCTTTTTATTTCATCTTGTCACTCATTCCTTAATTTTTTCTTTTTAGTTTTTCTTTTTTATTATTCTATTTTTCATTTTTTCCTTTCAAATTCATTCTTTGCACATTTAATTTCTTTATTCTTCTTTATTTCTTTATGTTGAACAAATTTTCTATTAACCTGTTGTTGCTCACCATTTTCAATTTTTCTCTCTTTCTTTCTCTTCTTCATAAATATTCATTTTTTTCTTCCTGTTCTTTCTCATCTCTACCTTTTATTGATTACCATATCCACTCACTCTCCCTTTTTTCCCTTAACAGTCCAGAACTTTACAAAAACGTTTGTACTATTACAACACAGCCTATACAAGTGAACTCCTGTCGAACATCTGCAAATAATACAGAGTTGTCTAATACAAAGCAAACAGGTCTCCAGAGTGTTTCTAATTACAAGAAAAGACAGAAACAGTTCTACAAAATTTGGCAACCAATACAACAAATATCCAGCTTAAACCAAAAGACAGAGTAGGTAGGATACTGGTTTCTTTTCATTGTCTAATTGAGCATCTCATTGCCTCTTCCTTACAAATTAATATCTCAGCTTCTTCACCTCATCAAAGGCTGAGTTCTTTACCACACGGATTCAATAATCACAGCATCTGTTTAAGAAGCATAAAGAAAAGAGATTATTCAAATAAATATTTTAAAAAATGTGTCATAATAAAAGAAATACATCATGGAATCAGACTATTATCTCTACAAAAAATTACATCAGGGTGTAGAATAAGTTACAAGAAAGAAAGTGGAAGACTGCAAAATAGAAATGCATTTATAAGTGCTTTTCAAATTTGTCAAGGAAAGTTTGTTGGAAATATCCACATTCTGAATTCTTACAGTCTTCTTTAATGGACAAAGGAGTACTGGAAAATTGCAAAAAAAATTGCTGTGATAAAAAAGTGGCAAAAGGGAAATGAAAATTTCATCAAAATCAATAGAAATACATGTAATAATCTTGGCATTTACTAATCGAGAAAGCAGCTTACCAGAATTTTCATTTTCATTGTATGCATGAATACAGAAATCTTAGTTGGAGAAAATGATAGCATTTTTTTTTATTTATACTGGCTAAGCACATTTTACCAAGGATCTTATCTATCAGTGTGTCCATGTGTCATAGTTCTACTTGTCATTGCACTCATGGTTCCACCTGTCACTGTGTCTATGTTTGAAGGTTGTATCTGCTAATGAGCCCATGTCATAAGGTTCTACCTGTTGGTTTACCCATATGGCAAGGTCCTACTTGTCAGTATTCCCATGCCCCAAGGTCCTACCTGTTGGTGTGCCTGAGTTACAAGGTCTTACTTTCCAGTTCCCCATGTAACCAAACCTGTCAGTATGTCCCTATTTCAATAGTTGGTGTACCTATGTCTACAATATTAATCTAACTTACACTTATTTATTTATGCTAACTCACAAAGGGCAAAATCTAAAGAAGCTTTAATTTTAAGAATTTCCTGTGCCTTATCACATCTGTGGGAGTAGGATGGACTTTACAGAGGATATCTTAATCTATAACAAAATTATCATCTGGATGCAACCATTTTTCTCAGATCAATGGCTTCATTTGAATGAATCCTTTCAGTTTTAAAGAAGACAAACCTTTATCAGATCCAAACAGATTCAGCACTGGGTTGTTGAAGGGAAATTTTCTAAAAATTCCAAGAATTTCTGGAACATTATTGCTACCAAAGATCATATAACAAAAAATATGATGGGAGTTGATTGGGGCTGATTCATGATAGTATAAGCGTAAATCATGAAAAACTACTCAATTCTAAATTTTTGGTGATTCTCTTGTATCTTTGAATAAATAAATGCTAATTTTGAATCATATATCATTTTTTTATACTTTGTGTGAACAAAAATGTTCACATTTGCTAGATTTTTCAATGAGAATAAGTAAATTTCAGAAATATCATTATCTTGATCACAAAAGCAAAGTTTGAAGGAAATATTCATTTTTATACTCACTAGGTGTAAGCAAATAGAAAATAACAGTTGCTATACAAAAGCAAAAGTCATGCTACACAGTTTAATAAGTTGATTCCGTTAGTAATATCCACATTTAGGATCATTAAAAACTTCATATATAATTAAGATTTATTCTTAATCAGATTTCATCATTATCAATAGCTTCTTTTCAATAATTCATGTGCTTCATAGTATCATTTGTATACATCTGCTACAACCTGTACTTTAAGAATTCTATCAGTCAGTTAAGTGTCATATGTGATACATGTTTGGGTGATCATGTCTCAAAAAAGACATGACTGATTGGGTAGAACATTATCCCGTAGTAAGTTACCATTACTTTCTGCGGTAGACTGGTTGCTGACCAAGGCTATAGAACCCAATCTGTCCTGTTATTTGACCCATAAATAGAGGGAAGAGATGGGTTAATACCTTTCCCAAGGGTATTTGTGTGTAAGTGAATGCAAGAAATTCAACTGGAATTTTAACTCAGCTACCCAATTTTTCGTTCCACATCGATATCCACTGCATCACGACGCACATCCTATTTTAAGAATTACTCTATCAAAATTTGTTTGTAAATTCTGTCATTGGTGGTAATCAGAATGAAATCTGTGGAATAAGGATTGTGTGAAATTTTTCCCAGTCAAGGTCTCCATCTTTTCTGATATGATTGTTGCTACATGGGGTCATGCATTAACAATGGAATGTCACACCATTCTTATTGATCAAATTGGCCTCTTTTCCTTTCAAACAGGGCTTAAATGCTTTACCTTCTAACAATAATGCTGATTGGTAGAAGATCAATGTGAACAAAACTCTTAAGAAAACTCCTCATTTCAAGTAGCGCTTTAGTTTTTTCAAGTACATTAAATCATTGTTTGTGGGGCTTTATATTTGTAATATTTTAACAATCTCAAATGAATTTGAAATTTATTTACAACACATGAGAATGCAAATGATTTATTGTGTTTAGACACCTCCTCAAAATAGTGATACAAGCAAAATGAGAACAAAACAATTAAACATAGTAAAATTATAACCACATTATGTTATTAATTGTAAAGGGCCAAAGGTTGCTAGTTTGGAATGGGAGTTATTAGTTTATGAAGGTGAAGGCATTGTTTTATTTGTCAAACTGGAATATTGTCTTGGGTTGTAGGGTAATATATGTATATATATTTATGTGATTACTTGCTGCAGAGATATTATTTTGATTCCATGAATTTTTTTTTTTAAGATAGTGTAGTGTGTTTTTTGCAGCATGACATCTAGTTTAGTTGGAAGTAAGAATTTCTCCCAGAGGAGAGATTTGGCAACTAAGGAAAATCTGAATATCTAACTTTAAAAAGTTTTTTGTTTTAGATAAACTTTTATTGGCGATACAAATCTTAATAATTAACCCCCAAGCCCGAGGAAAAAAGTGGATTCATACCTAATCAGAATTTGATAAACAAACAAAAAATTACAATGTGGATATAAAGTGGGGGATCAATTATATATTACACTCAATATATAAACTAATCCCTCACTTTTGGCTATGATATTCTATACATTTATTTTCCAGAGAATGTAAATAAATGTAAAAGACATGCATGTGTAGCTTATCAGTATTTCACTAATTTAGAGATTCATTTTCTATGGCTTATCAGCCCTTTGCAGGTTATTTAAAGCCAGGAAATATTTTTGGACTATCTACTTTTTTGGATTGTGAG
The DNA here is from genome assembly GCA_037127315.1 of Ascarosepion bandense. Taxonomy (NCBI): domain Eukaryota; kingdom Metazoa; phylum Mollusca; class Cephalopoda; order Sepiida; family Sepiidae; genus Ascarosepion; species Ascarosepion bandense. The sequence goes on along the minus strand of JBBBDQ010001346.1, from coordinate 1,513,865 downwards.
AATTTTATAGAGATAGTGATTTAATGATACAAGTTCTACTATTAGTCATTAATATTAGAACTGGTTGAACAAAGGAAAATCATAAAACAAAGTGCTAAAGTGTGATATGTCAGTTCTATCATTTGAACACTTTCCATAGAAATAGTGAGTCTCTTGCAACTTTTTTTTTTTTTTTGGAGTCGTAGGGTGGAAAATACTTCATCACTTCCAAGGTTGCAGAGACACTCTTGAACTCCAATAAGATTGAAAAGTGAAAAATGAGCAGTTTCTGCCACTATATAACAGCAGTACTCAATTTTTTGGCCTGATCTGGCTCTTGTAAAAGTAGATAATTTCTGGAGGAATCAGGTATTTGCTCGAGTGGTACATGGAGCTGGTCATGGTTAAATGCCTCTCATTCTCTAAATTATTTTATTTTTAATGAGAACAAAATCTCATAGCAGGCAAAACATTTCAGATTTGAAATTTCATTCAAGGTTGGAACCTTACTAAACATGATTGTATCATGGATTTTAATGGTATCATCTGCATATCTTATATTGGTAAGATTGTTTCCACCAATAATAGATCCTAGTAGAATCTTTGTCTCTCTTGTTGTAGAGAAGGAATAAATCTGGCATGAAGATATATCTTTGTCTTACACCAATTTCTACTAGGATTTATTATTGGTGGGAACAATCTTACCAATATATGATATGCAGATGACACTGTGTTAATGGCAAACACAGAAGGAAAATTAAAGGATCTTTGAGTAAAGGAAAGCAAGAAGAAAGGAGTATCTACTTTAAGAGGACAGAATGAGAAAAAAAAACATTATGAACTATTCAGTTGGAGATGTCAAAATCAAACAAGTACAGAAGTTTAAATATCTAAGCTAGGAAGTGTTTTAACAGAGGATAGTAAAAGTCAACACCAAAATCTGAGAACACATTTGAATAGGAAAGGATACATTCTAAAAGCTAAGCAAAGTATGAAGAAAAAGGAAAATGTTGTTATGAACAAAGAGTCCTAAAGTGTAATATAATATCAGTTGTTTTATATGGTAATCATTTCATAGATGAAGAGAAAACTGTAGGCAGTAGAAACTGGTACTACATAAAGATGCTGAGAATACCATGGATGGAGCATGTAAGAAATGCAGAAGTTTTAAAATAGCAACAAAAAGAAAACTTATATTCAGAATCAGAAAGAGACAGCTGAAATATCTTGGAGACATAATGAGGAAAGAGGGATTGGGAAATTCAACACTAACAGGACATATCTGAGGCAAATGTGGACTACCTACATAAAGAGCTTGTTTGAATTGATGGCTAAACAAGAAATGGGAGGTTTGGCAAAAAGACAAATGTTGTTAAGCGTTACATAAGAAACATTTGCAGGTAGTTTAAAGGTTAGCAGTGTAGAGAGGGAAATCGGTGAGTTGAATTTAAATTCTGGTCTAATCAGTTGAATTTCCTTTTACTCTAATTTCTTGAGGAAAGGAATAAATATTTCTTCTTCCTCCTAGTTATGAGTTAAATAGTTGGATAGACTACACTCTCTAGCCTTGGGTTGCAACTAGCCTAAGAGAAAGAAGATTTTGAATTCAAAACCATGGAGAAGGCAATAGGAAGCCACTTCACTATCTTTCCTCAAGAAGTCATGACAATTTACCGATAGTAAAGAAGCAGGATCTCTGAAGAGCTCCAATTGCCTATACTCTAAAAAGACATGGCATTAAAAAAAGTAAAAATATTTCACAGCCTCTGTTTGGAATATTTGAATTGCCAGCATCACTACCCTTGTTTTGGAACCATTAATAAGTAAAACTTAGAAATTGCTTATTTTCGGGAATGATCAGGTGGAGGGTCACTGAAACTGTGGAAATTAAATCATGGATAATTGGGAAGGATTATATTTATTCATATTTTATTTAATTCATGTTTAATTTCAAGTATCTCTTTCAGTTTGTCATAATTTTCTATTTTTTTTTCATCATTCCTTTTTCTTTTATACTCTTCATATCTTCTTTTGTAAATTCCCTTTTTTTGAAATAAGTTTCAAAATTGAAAAACAAAACTTTTTGATTCTAATTTTATTTTTAAAACAAAAATCTTATTCAGTTGATAAAATACAAACCGGTTCTTTCTTTAAAAAATATCCAGGATTTCTACAAATATTAGACGAATAACATTTTTTTATAAAAATTTTAAAAAGTAATAAAAAGTATGTGTCACATTTTATACAGACCCCATGATTTAGAAAGCAATGTCATTTTATTTAGCATTTTTTCTACTTTACTGTAATCCAGACCTAAACAAGAAAGCTGCTTTCTCTAGACAGTTTTCAAATCATTTTTGTCTATATTTGTTAAAAATCTATCTGCATCTTTATTTGTGCCAATTAAGCAGACTATTTTTAAAATTGAAAGAAACATTGCATTTCAAAAACTCTTAGAGAAATTTCTTGTAGGCATCTCTGTCATGGTAAAGAATTTCTGAAAATAGAAAGTTGATGCCAGCATATGAAAATAACCATTTTTATTTCTTTTCTGCTTCTGTTTGGTTTTGAAGAATACATTTTTGTTTTATACATGAATTGAATATCAGATATTGAAAATAAATCCTACCAGAATCCTGTTCGTCTTTTCAATCCTCTTCTTTGGGCAGAAAATAAATGACAACCATCATCTCTTCCCCAGGGAGATAGTGAAAATTAGGTGTCAGGATATATTTTACAAAGAATAGCTGTAAAAGTACCAACTGTATTTAGTTTAAATTGTGCTATTTAAACATCCCTGAACCTTAAGCCTAATGAGCCATATAACAAAACTCATCATTCAAATTCTGATAAATAGAGCAGAAACGGAACAGAGATATAAGAACAATACGGGTTTGTCAAAGACACTGGAAAAATAAGCATGATATTTATGCTCAGAATATTATCTGAAAGGGTAATACAAATGAAGAAGTACTTTTGTTTTATAGATTACATAAAGGCATTTGATAAAGCCAGGAAAGATCAATGAGAACTGTTCAGCAACTTTGGGAAGAGACTACACAGGCAGCAAATAACCCCCATATGGATAAAAAATGAGTTCAGCAGATACAGAAAAATAGAAAGGAGGGTAAGACAAGGATGTCACTATTCACCAGATTTATTCAACCAAAACAGCAAGGCTATTCTGAGAAAATTAGATGTGCTATCAGAATTTATTATTTACAGTCCCAATCTTAAGAACATCAAATATGCAATCTTGATAGCAAACAGGGAAGAAAAACTACAAAAATCCTAGAGAAGGAATTGAAGGAAAATTAGAAGAAAGGATGAATTACAAATTGTAAGATATAATGGTTGTTAGCAAAAAAATGAACCCAAATTACAGATAAGAGATACCAAAATCAAACAGGTACTAAAAGTAAAATATCTGACAAGTGTTTTTAAAGTGGACAGAAAGTGAGACACTGAAATCTGAAGATGCATTGGTATAGTAAAATATGCCTTCCAAAAGCTAAGTAGAATATGAAGAGGTAGAAAATCTTTGTCAGAAACAAAGAAAACAGTAATGTTATGTAATATCTGTCTTTTTTTATGTGAGTGCTGGACAATCTTCTCAAAGATGAAAAAGAAAGTTGAAGCAATAAAAAATCTGATTATGCAGAAGAATGCTGAGAATAACATGGACTGAACATGTGAATAATGATGAGGTTTTAGAGAAAATGAAAACAAAAAGGAAACTTAACATTAGGAAGAGACAGTTAAAATTTCTGATATTTGACATTGATATTAGGGATAGGAAATTTTGATACACACAAGGACAAATTAAGGGCAAGAAAGACAGAAGAAAACCATGCATAACATACTTGATGAGCTTGAGTAACTTGATGGCTAAACTGGATTTAGGAAAAATAATTAAAAGACAAAATTGAGAGCTACAAAGGGCAGGAAGTTAGGGAGAACCATGATTGCCTATGTTCTGAGAAGATATGACATATAAAGAACTTTTGCACAATACTATATATATATATATATATATATATATATATATATTGATGATTTAATTACTTAGTTTTTGGTCACAATAAAATTAGACCAGTATATAACTACTTCCTTCTCTTACGTACCTTGTTCGTTCAGTCTCCCTATCCCTGGTGGTTCTTAGCATGCTTTCTCCTGTAACGTCGCTCAGCCCCCGTTCTGTCATCCACCTGCTCAGGCCCTTCAAATATGTTATCCACTGCTTTCCTCTGTCTCTTTTCCCTCTATCTGGCCTGTTAGTATCAGGTTCTCCAAGCCCTCCTTACTCATTGCATGTCCCAGGAACTTCATTTGTCTCTTCCTGATGCTCAGTATTAATTTCCTTTTCATTTCCATCATTTCCAAAACCTCGTCATTGCTCACATGCTCAGTCCACAATATCCACAGCATCCTTCTGTAGAATCACATTTCAGCTGCTTCAAGTTTTCCCTTCATCTTTGTTGATATTGTCCAACATTCACTGCCATATTGAAGAACTGACATCACATAGCAATCCAGTACTCTCTTCTTTGTTTCTAGTAAAAGTTTCCTGTGTCTTAATACTTTACTCAGCTTTTGGAACGCATCTTTCGCCATGCCAATTCGCCTTTGGATCTCTGTGTCGCCATTTCCATCTTCAGTTAGAACACTTCCCAGATATTTAAATTTTCGTACCTGCTTGATTTTAACAACCCCACCAACTGTATTTGGCACTTTGGGCTGCTCTTTTTGCTGATGACCATGCATTCAGTTTTCTTGCAGTTTATTTGTGATCCCTTCATGTCACTCTCTTCAGCTATCTTCTGTAGGAGGTCCTGCAGTTTTTTTTCATGTCTGCAATCAACACTGTCATCTGCATATTTTAAGTTGTTCAGATTGTGACTTCTGATGACAAATCTTGGCATAACATCTAGGGTCCTCAAAATATTCTCACTGTACAAGTTAAATAGATCCAGTGAAAATACACATCCCTGTCTTACGCCTCTTTCTATCTTTGTATAACTGCTGAATTTGTTACTTGTCTGTATGCAGGCAGTTTGCTGCCAGTAGAGGTTTTTAATTATCCTAATGTCTTTCCCAAATATGTCAAGCCTGCTGAGCATCTCCATCAATTCTTTGTGGCATATCTTGAACGCTTTTGCATAGTCAATAAAGCACAGGTATAAGTCCTTCTTCATTTGTATTGCCCTTTCAGAGAGCATCTTAATCATAAATATGGCGATCCTTGACTCAATGTCTTTGACGAACCCGCACTGTTCTTGTCCTATCTCTGGCCTGATTATACTTCTTGCTCTATTCATCAGTATTCGGATGATCAGAAAAACTTTTGAATATTCTTCATTTGTAAACAAGTTATTATTTGACCTAGGTTTCTACAATGTGGTGTCTTCAGGCAATTTTGCAATAACTGATTTTTTTTTTTAAGGACACTTACATAATAGGGAATTTCTGAACATGCAATTTTCAACATTAGAAGAAATTAAAACATTTTCATCCATATTTGTATGAACCTAATAGGTATTTTATGGTATGATTACAGTCAAGCCTTACAATGTTGTCAAAATATGTAGACTGTGCCAGGAAGAAAAGTTAGCTATTATGTTATTTCCAAACAAAAATGAATTACTGAATGAAAGAACAGAAATTATGACTAAGTCTAACCATACCATAAAATAGCTACAAGGTTCATACAACCATGGATAAAAACGTTATAATTTCTTCTAATTTTGAAAATTGTACATTCAAATATTTCCCATTATGTGAGCCTTCTTAAAAAAAAACCCAGTAAAATCAGTTATTGTAAATCACCTGAAGACATCACATGGTAGAAACCTACGTTGCATAATAACTCATTTACAAATGAAGAATATGTATATGTATATATTAGTTATCCATATACAAGCCTGTTTTGCTGTATCACAGCTCATCAGTGTGGCTACACACACACACACACATGTGTGTGTGTATATATATATATATATATATATATATATATATATATATAATTAATGTGGAGAGGTTTTTCACTTAACTGAGCAGCCATGTTGTTTCAGTCATGCCAACTTTGAAGTTTCATGAAGGTATTATTGTGATGTCTTTACTTCTTAGTGTAGAGATGTAGAAATACGTGGGTTAGTATTGAGGTTTTTAGCAAACCCTCTGGAAGTGTTAGACCTCTGTAGTATTCATTGAGTTATTCCACTAGGAGGAAAACTGATGTGATACCTTTGATAGCAACCAATAATATTGACTGGTTCTTCTTTTAGGGCACATTTGGTTTTCTTTTCTTTAACTTGTCAGAAATTTCTTTGGTTGTTAGATTCTTTGTTTCTCTCTTTCTTTTTCTTTCTCCCTGGCTGTTGGATTCTTTGTTTGTTTCTTTCTTTTTCCTCTCCAACTGTTGGATTCTTTGTTTCTCCTCAGCTGTTGGATTCTATTTTACTTTTCTGTCCCTTCCCAGCCTATGGGTCACATACTGGCTATTTAGTTGACCTTGACCCCCGCCCACTTATCACTTTGGTTCTACCAAAAAGTTGAAAAGAATTGTATTTTTATCTTACTAGCAGAAACCATGTGTTGGGATGGAAGCTCAACTTTCTTTAAAATATTCTTAAAAGTAAGTCATTTTTTGTTTAATTTTAAATTTGTTTTAGCTGTATGTCATGCTTAATTCAACGTTTGGTTTACTTTTCTTTTTTTTTACTTTAACTTGTCAGAAATTTCTTTGTTGTTGGACTTTAACTAAATTAAAACTTAGCAATTCTCCACCATATTCTTATTTTTATTATTATTTTTTTTAATTGAAGTAGATAGACCAAACTATCACCCAGTTCACACTCCACCCACCTATATTGAACAGGGGTAGAGGCTCATCCCTTGTTCCCTGTTTAGGAAGTAGTTTCCGGCTTTCTCTTTTCTCTCCTTAGGCCCCAGTATTGGTGTTTCTGCAATTTTCCTGTGATGTGTGTGGTTGATGGCAACGTCTCTTCATACTGAGAGTACCAGGTTGGCATTTTTCTGGTTGCTGCTTCCAACTGGTAGTTAGGAGCCCTAAATCTTGCGTAGCATCAAGAGCAGCTGCTCTGATCAACAGTTGCATAATATCGGGGTTCTTGTAGTGCCATGTTACGCATGGATAGGTGTCACTGCAAGCGCTTTTGGTGGGAAACCCAAGGCCACACTTTGATGCAGCCTTCATCAGTTTCCCTCCCAGCACATATCGTGGATAATGACTGCCTGCATCCTCTAATCAAGGTCTCTCCCTACCAACAAACCTTAATATGAATAACGATATCACAAAAAATTCTAAACCACTCAAACTCAAATCATCAAAACCTCTTAACATTTCTTTTACTAACATTCGGGGCATACATACTAACTTTTATAGTGTAGAAGATTTCCTCCACAAAAAGTCCCTTGACATCCTAGTGCTCAGTAGACTAACCTCAACCCATCAATTCCCACCTCTAACTACTTGATCCCTGGCTATCTTCCTTTCCTAAGGAAGGATTCCACTGTCCATATGGACTGGGGGTCTACGTTAGTGAACACCTTCCTGTAGCTAGGGTGACATTGCTCGAATTCCCTGACCCCCAACATGTATGTCTCTGTATGTCACTTCTCAGTTTAGTTAGCTACCTTTTTTTCCTTTACCGTTCACCCTCCTCTCCCGACTGCTCCCTTCTAGACGGCATTTCTGACAATATAGATAAGGCTACTTCCTTCCACCCATTCACCTGCATATTTGTATTCAAAGATCTTAACACCCATCATGCTGAGTGGCTTAAACACTCTGTTACTGATTCAGCTGGCATCCACATCTGCTTGTAATGAGTTCAAGAGGATCCTGAATGATGCCAAGCGGTTGTTTGTTGAAAGAATGAGGCAGCGCATAGCTGACCCCAAGTTCAGCTCCAAGGACTATTGGTGGTTATGCAAACAGGTGCTGAACAACAGCAAATCCTCTCTCCTTCCCTTAATCAATGAATCTGAGATCCTCACAGCATCAGTGGACAAAGCCGAGTGCTTTGCTCGCAGATTCTCATCAAACTCCACATTTGACTCATCTGGAGTACCTGCACTCGACTTTTCTATTAGAACTGAGGCTAAACTGAATGATGTATACATTACCCCGACAGTAGTATCTAAGGTAATATCAAAACTCGACCCCCATAAGGCGAGCAGTGGTGATAGAATCTTCTCTGTCCTCTCTAAACTATATAATTACTGCCCTTCTGCTTCCTGTTTTCCTGCATGCTGGAAGTCCTCTTCTGTCATTCCTGTATTTAAGAACTTGAGTGAACCCTTGGACCCATCCAACTATCACCCTATGAGCCTTCTACCAATTTTGGTGGAAGTGTTTGAGGCCATTATTAATGCTGAAATAGTTCAACATCTTACTGCCCATAAATTATTCTCAGACTGGCAGTATGGCTTCCGCTTTGTTAGGTCCATTGTCGACATGCTAACGATCATCACAGAGTACATGTTCCAGGCCCTTGAGGAGTCTGGCAAGGCTTGTGCTGTTGCCCTGGACATCTCCAAGGCTTTTGACAGGGTTTGGCATGCTGACCTTCTATGCAAGCTACGGGGTTACAGTATTACTGGACGTTTGCTTAATCTGATCCAATCTTGTCTATATAACTGCATAATGAAGGTCATTTTGAAAGAGCATGCCACCACATCCTACGGTACAAATACTGGTGTCCCTCAGGGCTCTATCCTAGGCTCAACGCTCTTCCTTATTTTCATAAATAATCTCCCAGACATGATCAAGTGTCAAGTAGGCATCTATGCAGACGACACCACAATTTACTCCCGCATCAGTAAGAAATCCGGCGTGGCAGACAAACATAACCTCACTGCTGATCTTGAGAGGGATCTACATTCTGTGGTGGATTGGGGTAAGAAGTGGCTTGTAAATTCCAATGCGTCTAAGACCAAGCTGCTCTCTGTCAATTATCACAGGCAACCTCTCCTGCCTCATATAAACATGGACCAAGTGAGTCTCTCTGAGAGCAATACACTGCACCTCCTTGGCCTTAAATTTTTTTATAAAAATCTGACTAAATCAAACTTCTCACTATAACCAAACATTAAAAAAATATCTTAAAACCGTACCTTTTTGGCATTAAATAACCCACATCTTGATACGGTGTTGATACGGTGTTAAACAAAACTCAAACTCTCTTCATCTAAATCTGGCCCTGCCTTTAGGGTATTAATCTCCTTCTTAACGTTATTTGTCTTTTGGAGTAAATAGCTTTATATAAATCTTTATTATATGCAAAAACATTTAATAGGGACACCTTTTTGACTATTGCCATTATAAATAAGTTCTTTGTATAAAGTGTCTAAACAAGTGACAAGTTTTATGAAATTACAGCCACTCTTCAAGAAATTTCATAGTGAAGTCTTCTAAAGAGTGGATGTGATTCCTTGAAATTTATTTTACTTACTATCAATGCTCTATCTCATGATCTCATGTCTTATAATTACAAAGACTGCTTGTTTATGTAAGTTATCTTTTAGAATTACTCTAGTCAACAACTGATTTTTGATAAAATACACTCTTTGTTAATCCAGTTCTATGTACATATCTATGCATGAGAGAGAGAGAGCAAAAAGAGATTAGACTGATGGAAAAGTCATTTATACAGTTGTAATTTAAAGAAAAATAATTGAAAATTTACCTTTTTTTAATGTGTAAAAAAGAAAAGAAATAATGAATTTAAAATTGAAAACCTTGCAGCCTGAGGACTTGTTTGAACTTTAAAAGTTTCATGTTTCAACATCATTAACAGGTGTGACTTTTCATACAGATGCTATTCCCTGGAAATGGAAGGAGACCGTAAAATTAGTCATGTAATTTTTAATTAACAAAATATTTTGTATAAATTAAATTTTTTTTTTTTTCCATTTTGAATATTTTTTAAAAAATATTTTCCTTTTTCCTTTTCTGGGTAATTAACTAAGCAGCATTATTATATCATTAGGGCCAGAGATGTGATGAGCTGTGATGAATGGAGTGAGGTAGTTTGTGTTGCATCTGTCTTTAACAATGGAAGACAGCCTTCCTGCTTGAGAACCAAGATTCTAAATCCTGACATTTTGTTTTGGCTCAAGCATCAACCACTGGTGCCAGTGATAAATACTTTCTTTTGGCTCCAAAAGCAAGGCAATTCATTTTGATTCTTAATATCTCCAAGATAGTTAAACAAAAATTTTCAACATTAAGATACAACAGAGATCCTCAAGGAAAAATTATTCATGCATTATATTTCTCTGTAAAATAAACATCGTTAATATCAAAGCGAAACATATTGCCTCTGATTTGTCGTTCGAAAAATAATTTGTTTAAAAACTGAAAGAGATTTTGCCATCACAATTAATCTGTTGCTTTGATTGCATCTTTTATTCTTCAGCATTGTGCATCTGGCCGATTAACCACTAGACCAAAGATACTTGCCACTTTTGTGTTTTGTTATTTGCATTTTCACTTTCAATGTTTCATCAATTCACAATGGAATTGGTTAAATTTAGCTACACTTTCTATGCTTGGTTTCTTTTCTTACACTTGTCATTCCATGCTTTCCAGCCAACCTCTGATCTTTAAAGATCTAAGTTCAATGTAAATTGTTATTCACTGCATTCTTGGTTATTTTTCTTTTGTTCTCTCTCCTTAATAATGTTTCTTTTTTTTTCTTCATTCTTCCACACCCTTAGTGTCTTAGTGGCTTTAATGCCTTGCATGGGGTTATGATTTTTAAAAAATTGGGGCACTCACAACTTTCTTCTTAGGTTTACTGCTATCACTAACTTGCTTTAAAGCCAATAAGGTGGGTATAATAATGAAATAATATATAAAAAATCCTTTCCTCAGCATCCTCTTTGTTATTTCAAGGCATCATGTAAGCTGATAAGTTTTCTTTTGACTTTCAAGTTTTGTCCAAAGAAATATATTCATTTTCCCACATGGTTTTTCTAATTAGTACATTTGTTCTTTCAAGACAAATTTTAAACTTATATTGTTTTAAAACCTTTTCAGTTTTGACCAGTTAAAAAAATTTTCCTAGATGTTTTTTAAATTAGTAATTTTGTTCTTTCAAGATAATATTTCAGTTGATAGCTTCTTTTTTCTTTTTTTGAACCTTTTGAGTTTTAAGATCTCAAAGAAAACTACATTTTCCTACACATTTTTTAAAATTATAAACTTTGTTCTTTCAAGATAACGTTTCAGCTTTTTTTCTAGCCTTGTTGTTAAACTGTGCTCTTGTTGAAGAGAGAAAGTAGAAAGAAGAAAGAGTGACCCTCCACTACATCATTTATCTGTGAATGTTTCAGAATATATAAGTCAAAATGTTGTGTAAAAGAGGCTTAAGATGAAAGCAATCGTTTGAAAAATGTGTGAAGTATGAATTGGTAAGTATTACATGCAGGGGTTGATACGAAACGTGTGTCTTTTGAAGGTCTTACAGAGTCTCCTCTATTTTCTTTTCAAGTATCACAAAAGTCTATCTCTTCACACAAAAGATTTCCTTCAAAAACACACACAATAAATACTCTGCACTTGATGATTGGACATCAAAATCTTTTTTTTTTTTTTGTACATTTCTTGTTGATCTTTTTTCTCTTGCCTTTTTCGCAACTGTCTCTCATCGAAAAATTGTGGAACATGTACAAAGATAATTTCTGATGCCAACTCATGACTGTTTGCTTTAAGCAGAAGAAAATCTATATTTCACTGTTATTTTCTTTACAATTCTTCTGTCTTGCATGTTTTATCATTGCCTGAATACTTGCTGGAATATTACTTCCATTTCAACATGATATTGAATTGAGAAAATTCCATATGACTGTTTGCATGAAAATGGAACATTGTCTCATCTGTTGTCTTCTATTTGTTTATCAAATAGCTTGCATTTAGTTGGACAGGCTGAGCATTTCATTTTTTTTTACCTTACTTCATATTGTAAACTGCTATTTACTACTTTTATGCACTTTAATAGCATTAATCATCTTTTAAACTAAAAAATAGATAAATATAAAATATTAGAAAATAATTGTACTGAAAGATTTACAAAAGAATTTTCAGATCTTGAATAATATTTTTTTAAGTTTGGCTATTTTAATCTATAGTAATATAGAATGTATACAAAAATATGTAAATTTAATTTTTTAAAAATATTATTCTGGGTTTATATTAGTTATATGCATTTCATTCATTACCCCTGATCTACTGGTTTATCAGATAACAATCTAATGGTAATATTTGCTGTTTTCAGATAAGGAAACATTTGGCATTCATTGATCAGGTAGTCAAAACTAGTTGAATTTGGAATTTATAAAATCTTTCTTTTAAAACAATTTTTCAGGAAATTAGTTTTTCTCAAGTCCAGTGGCTGTTATCCCTCTTTCTAGTATTGCTGGGAGTTTCCTTCCTCACTTTTTGTTTGAGGTTGAGTGGAATATAAGAATCTTGATTATGTCATTATTCTCACTTCATGAAGATTATATTGAATCCTTTGTTAAGTCTTTGCTAAGAAATTTGGTTCATTGTGTCATGCAATTTTTCTCACCAAAATTTACCTTACATGTTTATAAATCTACCATTTATCCTGTTTTCAGTGTTGCTGCCACATATGAATCAAGTACTATTACCAAAGTTAAGCAATGTTGAGCCTGGTCATTATGTAGAAGGGTCACTACTTGGCACTGTTGTCTTGCCTTTTTACTAAAAATTTGATAAAATTTTCCAGAACTTATGAAAATGAAATCTTTTCTTTTCATCTCTGGCTTGGACTGACTGTGCATAGCTATTCTTCTATAACTCTCTTGCAATAAGTGCAAGAAGTTCTGAAAGCATCAAGGATCCTACTACACTGTTCTTTCTGATGGAGATGGTAGTAATAGTTATAGTGAGTTATAGCAACAACACATTCTGGTGTGAACTGAGGTGGGCTATTTTGTTTTTGTTGATATTTCTTTCTGTGGGATAAAACTTTCGGTGCCAGAAAAGCTCCTGCAGAAGGTAGCTGAAAAATGCAAAAAGAAAGGAATAAATGTAAACTACAAGAAAACTAAATGCATGGTCATCAGTAAAAGGAGGAACCCAAAAGAATACATGTTGTGGATACTGAAATCAAGCAGGTACAGAAATTTAAATACCTGGGAAGTGTTATCTGAAAGCATATTGGCATGGCCAAGGATGCATTCCAAAAGCTGAGTAGAGTGTTATGAGACAAGAAAATTTTGCCTGAAACAAAGAAAAGAGTACTGGATTGTTATATGATGTCTGTCCTTCAATATGGCAGCAAATACTGGACAATCTCATCAAACATGAAGGAAAGATTTGAAACAACTTTAATATAATTCTATAGAAAGATGCTAAGGATACCATGAACTGAATATGTAAGCAATAATAAGGTTTTGGAAAGGATAGAAGCGAAAAAGAAACTAATGCTTAACTTCAGGAAAAAACAGCTGAAGTTTCTGAGACATGTAATGAGGAAGGAGGGCTTTAAGAATCTGATACCCACAGGATAGAGGTAAAGAGAGACAGGGAAAACAACGCATGACATACTTAATGGATGGGAGCATATGGATGGCAGTGTGGTTTTGGAGGGTGAACAGGACAAGCAGCATTAAGAGCTACAAGAGATATGGAGATGTGGAAGATCACCTACATCCTGAAGGAGCATGGCACATAGAAGTAGTAGTAATCCTGGAAGCATTGTTTTTTTAAGAATTCTGAAAGGGGAGATCACCCTGTCAGCTTTTGGTGTACCAAAAAAAGAATTAAATGTAGCCTCCTATTCTTTGTAGCTCTGATAATTAATTTTAGTCTAATTCAATGAAAGAAAATCTAGAGAAAAATGAAGAAAAACATAGATCCACAAAATTTAGACAAATTACAGAAGAGCTGATTTGATTTTTTTTTTTTTTTTACAGGGTGAATATATAGTTAACAAGCCTTAATTTCTTGGTAGTTTGGATTAAAAGGTAAAATTCTCACATCTGAGATGCAACATATGCTGAAATTGCTTTTAAGAAAAAGACAGGGAAAGGGAAAGATATATATATATATATATATATATATATATATATATATATTCGCAAACAGATCTGTTTCACTGTATCACAGCTCATCAGTACGGTTAGACATCCAATTGGTTCTAGCCAAGATTGAAACCCGGACCGAATTGACATCAAGCAGTGATTCTACCTCTAAGCCATGGGTGCTTGATAGAGGAAGGTGGACTTTAGAGTGTTATATACAATGTAAACACATGCCAGTAACCGAGAGTGTTTAAATTCATTACTGAATGAAGCATAATATCACTACACAAAAATTTTCATGTTTATGAATTCATCTTATATTTTCAAAAATAGATTGTTTTTACCATTTATTTTTAACATATCACCTGAAGAGGAGCAGTTTTATTTCGAAACATGAAAATTTTTGTGTAGTGATATTATGCTTTTATAAACCATTGTAATAACAAAATTAAAATATTAAGCTCTAAATTGGTAAAGAAACCCTGTTTCCTTTGTCTTCAAGAAAAATGGAAATCATTAAATACATGAGGAGCAACATATTATTAAACCAGAAGCGTGAAAATACAGTAAACTGCAAACACATTAAAGAACTAACCTTACAATCATGCTAAAATTTCAAAAGCTAAAGTTAAGATCTCTAGAAACGATAAACCGTTATAGTATTAACAACACTCTTACCTCAAATTTTACCTTTATTTCATCCTACAAATTGTGATCTAATTAAAGTTTTATATAAAAAAAAGATTTCCTTAATTTTAAATTAAAGTTAAGTACAAAAAATTGATTAATTTTAAAAACTAAATTTAAATAAAAAAATATTTGTCATCATATACTTCACTAACACAGATATGTTTACCAAATAGCAATTCCTATCCACTTCTTAGTACTTCCTCTCCTACAACCCCCACGCCATATACATTTTTTATTTTTTCTCTTTATTAAACCCAAAGGACTGGCCATAAAGGCTGTAAAGGACCATACCTTATCTTAAACTGTTAAATTTGTCTATAAAATTTTCAACACGGCTATTAATCACCTCTATCACCCTTCCCGCTTTTCCTTCAAATTCTAACAACTTACAACTATAATTTCCTATTTTCCACCCCACCTACCTCTTACACATAATTCACCAATATAAGATAAAGAATTTTCATTTTCTTTTCACACTACCCAATAAGACATTGTTGTTTCAATGTCGAAACAAAATGTACACTTTGTAGTAGATGATAATTTGTACATGTTCCAAACTATAATTTATAATAAATATTCATAGCTCTATTTTATATTGAGCACTTTTTTAAATTAATGTTTTGAACGTTGTTAATTTTTTCTTCATTCCTCATTCACTTGATATATATATATATATATATATATGGAGTAGGTGCCTCCAAAGAAATGGAGTATTTATGACTTACTTTTTTAAAAAGTTTTCTGAAAATGTCAGTCAGTTAAGTGCCATACATGATACACACTTTGGGTGAGCATGTCTTGAAAGAGATATGACTGACTGGCCAGTAGGTTGCCATTGCTTTCTGCGATAAACTGGTTGGCAAGCAAGGCTATAGAACTCAATCTGTCCGATTATTTAATACATAACTGGAGGGAAGAGACGAATTAATACCTTTCCCAAGGGTATTTGTGTGTAAGTGAATGCAAGGAATTCAAGTGGAATTCAAACACGGCTCCCTGATTTGTCATTTTGAGTCAATATCCATTGCAACTCATTTGTGAGTAAGTCCTGAAAGTTTCATTAAAATCTGACAATTATTTAATTTTTGCAAGAAATTGCAAATAAATGTTTTTGTCACTGCAAAAAATATGCTTAAATTTCCTTTATTAATCTTTGGTGACATCAAGAAAACAATTTTTAATGTTCAAAAGAAGATCAAAAAATATAATTTAATAATTAGTCTTTTCTCATGATAACGAAGATTTTGATGATAAAACTTTTTTATGCTCATTTTTTGTGAATCTGTGGGATACCTAAATATATATATATATATATATATATATATATATATACTGGCAGTATAGCCTGGCATTGCTTGGGTGTAATGAAAGCTTTAAAACTAATCCATGGTCCTGGAGCTCATACTCTTTGGACGTTGGCACGAAAGACTAAAAAGCAATAGTTATTTCCAGTTAAAGTGAAACTGTAGACTGAAAGAAAAATGAATGGATGTAAGTTAAATTTTGATTTCTTGGTATCGATATCAAATAAGCTTTTTTTGTCGTAAACTGAATTTTGAAGGCTAAATAAGTCCTCTGAGTAAATGGTATCATGGCTGAGACTAAGAACTATAATTATACCTACTTAGAGCCAAACCCGAAGCAAAAACTAAAATAAAAGGGCTGAAAAAAATACAAACATACAGGCAGATAAACAGACACGCACACACACACACACACACACACACACAAACATCTTACCTTTTATTTATATATATATATATATATATATATATATATATATATTATCGATTTTCTGCACTATTGTAAGAACTGCAGCCTTGAAACTTCTGAATATCATTTCTTATGTCTTTGTCTACGAGTGTATGAAATTTGATTAAAATCGGACCACTCCTTCTATAACCCGATTTTTTTCGATTATCAATTTTCGATATTTATCGGGGATACCTCGACACAAAACCTAGCTAAGAACACTCACAGACGCTTGTAGTACAACTGTATAAATTTTCAAGAAAATTGGTTCAGTCATTTTGGAATCTATAGGTAATGGACACACACACACAAAGCTCCATTTATAAATAAGTTTAGATTAGATATATATATTTGCTGAGGGATAATATGTATATTTATTAATACATTCTTAATAGCTCTGTTGTGTGATATTGAGTACTGTTTTATTAATACCAGTATGATATATAAACCCACACACAGAGGGTGCAATGGGTAAATTGTTGTCATTTTATATTTTTATTTTGTGAAGTGCAAAGTATAGAGTCATTTCATGTCAAATCAACAAGGGTCTGACTATCACTAATATGCATTTTTTTCAAATTTGGTAAACTTATAGAGTTTCATGATACAAATTAAATGGTTCCTATTTTAGATCTTTATTTTAAAAGGTTTCAATGATATGCCAATAAGTAAATTTTGGAAAATAGTTACAAAATCTAAATATCAATATCCTAGTTGTTTTTAACTCTTAGAACCTCATTATATATCATTTCAAACTACTTGGATAGATATAAAAGGTGATTTATTTATTTTTTGTTTAAAGGTCAAATAAAGTAATTTGACCATAACTTTTGACCATTAATTTTCTCAAAAATACTGTCTTTAATTTCTTTTTTAAATTTCTCAGTTGTGTCTTGCTTATAGCAAGATGAGCTCAAATGTTTGTGGTTGACGTTTGACTATTGCCTGAGTTACAAGGGCTTTATAGAGTTTTGGTGTTTGCCACGAAATGCTAACATTTTCATATTTCCAAATTTGGTGAAGTTTTATTTCTTTAGACTTTCTTTGAATGATGATTAATATTTACATAAGAACTATGATCATAGAATTTACAGAATTTGTGTTATCTGTGGTTAAATAATGACCAATTTAGTGGGAAATAAATAACCTTATTTTTCGTTTTGATTACATTTTTATTATAGAACAAATATATTTTTATATGAAAAAGTAACATAATGAAAATTCTTTAAAAAAGTCTCATGAGCTCATATTAAGATAACATAAAATAACATGAGAATATGCAACAAATGATTGTAATGGTTAACAAATTTTGTTGATATTTGACATGATACACTTAAACAAATTTTCAGTATTTCTTTTTATATTAAAAAAAAAAATTGATCTGAAAAAATGATGCATTGAAATGAATATTTTAAAAAATACTTAACATTTACACAGAAATTAACAAGTAAACATATTTTTCTGCTTGTTGGAATACATATTTGAAAAAAAAAAATATTTAGATATCAAACCACTTACCTTTTCTCTCAAATTTTTTGTGATGACCAAATTTGATTCTATCTTTATATCAGGTTATTTCAAGAAATTCTCTTTCCGAAAATATTTTAATCTTTTTCCATCTCAATTTTTGAAAGTTTATAAGTTCTTTCAGTGTCAGTCATTGAATCAGCTAAACTAAGAATATCAGAATAATTTTGAATTAATATATTTGGATGTAATTAAAGGAGAGGGTGTGTTTGGTTGTAAGAAATGCTACTTCTATCAGGATTTTTCAACTAGATATTCTATGCACCAGTTCCTATCATAGATTGCTGTAGCAAATCCCTTAACGTTTTTAATTTCTATACAGGGTGCGATGGATAAATTGTTATTGAAATTATGCAAAAATGAAAATAACACTGACATCTCATTTTAACAGATATATTTACCAAAATTCACATAAATATTTTTAAATACTAAGGAGTAAATTTATTCAATATAATTGCTATTGACTTCAACTACATCCTCCAGATGTTTTTGAAATCTCCTGTGACTTTTCTGGACTGTCTTCTCTGCACTGACCTCAGATTGACACCCAAACACTCTAAAAAGTTTGCATGGGAACTTGCAGTGCAAGTGCCAAGCAGTACAGCGTACTGTTTCTAAATTAATCACAGAGAAATCATTGTGCTTTTATTCTCACAGATGACTATATATATATATATATATATATATTGATTCTTATACATATAGATAAATATCTACAAATATATAAATATATATATCTGTGTGTTTTATATATATATATATATATATATATATATATGTGTGTGTGTGTTTTAAATATATATATCTGAGTGAATAGGGAATGAAGAAAAAAACATTTATTTTTTTGTAACGTCCAAAACATTAATTTAAAACAGTGCTCGATATATAATAAATAGAGCTGTGAATATTCATTCTAAATTATATTTTAGAACATGTACAAATTTTTTTTATATATTTATACATAAAAGAACGAAATGTTCACCACTTAATTGATACCTATCAGGTTACAACCATACTGGTCTTATCAAACAGTACACACACACACACACACATACATACACACACACACACACACACACACACATATATATATATATGTGTGTGTAAGTGTATGTGTATATATGATTAATATAGAAAAAAATGTCACTTATCTGATTGGTGTCACTTCCATCATGCTGAATCTGAAGTTTCGTGGACGTATAGGAATGCACTAACTCATCAGGGTTTGGCCTGTTTTTCTGTGTTGATATTTTTCCATATTTGTGTGTTTATATGCTGTTGTCAAACTGGTGTTATTTGTTACTTTTGTGTGTAAGTCTGTGATTTTTTTTCTTTTGATGAATATCATGTTATCTGGATATCTTCTTTCTTCTCTTTTTTCTTTTTTTTCTTTTTCTACTTTCTATCATTATCTTCTGATTTTCTGCTGATTTAAGAAGTGCTGGATTTTCAGTGACTTATTATTTTGAGGTGTGTTGACCACTTAACTTTAAGGGTGATAGTTAAATATTTGTATATGTTTGTGCATGCACATATATGTATATGTCTGAGTATGTTTACATACATGTGTTCACACATTCACACACATACTCGAATAATTGTGGGTATTAATTGTGTATATGTTTTTTATGCATTTTTGTGTGATAGATTGGTTGATTTTTTTTGCACTTTGTGTGTAGTTTTGTTGTTTTTTTTATTTTGTTCTTTTTTATTATTATTTTATTATTATTTGTATCATATCTATTATATGTATACATATGTCTGCGCTGGTGTATTTATATATGTGTAGTTTTATGTTGTAATAAGTGAGATTATATTGTCTCTTGGATTTTTAAATCATTCGTCTTTAATAAATCTCTGAAGAAGCTTGTTAAAGTGAAACATGTTAGATTAAAGACACTTTTTTCCTACTTGTTTTAATTTCTTTTAATCTGGGTCCAAGTATTTGAGTAAGTATATTTTTATATGGCAGTATGTGGTCATTAATCCACTTTTTTTGTTAAGTAGCAAAAACACACAAATACCCTTGGGAAAAGTATTAATCCATCTCTTTCCCCCAGAATGGGTTAAATAACAGAACAGATTGGGTTCTCTAGCCTTGGCTGGCAACCAGTCTATCGCAGAAAGTAATGGCAACCTACTGCGGGATAATCTTCTGCCCAGTCAGTCATGTCTCTTTTGAGACATGATCACCCAAGCATGTATCACGTATGGCCTTTAACTGACTGAGATTAGGGTTATTTAGATGATTTAAGTTTTTTTAAAAGACAAAAGTTATCTTTCTCATTTTCCATAATGAGATTTGGTTTTAAAAAATAACAAAATAAAATTTAATGTCATCATCTGAATGGATGCTAGCTTTATAAATAATACTTTCAGACGTACACTGGCCATTTAATGGACGGGTCTTATATTTTCGGCAGTTGCAATTATTTTTAGAAGTGTCACTATTATTAGTAGTAGAGTAACTGTCATTATTCAGGTGGGTCAAGTATTTATGTGATATCATAGCATTATGTTGGGAAATAGATTTAGCTATGTTCTTAATGCAACTATAACTAACTTTAACATTGTTTCTGTTGAAGATCTTTTTTTAATGTGGGTGAATGGTAGAAATGTTTGTAAATTGAATTTAGGAAGAATTTTCGAAAGTTTCTTTGGTCATTACAGCTGAAGGCTGGGTTAAAATTCCTTGCTTTCTGTCTTTCTTTCTTTCTTTTCCTCGCAAATCTTATTTATTAATAATAATAATTATGAATTATCTGCCTTTGAATTCATCTACCTGCATTTTAATAATTTTTTTAATTTAAAATTTTAATTTAATTTAATTTGAATTTTTTTATCTTCATGTAATTTTTGTCGCTTGATGAATGAAAAAAATAATGCCCAAACATTGTAATATTCTAACATTATAAAATTTCCATGAACATCGAGTGAACTTAAATTCAAATCTTTTAAACAGTCAGTTTGTAATATACTCCTGATGATTGTGTCATGCATGAAATTCTGAGTCGTGCAACTGACTGAAGATAATATGTATAGTTATTAATATATATATATATATATATATATATAGAGAGAGAGAGACAAAGACATGCACACACACACACACACACACATATATATAAAGAGAGAGAAAGGAGATACACACACACATATATACAGACCTATATATATATATATATATAGCAGGAGAGAGTAGAGTGAATTAACAAAAGAGAAGCAAAAGATTTGATAATGACTTAAAATCTTGGCAGTATTCAAAAAAATAACTAAAAAGCAAAGGAATTGCTTTTCTTGATCTGAATGAAAAGTGAAAAATACAAATCAATTAAATCAACTTTCTCTCGTGATTTTTGCCTCCTTCTGAGAAGCAATCATTAAAAGAATTGCAGAAGATTTTATTTTTCTGTTTTATTCTTTTTTGATATTATCGCAACATATTAGCACTTCTAATCATTATTGTATTATATCAATGTTAATGTCTCATTCTATTGTATCATCATCATTATATCACAATGCTTTTTCATTTATTATTACTTTTCAAATTTTCATTTAGTTCATTATTATTATTATTTATTAAGGATGTAAAACATGACTATGTATCATAAAACATTTTCATTATTATGTACCTCATTATTTGAACCAACATATTTATTCTTGGGTATTATAATTGTGACATTTCAGACATTGAGTCTTCTGACCTTCTTCAGGTGTGCAATGTTATAATGGATAACATTCTCAGAATTTTAAACTGAGTCTTTTATTTATTGCTAATAGGTTACATTCATGCCATTTTCCATGTTTAAGAAATATTCATATTGGTTAATAGTCACCTGAGAAGGGAAAACAAAATAAGACCAGTCTATTCCTGTGAAATGAATGAAGAGTTTGATTTAAAATTTCAAAAAGGTTACCAAGTATAATAGCTAAAGAAGACTAGATGTTTCGATGGAAAAAAAAAAACACGAGTAAAGCTGCCTTATAAGAAAATGGCTAATATTACCATTATCAAGGAACTGTAAAGGTCCAGACCCACCTTTTTTTCATCCCCTACAGACTCTAGTACTAAGGATAGTTGTTGGAGGGTCAGTTGCAATGAATAACCAGTCCAAACTTTGATCTAAAATATACCCTTTTCATGCTGCTTAGCATTGATTTTAATTCATTTTTCTTTTCATAGACTGGCTTCCAACCAAGGCAAAATCTCAGTTTGTTCTGCTATTTGCTCTCTAGCTGGAGAAAGAGGAATTTGTTTTTCCCAGTGTATGGCAGAAAGGGAATAAAACAAACCTGGTTAACATTTGAACTTAGATCTATAATTCCACTTTTCAAACAGATAACCATTAATCTACCCACACATCCTTATATATTTATACAATGCTAATAAATTTGATTGTTAGCTATATATTTTTCTGAAATATGTTTATTTTAAGAAGGTAGAATGAATCGTTGTCAGCAAAAGAGGCAACCCCAGATGTAAGCTACAAATTGGAGATGTCAAAATCAGTTCTACTTTCAGATGACAGAAAATGGGACACAGAAATTCAAAGGTGAATTAGGCAAAATATGCCTTCTTAAAAAATGAAAAATGTATTAAGAGATAGGAATATTTTATGAGAAATAAAGAAAAAAATAATATGTAGCACAGTGACCACCTAGTCCTAAATTTTAGTAGTATATTAATAAAATGTTTTGGCTGGAGTGAAAAAAGTAGATATACAAATAAATGAAAGTGAGGTTGAGGATACAAAAAATATACAATGGAAAAAGAGAGGAAACCAAATGATTAATTCAGTCAGTCAATTAAGTTCCATATGTGATACTCACTTGAGAGATCATATCATTTTTGAGACATGATTGACTAGGCAGAAGATTTTCCTCACAGTAAGTTGTAATTTCTTTCTGCAGTATGCTGGTTGCCAAACAAGGCTAGAAAACCCAATTTATCCTTCTATTCAACCCATATCTGGAGGGAGAATAGATGGATTCATACTTTTTCCAACAGTATTCGCACAAAAGTAAATGCAATGAGTTCAACTGGAATTTGAACTCGGCTCTAGCAAATTTTGTAGAACTACATTTCTGCTGTCACTTGTGTTTTCCTTACGTGTTGTGAAGTTCTTTACTGGGGACATCTTTTTACCTTTATTAACTGTGTAAGTTCCACTTTCATATAAAAAAAAAACTAATAACTGGATGGAGAAGAGATGGATTCATACCTTTTCCAAGGGTATTTGCTCATAAATGAATGCAATAAATTCAACAGGAATTCAAACATGCCTCTCGATTTCTTATTCCAAGCCAATATCCATTGCACCAAAACGCACATAAAACAGTTAATTAGAATGCATAAAAAGCACTTGATTATAACTTTGCAATTGGAATTGGTGAGTGTCAAAACCCTAATTCTTAAATCAAAAAGATGTATATTTGACAGAATTATTGAAAAACTGAGAAAGCAAAAATGATCCAGGTATTTTCCTATTCCATCAAAATAAATGTATTGTCCATATATGTCAGCATACAAGGCAACATTTTAGCCTTAACCATCGCTCAAAAAAATAGGAGGCTATGCTATACTCCAGCTATAAAATATGAATCTTAAATTCTGTGGTTTATGGTAAGTCACTAACATGGGAGATTTTTTATGGTAGGTAAATCCCTGACTTGGTAACCATCGACATAATATTTCCTACTGAAAAAAAATTGATTCACTGCTAAATATACCTTTATATACGGGTATTTTTAAAAGTGATATCACCAGTATTTATGCTTACAGAAGTTGATCATGCTATCATTACTGAGTAACAGTAAGCGTACTGATTAAATTATGGTAGGGGTAAAAATAAGTATAGATTGTACTAGTCAATTGATAATATCTTGCCTCATTTTTTGATGATGTTGAACAAAAACACAACTGAATAGGTGTCTCAAAAAGCCATTTAAAGTTTGCCTTCGAGAACAGTGGGACCAGTGGATGGTTAATGGGAAATTGTTATTCAGGCTACTCTAATGGCTAACTGAAAACACAGATCCAACTCATGAGGTATTGTAGATTATGATAGTTAATTGACATTATATCCCCCATCTCATTTTTTGAATGAAAAGTAAGTACATGCTTCTTCTATGTGCCATATTCCTTCAGGACTTAAGCGATCATAGCTTTCTAAATCTCCCTATCCCTGTTGCCCAACCCAAACCCTGCATTGCCATCCACCTGCTCAGGCCCTTCAAATATGTTATCCACTGCTTTCCCCTGTCTCTTTTTCCCTCTGACCTGTGAGTATCAGATTCTTCAAGCCCTCCTTCCTCATTATATGTCCCAAGAACTTCAGCTGTCTCTTCCTGATGCTCAGTATAATTTTCCTTTTCATTTCTATCCTTTTTAAAACCTCATTGTTGCTCACATGCTCACATCCATGATATTCGCAGCATCCTTCTGTAGAACCACATTTCAGTTGCTTCAAGTTTTTCCTTCATCTTTGATGATATTGTGCATCATTTACTGCCATATTGAAGGACAGACATCACATAGCAATCCAGTACATTATTCTTTGTTTCTAGTGAAATTTTCCTGTCTCTTAATACTCTACTCAGCTTCTGAATGTGTCTTTGGCTATTCCAATTCGCCTTTGGATCTCAGTGTAGCCACTTTCTGTCTTCTCTTAGAACACTTCCCAAGTAATTAAATTTTTGTAGTTGCTTGATTTTAGTATCCCCAACTTAATACAATATATTTTCAAATATCATATTTTTTGCGGAGTGGGTGTCATCTTATATAGTGAATGTAGACCAAAACCTACATTTTAATTTGACAATTTGGGGGTCATCTTATATACCCAGTTACCTTATACTATAGCATATTCAGTACTTTTCATCACTTGAATCTACTTTAGAAAATAAATAAGTATATTTATATATTTCTAGTGACTAAAGCAAGTCAGCCAAGAGCATTTGGTTTTTATCAAGGAAAATCAGAAGAAAACTCCTAGGTGTGATTACAGTTGGTGTGGTAAATTTTAAAACTCATCATCCCCTGAGAATCAGTAAAGTTTGCCGCAGGTAAATTTAGCCCGATGACAACAGTACCGTCAGCAGAAAGTGCCTCAAGTTTTTGAGACCTAGCATGTGGTCAGGTCTTACAGGCTATGTTCGTATCTATCGTTCTATATAGCAATGAATGCTGAATAATCTCCTTACAGATAGAGAAGAGACTTGAAATGAGAGATGTGGTTCTATAGACAGATGCTGAAAATACTGTGGACTGAACATGTGAACAATCAGGAAGTTTTAAGAAAAATAGGAACTACAAAAACTGATACTTACAATCAGAAGGAAACATAAAATTTCTCGTTAACATAATGAAAAAAAGAAGCTTGGAATGTAACACTCACAGGATGTATTGCAGGCCAGATGGGGGATTTGTTCTGTGAGTTGATACAAGAACAGGAACAAAGAGAAATTGTAATGAAAATATTAACTGTTTCCCTATAAGGAAACATTCAGCATTCATTGACTGAACAGTAGGTACTACTTTTGGTTGAAGTTTATAAAATCTTTCTTGTAAAATAATTTTTCAAGAAAATAACTTTTTCAAGTTCAGAAGCTGTTGATGGCATTTTCCTTGCTAACCTTTTATTTGAAGCAGTGCCAAATATCAGCATCTTAATTATGTCACTATTTTCTCTTTGAGTTACATGTGCTATCCATTTTAGTTGTTGCTACCACTGTTGGTCATCCTCAAGTGAGTTTCTGTTATTTGATACAGTATTTTGTTTGTGGTTCTGTAGTGCCAGTCCGCAAGCTTCAAAGTAGACTTGACAGTTTTGGCTTCACTCAGTAAAAGCCATTTTTAACCATTGATAGTAAAGTCCAAATGTTGCTTAAAGTTATAAGGCGAAGAAAGCTGTGAAGAGCCATGACTACCCAAGTCATAAAGGGTCATGATGCACAAAATATTTACTATTCTTAAAATTATTTTACTATTAAGAAATAAATGATAAAAGAACTTTTGAAATACATGATTTTAAAAAAATAAGTAATCTTCTCAATTATAATAAAAAACCATTGTCTATTTATTTGTGTGCATGTATATATATATATATATATATATTTCTCTCCTGTCACACTCATGGAGAGAGAGAGAGAGAGAGAGACAATAGTGAAGTAGCGTCAGCTCAGTTTATTAGAGAGACAATCATGAGGCAGTGTCAGCTCAGTTCATTCTATTTACTACTAATTATTAAACTTTACTACCAGTTATGAAAGCTTTTGCCACATGTTTGCTCTTTAATAGTCCTTATTTTATTTTTTGCAATTTTTTTTGTTGAATCATGAAATATATATATATATATATATATGTGTGTGTGTGTGTGTGTGTATGTATCCTCTCTATTATAATATAGACCATTGTGTATAGGAAACAGCTAATAATCCTCTCAAATATTTTGCCATCATTTTTTATGGCAAGAGTACATTCGTTTATTTATAAGCAACTGTATTATGTATGTTCCTTAGTTTTTCAACCAAATTGCCTGAATTTTTAACATGTGATGGGCTGATTCTACAAAAAGAAGTTCAAATTTTTTTTATGGTTTTTGCCAGTTTGTGGGAGCAACTACCAATACCTGATGTAATAGAGCACAATGAAATGTCTGCTTTGTAAGTTTTGGGTAAGTGATGAAATTTGTTTATTCTAGAGTGATATTCCAGTGTGTTCCATTATCTCAGGTATTAATACCACTCCCAACAAACTAATGAAAGGCATAACAAAAAAGCAACTATGTTCAGATTTCACTAATTCTTAAGCAAGTCAATTACTGACATCAAAATGTGGCTCAAGGAAAATAAAAAAACAGAAAGCCATAAAATTAAACAAAGCATTTTCAAGAATTCAACCAGTTTAGTTAGATTGAAATGTCAAAACAAAGGTTGTCCATTTTCTCTAAATATAAACCAAAATAAATATTTGTCTATACTTCTAAGATGAGGTTTATTATTATATTATTTAGTCTTCTGTCCTTATTTTTATTGCCATATTCACACCGATTTGGCGCCGTTGTTCGTTCCAGCTTTCTTCAGTTGTTTGGAATTTCAAACTGAACTCTTTATTTTGATCACTGGAGTATATTGTTCTCATGCCATGAGTCATGCCACTTCTAGATGTCTTAATTATTTCCACTTAACTCAACTCTAAGTTATTTGTTCACCACTGCTGTAGCCAGGTATTGAACTCACAACACTTTGGGTCAAGTCATTGGATAAAAGCGTTGGTTAGTTCCATTAAAAATCCTCTTAAACATTAAATTGTCTTTCTTTTCTATTCATTAGATCTGAGCATTACTTATTACTATAAAGATTATTAAAACCTCTAAAAATGAGATATCGTAATAAGACTTGAGAATTAAGCAAAATTAAGCAACCGTTTGAGTAATTCTTGCACAAAGTTAATAAACAGGTTAAAATCATATTAGTTGTAGTTGTGGCAGAACAAATGTCTTCAGTTTTCATTATCATAATTCAGACTCACTTAACTATATTATTATACAACTGCTTTGCTTTTCAGTCTACATTCATTGCGATAATCAGCTGCTGAAAATGGAACAAGCAGGCACATTTCAAACATCATGTTTAATTAATATTTAATTAATCACCTATTTATTCACACATGAACATTAATTTCCAAACATATTCTTGAAGCCGAATACAAGTGATGTATTTCCTTAACATTTTAAACTTTCTTTTCTTCAATTGTTTGATTTCTGAAATTCCTAAATAGACAAATCTGTTTAATCAGAACGGACTTGAATTAAGTTAGACTTGTATTATTCTAAAAAAAAAAAAAAAGAATTGTAACATAAAATAACAAAAGTTGTGTTTTTTTAATCCGTTTTTATAAAACGGTTGAATAATTAAACAGTAATAATGTTCAACTATATGCAAAATTTTTCTTTGAATTTTTGAAATGAGAAATTATTTCTGTTTTGCTTAGACCAGTTTTAATCAAGAAAATAAGAAAAGACTGGAGATTAGACCTGAAATGAGAAAACACCCATTTAAAAGAACATACCCATTTGAAGCTAAGTTTGTAATGAATACATTTTTAAACTTTTTTTCCCAGGATCATATTTTAGGATATGTCGGTAGCATAATTGTTATTGGCATAGGAAGATCAAATTCCAGCTGATTGTGTTGTGTTTAATAAAATTTTGGGCATACAAGACCAGATTTTTGAAAAAGTTACCAAAACACAACTTAACCTTGGCAATTTTCCGAAAACTTCTATTTACAGACTTTCTTCAGAAAGATTGTCTGACCAGAATGCTTTGTTTCTTCTCTTTATAAAAACATCTCTGTTAAATTTCCTCATGCCAAGTTTTCCCTATCGTACATTCAAAATTATTTTCTTCCATTTTGTTAAATTACTGACTCTTAGCTAGAAATATTAGCATATGGTCTAATGGTAAAAACATTTACTTTCTGTTGTGTCGTGGCTCATACCATGTGACATCCTGTCGCTTAGCACGGGAGTTGTCATTATCACAGACTTTGGAAAATAACACCTACTACTGCGAGAGACCGTAAATATTGTATATACATCTTGGTTGTACCACTCTGTTAATAAAGTAGCTTATCTATATTTCCCTGTGTATCTCTTCATTCCACGATACAACACTTTCCAATCATAAGACCTGGGTTCAAATCTTAGCAAAGTTGATTTATCAGGAAGAGGACTTCTTGATGATATTGGCTTGTGAAAAATGCCTGTTAACCACACATTTTTCTTCTACTTTGTGTGTGAAATTGATCAGACGGAACTGTTCAGAGGCTATCAATGTATGCACAAGCAAAAAGTCACGAGTTATTATAACTGAGGAAGTCTGCACAGTCAACTTAGTTTTCCACTGCCACTATTGCACAGGGGGTTACATAGGGGAAGGTGATGAGAAAGAGTGGTTAGATATAGGAAATGTCAGAAGGGGGGTGATAGACGGGTAAGGATACCGAGGATGAGGGTTGCGTAGATGGGAAGAGTGTTTGAGAGAATGGATGTGAGTTAGTGTGTTAGGAGGTGTCTCTATTGACCTTACATTTAAACTCCTGGAGATTGTAGCTGTCGGGGAAGGAAGCATGTGGAAGGGAATTTCACAGGCAGGAAGTGCGAGAAAAGAAGCTGTTGGATGAAGAAGATGTTGCGGTTACATTTTATCAGTTTCACTGTAAAAGGGTGGGACCTAGATGCAAGTGAAGAGAACCAACAGTTTTACAATTCTGAGTTCTCCAGCATTTACTTATTTTTTTATAAAAATGCTCAATACAACAAATATTGTAGAACATAATATAATTAAATTTGTTTTTTTATTTAAAATATAGCTTTCATTGCAACACAGAAATTTCTATGTTTCGTGATTTTTACCTTGTCATCAGGCAATGTTAGATCATTGTTGCAAAAACAAATTTAATTATATATATATATATACACATATGTGGATATCAATAAAATACATATGGATGTACGCACCTATCTATAAATATTTTTCTGGTGTTAATAAAACAGTACTTGATGCAATATGATAGAAGTATAAAGTATATATTAATAAATATACATATTATCCTGAGTCTGTAGCACAACTCAGACTTAAACACCCGATGATTACATCGTGGATGAAACTCTGAGTTATGCTATAGATGTAAGATAATATATTTATCATTGCGTTGTCCTCATGAAACTTTGAATTTACCATGAATATGCTCAGTTAAAGTGGCAAATTCTTTGCACTCAGATATATATAACCTAGAAAGTATTTGGAAATGGCAATGTATATTACCTGTAAAAACTTTGTAAACATTTAAAGTTACATTTTCTTATTTTTTATATTTTTTTTCAATAAAATTTTATTTTCTATTTCTGCTATTTATGATTAAGGTGAATCACAATTTCACATCTTTCTTAATTTTATTGCTGGTGTATTTACCTTTTAACATAAAAAACAGTTGTCTCTGAAGCTTAATTACAAAATCTGCAGTTGATTTATAAATGACATTAAGTGAAACTTTTGTTTGTAATTAAAACCAACTATTAAATTTCTGGGGTTTGTAAGGAAAATAGTCCTCAGTATGATGATAAACTACATCTGGCAGCATTTGAGAGATTGGATCTTTTGAGGAGTATGGAAACACTTCTTAATTGCTGTTGTTCCTAAGTCCTGGGTTGGTAGTACCTGTTAGGGTTCTAGCTATGGACAAAAAGTGAACCCCCAAACAAATTAGTATGATATGAAAGTATGAAAATACCAACAATACATTTTTATATTAAAAAAAATAACCAATAAAATATATTTATAGTAAAATTATCAACAACAAATATCTATAATAAAATGGCCAACTATACATATTTATAGTATTATAGTAAAATGACTAACTATACATATTTATAGTATTATAGTAAAATGATTAATTATACATATTTATAGTATTATAGTAAAATGACTAATTATACATATTTATAGTATTATAGTAAAATGATTAATTATACATATTTATAGTATTATAGTAAAATGACTAACTATACATATTTATAGTATTATAGTAAAATGATTAATTATACATATTTATAGTATTATAGTAAAATGACTAACTATACATATTTAAAGCAAAATGAACTGCCATATATTTTGCAGTAGAAATACCAAAGATCATTTAATAGCAAAATGACCAACAATACATTTTATCAATAGTTTATATGTAGGCATATAATTACACTCCAAATATATTTAGATGAAGCCATAAAATTGTGTTGAAAATATTGGCTTTGGCATTAGATAACCCATAAAGGTTTTGATATGCCGATAAACAAAATAAACTGACTGTAAGGAAACTAACAATGGTGTTAGAGATTTGAAAAAAACTTTCTCTTGGTTATTCTCCAGAAATATCAACTAATCTAGTTAGTTAATTGCCACAAAAAACCTGCTCCGCAACAAGATGTATAAAATCCAAAGATGGAACAATCATACTGGAGAAAGAGGAAATAATCCCACAATGGGAAGAAAATATAATAGATCTTTTCGATGACAAGAGAGAGCAACTGATAATACACAAAGATGAAGATGGATTGGAAATATCAAAGTCCAAAATGGAAGCTTCAATGGCCAAACTAAATAGAAACAAGGCAGCTGGACCAAACAGCATTGTAATAGAGCTGCTGATAGCCCTGGAAGAATTTGGCATAAAGAAAATTTCAGAAATAAATGAAATTTATGATAGTGGTGAAATATCAGACAACCTAAGCAAATCGATTTTCATAGCTCTGCTTAAGAAGCCAGGTGCAAATGAAGGTGAATTCTACCAAACAATCAGTTTAATGAGCCACATTACAAAACTGATTGTCCGAATCCTGACGAATAGTCAGAAGCAGAATCAGGCCAGAGATAGGACAAGAACAGTGCAGGTTCGTCAAAGACACTGGAACAAGGACCACCATATTTATGATTAGGATGCTCTCTGAAAGGGCAATACTAATGAAGAAAGACTTATACCTGTGCTTGTACCTATGTTTAATCAATTATGCAAAAGCGTTCAACAAAATATGCCACAAGGAATTGGAGATGCTCAGCAGCCTCAACATATTTGGGAAAAACATAAAAGTAATCAAGAATCTCTTCTGGCATCAAACTGCCTGCATATGGACAGGTAAGGAATTCAGCAGATATACAAAGATAGAAAGGGGCGTAAGACAAGTATGTACCTTTTCACTGGATCTGTTCAACTTGTACAGCGAGACTATTCTGAGGACCCTAGATGTTATGTCAAGATTCGTCATCAGAGGTCACAATTTGCACAACATAAGGTACACAGATGATACAGTGCTCATAGCAGACATGGAAAGGAAACTACATGACCTCCTACAGAAGGTAGCTGAAGAGAGTGAGGAGAAAGGACTACAAATAAACTGCAAGAAAACTGAATACATAGTCATTAGCAAAAAGAGCAGCCTAAAATGCCAAATACAGGTGGGGAATACTAAAATCAAGCTGGTACAGAAGTTTAAATATCTGGAAAGTGTTCTAACAGAAGGCAGAAAGTGCAACACAGAGATCTGAAGGTGAATTGGCATGACAAAGGACACATTCCAGAAGCTTAGTAGAGTATTAAGAAACAGGACAATTTCGCTAGAAACAAAGAAGAGAGTACTGGATTGCTATGTGATGTCGGTTCTTCAATATGGTAGTGAATGCTGGACAATATCATCAAAGATGAAGGAAAAACTTGAAGCAATTGAAATGGGGTTCTACAGAAGGATGCTGCGGACATCAGGGATTGAGCATGTAAGCAATGATGAGGTTTTGGAAAGAATTGAAACGAAAAGGAAATTGAGCATCAGGAAAGACAGCTAAAGTTTCTGTTACATACAATAAGGAAGGAGGGCTTGGAGAACCTGATACTAACAGGCCAGATAGAGGGAAAAAGAGACAGGGGAAAGCAGCAGATAACATATTTGAAGGGCCTGAGCAGGTGGATGGCAGAATGAGGGCTGCAAGATGTTACAGGAGAAAGTTTGCTAATAGCCACCAGGGATAGGAAGACATGGAAGGCCATGATCGCCTACATCATGAAAGGACAAGGCACATATAAGAAGCAGAAGCTACATGCTTGGGTGATCATGTCTCTTTCAAAACATGACTGACTAGATTTTCCCCATGGCATGTTGCCATTTTTTCTGCAGTAGACTGGTTACCAACCAAAGCTACAGAACTCAATTTGTCCTGCTATTCAACCCATAGCTGGAGGGAGGAGAGATGGATTAATACCTTACCCAAGGTTATTTGTGCCTAAGTGGATGAAATGAATTTGACTCAGCTCTCCAGTTTCTCATTCCGAGCCGATATTCATTACACCACAACGACCATATTTGTATTATTATTTTATGCTTTAGCAACTAAATAAATAATATATATAATAATATACGTATCTCCTCTTATTGAAAGTTTACTTCACACAACTTTGCTTTAATGAAAGATTTACATTAGAGCAAGTTCTCCACACTCACTTTTTTTATGTGCCATGTTGCTCAGGATATTATTGATCATGGCTCTTCACAGATTCCTGTTGTTTGTAGTTTTATACAAAATTTGTATTTTTACCATTCCTCCCAATACTCACTGGATTGAAATCTTCTATGTTCTACATCCATTCATAACATAGGAAGTTGTGGTATGTATGAGGTATGATTAGCAGTTTTTCTCTCTTTACCAATGCAACCCCCTCATTCTACCATTCATTCTCTGAAGCTTGTCATTGCCTTCTCCTATCTATTTTGTCTTCAATATACACTGTGAAGGTTAAGTTCTTCAAGCCCACTTTTCTCATTATGTATATCTTCAAGGAATTTTAGCTATCTCTTCCTGATTCACTGGAAATGTTTTTCTGTTGCCATTCTCTTTAAGGCTTTCTTGTTGCTTACTCTCTTATTCCATGGAATTTTCATTATCCTTCTGTAGAACCATGTTTCTGTTGCTTCATGTTTTTTTTCTTAATCTGTGGAGAGATTCTACAGCATCCACTGCCATATAAGAGGATGGATATCGCATAGTAATCTAGCAAAATTTGCTTCTGATTACAATTTTTCTATTTCTCAGCCCTTGTTTAGTTTTTGGAATGCTTCTTTTGCTAATCCAATACATGTTTGGATCTCATTGTCACATTTTCCTTCGTCTGTTAAAATGCCTCCAAATTATTTTGAACCTCTACATCTGCTTGATATCTATATCTTCAATTTGCAAGTTGCATCACCGACGCATTGTTGTTTTTGATCGACTGTGAGCAAACGCGGTACTTCACTTTGAACACAGCTTTCTCTTTGACAAATGTTCATGCAAAATGGTGAATACACATGGTCAACTCCTCTGCTATCTCATACAACTTCAATTTACGATCACCCAAAACGAGTTTGTTGATTTTTTGGTGATTTTTGGGACAACTGCTGATTTTGGGCAACCTGAGCATTCAGCATCATTTGTGTCTGTACAAACACATTTAAAGTCAGTATACCACCTCTTAATCATTGTATCTGATGGAGCAGAGTTTGAATAACACTTATCAAGCCATTGCTTTGCTTGAACAGTATTTTTTCTTATCAGAAAGCAATGCTTTAACAACACATGAAATTCAGATTTTTTTATTGTTTTGAAAATTTGTAACAGTAGCTTCACTTAAATAAGCATAATTTGTAAATTAAAAACTGATTAGACACAAATTTTGTCAAGTGCCTTTTGAATATTAGTACTTCATAAAAATCATATGGATTATTTATTAGTCATGTCATCTATATGTCAGGCTTGGGACTTATTGAGTGATGTGTTATATCTTCAAGTTGTATCTTTGGCTTTTTCTATTGCTGCTTACTGTACATTCTGTCCTCTTTCAGTTTATGGTTGGTCCTTCTTTCTTTGATTACCCTGTCTAGGATGTTCTGCACTGACATAGATTTATATAGACTTATTAAGTTACTTGCAGTTTCCATCTGCCTTTCTAGCTTTTAGTACATCTCTTTTGCCTTAAAACTGTCCCGTGAGTGTCAAATTTTCCAATACCTCTCACCTCATTATTGTAAGTATATATATGCAAAAATATGCTCAATTATGATCTGAGATTAAGGACAGGATGGTTAAATAAAAACAAGACAAGAGGAAAACTGTATTTAACTCGCCTATATGTTTCATCCTGTGATGGACTTTATCAAGTCAAAAAGTTGAAATGATCTTTATTCCAAATTACGTATCTATAAACAAACAGTGTTGGCAACTATAAAAATGCTCACAAATCATTCAAAAAGATTAACAGAAAATTTTTAGTTTTAGAATTCCTTCATGTGTAGTACAATGTCACTAGATGTTAAAATGAAGGGAATTTAACCATTTTCTTTGGACTTTTTATAATGTATATTAGTCTGTTTCAGTATCGTTTCCTTAAGAAAAAGTGAGATTGGGAAAAGACTGGGTTGCAAATTGATATCTTGGTAGTACTAGATAGCGGCACTCTCGAGAAATTTCCTTTTGACTAAATTGCTTACTCTTTTTATTAGTGTGGCATTTTTTAAATATATATATATATATATATATATACACACACAAATATTTTTATAAGTACAAAATCAAATTATCAAAACAAAAGTGTGTAGCTTAACATTATTAGACATTCTAAAAATGAAGCAACCAGCTTGAACAGTGAGAGCAAAACCAGTTGCTTCATTTTTAGAATATCTGATAATATATATATATATATATATATATATATATATATATATATTACTTTCTTTTTTTCTTCCTCCCTTCCTTTCTCTTTCTTTTCGCTATACTATTCCTTTTCTTTCCACATGCTTACTTTCTAGTTTCATTATCCACATACACACACACACACACACACACACTCAAATTTTTGAATGTTCCATAATATTAAAGATCACTGATAGTGTTAATCTCCTCCCATCCTCCTGACCCACATTTCCTCCTGTTTGCAAATCTAACATACTTTTCCCTCCTCCTTTTCTTTTTTCTTCCTACCTCCCTTCCTTTCCTTCTCTATTCACTACACTTTTTCTTTTTCTTTTCTTTTTCTTTTTCTTTTTGCAAGCTTTACTCCCAGTTTCTTTATCAACACCTACACTCAAGCAAAGTTTTGAATTTTCCATAATATTGTTGATCACTGATAAAGCAAATTCAATTTTGCTGAAATGATCATACAATCATGTAAATTTTGAAGTTTCATATGTAATATATATATATATATATATATATATATATATATATATATACATTATTTTCCATTTCCTTTAAAATTCTCTTATGCTCAGTCTATAATGTTCTCTGCATCTGTCTGTAGGCCTGTGTTGCCTCAACTCTCTTCTTCATCTGTGTAGAAAATGTCCAACATTAATTGTCAAATATTAGATATTACACAACAGCTGATCACTATTTTCTTCCCTCCCTCCCTCACAATATAAAATAACTTTATTGATACTGAATATCTATCTTTTAACTGTTGTTTTTAGACCATTCATGTAAAAATACAAAATTTCATCGTAACCTAATTATATGCAATAATGGCTATTATGCAATATAGATGAACAATTCAACAAATACAATAAATTTAATAAATACAATGTTTTAATAGATAATTCCATTTTAAATAAATCAACAATGTTTTGCTGGAATTTTTAATATCAACTTGATATTTTTCTTGTTAAATGTTAAATAATTTTAACACATTCATTATTATGAATAAAAATATAATGTTTTTTCAAGACTTCGCATGAGCAAAACAAATTCATAAATTTGAACAAAAAAGACCCCAGAATGACATCTAAATCCACCAAAAATTTGTCATCCTTTAATAAGAGTTAGTTGTACTTAGTTTATTTTGTAAAATATATAAATGTAGGTTGAAAATGCAAAGATAGAAAGGATCCCAAAACACTGACTTCAATCAGGCTTCCCTCACTGATTGAAGGGTTCAGGGGTTGTACACACTGGCCCTGGTTGATTTTTTTTTCTTTTTTTTTTTTTTTTGCATCTTGATCAAGCAAAAAAAAAAGGTCAATTCTGATTTAAAATCTCATTGGTTTTAAACATCTTATCCCAACAATTATCCATATACACTGTTTTACCTTAACAATTATGTAAACACACTGTTTTACCTAAGCACTTCTCAGATTTATAAACAAAATTTTTTATAAGATTATCATTTAAAAAATAAATTTTCAGCATAGTAGATGTACTTTTTTTCAAAATCTAACCCTAAAAATAATCTTAGATCAATATCAATAAAGATTAGCCCTAGGGTCAAACATGGGATTTATGGATCTCCTCCAGTTGTTTCAAGGATAAACTATGAAATTTCCCTTAATTATATTGGGTTTTTCAGAATGTTCATGCCAATTTTTAAGGGAAATTAAAACACAAAACAAAATTACCCCAACAAATATTTATTCCACTAAATATGAAACATTTTGTTGCACAACCTTTCTCCATTTTTCCTTTAACTTAAAGATTCCGTCTTCTCAGAACTTTGGTGGTTTCTTGGCAAAGAACTCATTCAAGTTGATTTTTATGTGATTGAAAGAATTAACATTTGTACCACTGATATTATTTTGCAAGGACCTGAAAAAAGAAAATCTTAAAAAGCAATTTCTAATAAATGAGTTGGTCAATACATCCCATTGCAGCTGCATCCATTTTTACCAGGTCACCAAAGAAACATGATATCTGGCATCATCCTGATGGAAAACAAAACCTTTCCTGTTCATTCATTCTGCAACATTTTTTCTTAAATTGTTGCCTTTTCATTCATCCACTTGTGAGCAGTACTATTCAGAATCAATTGAATGGTTACTTGGTAGAAGCTCAAAGTACAAGATTCCTTTCCAATTCCACCAGATCCACAGCATGACTTTCTTAGGATGATGATCTGCTTTTGAGGTGGCTAATGTTGGCTCATGTCACTTACCCCAGGATCTATTTCACTGAACATTGTTGAAAACAATCCACTTCTCATCAATCATCACTGTACAGTTTGCTTCAAAAAGGATGCATTTTCATTTCATTTATACAGCAAATCAGAGATAGAAATGTGATCCCAAATATTCTTTTCACTCAAATCATGTGGTACATCATAGCCATTTGTGAATCCAAGCTTCAGTAAGCGCATATGGATGGTGAATTTTGGTAAATTTAGTGTGGGGAAAATTGTGAAAACAGCTTGCCTTGAAAACGCCAACAAGTCTGTGTGTTGTGTAGAATCCAGTTACTCTATGATAAAAAGAACCAAAATGGTGGTGCCCATGTTTTATGTCATGTGGTCTTGGACAGTTAACGTGAAATCTCGTTGTCTCGTCATTTGCATGCAAATTATGGTCAGTCCTCTGCTGTATAAAGCAAGCTGTTTTTGAGAATGGGACATAGTTGTTTCTTCTTGCTGACCATGCTTGGGTTGTTAGAAGACGAAGAAAGAGAAAAATATGCTGCCGACAACAAAAGAGATGACTCTCGCCTGTTTATTTCCTCCATAATTTTTTTGTCTTTCTTTTTACACTACATTGAGTTTTTCTACTAATTCCCACATTGTGTAATGTGGCTTATTCTCTATCAATGTCTTGATTTGGTCATCATTTATAGTGAGCGTCAGCTTGTGCATTCTTCATCAATAAGGCTACAACCACCAACTTGAAACTTTGTGAACCACTTCCGTACACGTCTGTTAGCTAAAGTACCTTCACTGTACAACATACGTGTTTTGTTGCTTGCAAGGCATTTTTGCCTTTACAATAGTAAAAAAGGATCAAGTGTCTAAAATGAATCTTACAATCTTCTAATTTCATAGGGATGCAAAATTGACACAAATTAAGTAATTTTAAACTTTCTTAATCAAGAGATAGTTTGAAGTGTGCTCTAATTGGAAATGTAAGCAGATTATATCTGTTGATTAATTTGATTTTCTAACATGTTGGAACATAAATTATTTAAAATCAGCACAAACTTTCTGGACAACCCCATATTTTCTCCAAATTTCATGCTAAGTTTATATGCAGCAAAATATATTTGTTTCTATATTCACTATATATTCAATATACAAATTGGAAGAATGTAAAAAGCCTCTGTCAGGGAAAATTCCACCAATTGAGAACATTTTTAAGAATAATGGCGACAACTTCTAATTGTATAGTTAGAGTAAAGAAGAATTCTGCAGATAACCAAATTGGTGCTTTGATTAGTGCCTAAATGAAATAAAGAAATCTGTTTGGCATTGGATTTTATCCTCTGCTTAAAAACAAATTCTTATCTTTTATTCCTCATTAGTCAATTTTTATATTTAAATTAAATATATTCCCTCATTTTACACACTAT
Source organism: Ascarosepion bandense (assembly GCA_037127315.1). Taxonomy (NCBI): domain Eukaryota; kingdom Metazoa; phylum Mollusca; class Cephalopoda; order Sepiida; family Sepiidae; genus Ascarosepion; species Ascarosepion bandense. Next base: position 1,474,938 of record JBBBDQ010001346.1, on the reverse strand, counting down.
TACAGAAAGGAAGACATGGAAACAAGAAGGTAGGTTCAAACAGTGTATTAAAATAACAGAACAATATATACAATAATAAGTGTTAATAATCAGCAAAATAGAAGTGTAAGTCTGAACCATATAGCTATGCTGCATCTCAACTGTCACATGACTATCTCACAACTGCATTCTAGCTGTGTCATGCAAGTTAGTCTTTATTGATGGAGGAAGAGTCCATTCCTATAGATAGGGCACTATAACATTAAGAAATAATAACATTTCATTAGCAACAAAGAAAAGAATGCTGAACTGCTATATAATATCAAACATCCTGTATGGCAATGAATACCAGACAACGAAGAGGAAACTTTAGGCAATAGAAATGTTGTTTTACAGAAAGATGCTGAGAATACCAAGGACAAATCATGTGAGTAATGAGAAAGTTTTAAGGAAAATGGACACAAAAATACACTTAAAAATAAGAACTGAATTTTCTTGAACATAAAATAAAGAATGAAAGTTTTAGAAATTTGACACTCGTAGGACATCTTGAAGATGAAGGACTGAGAAAAGCAGTGCATAACTTACCTAATGAGATTGTGTAGATTGTTGGCAGAACATGAAGGCAGATGGATAGTATAAAGACATTGCAAAAACTAAAATGGACTGGAAGTGATAGAGATTCATGATTCCTCACATTATGACAGTAAAAGTGCTCGATATCAGCAATAGAATGTCTGTAGATGATCTGAAGATTTACCCATTTTACCAGCTATTGATATAAAAACCCACCAGTACAAACTCTCGGCTGAACGATATAAAATGGCAGTAATAAAGAACTACCTAGATAGAGCCCACTCAATTTCTTTTTCCCAGACAATATTTCTGAGTGAACTAAAACATAAAATAAATATTAGTTAACAATAATTTTCCCAACTCCATCATAGATAAACAAATAACATTATCCTTACAAAAAATATGACAACAGTAATAGAAATGTCAGACAACAAAATATCAATATGTTTTACTGCAACCAGATGTACAATAATTACAACCTGAGCAAACTCACTATATGACAAATCAATGTTTTTTTTTTTTTAAATTATATCACCCCGAGCAAGGCGGTAACGTCACTGATGTGCAGGGGGCTACATAAGAGTAAAAGCACTAGATAGAAGAGAGTGAAGAGAAGGACAAACCATTTAGAAAGGAGCACGAGAAGGGAGGGAACACAGGTGTGATGACAGTTGCAGAGGTGGAGAGAAAGGAAAGGATATACAGGGTGGTGAGGAAAGAACTAGGGTCAAGTCGTTAAGAGATAAGTATTGACCTTGCATTTGAATTCCTGGAGATTGTAGCCGTCAGGAAAGCAAGAATAAGGAAGCGAGTTCCACAGGTGGGAAGTGTGAGGGAAGAAGCTGAAGGAGTAGAGTTGTCGTCTGCATTTCGTTGATCTCACTATGAACGGGTGAGACCCAGTTGCCAGTCTATACTATACTTCTGCTATAAATCCCCCAAATCATGTAAAGCTTATAATTTATTACAGAAAATGGAAAACCACAAACCTTGTTGCTAATCAAAATAAACCTATCAAATCTAAACTATCAATGACCAATATAATGTATCAGTTGCATATTCCAGTACAAGACTGTTTTTCTTGTTGTGAATTGGTTACCTATATCAGTCAAACCACCACCACTTTGAATAGACACTTCACATGAAATCTGACCAAAGTGCCATTAACAGGCACAGCCTTCCACAATTTATAACCCTTCAGGAAGATTCTGATTAATAACACTCACATCCTATATAGGTCCCATTAACATACACATTTCTCTTTAAGAGAGGCCCTTTATATAAAACATCTGGTACCATGTATGTATAAATCTCACCTTATTTAGCAGTGAAAATGGTGTGTTGAAAGTTTTTAAAAACAGACATCAACTGAACTTCCAACCATGCTCAACTTGCAAAGCTCAGAATAAATGCTACTAGATTTCAAACAGCCCCAAAAACTGCATCACAAATTGATAAACATGAAAGGTTATTAATGACACCTAAAATCAAACCCCATTAAAAATGGCTAAAGAACAAATAGGAAAGTTTTATGATCCATAAATATTTTCTATTTGTTCTTTATCTTATCATTCTGTCATATTCTAATCATTATTTGATTTGTTTTGATACACTGACTGATTGATTGATTGACTCACTTTCTTCGACTTATCAACACTTTACAGCTTCTTTATTTTATTTAAAATATTTTTAGATTGTAAGATTTTGTGAGGAGATAATAATGATTTAGTGATATAAATATTACTAATTATCTCATAGTTGGGAGAAGAATAGTTGGACCCATGCCTTTCCCATGGGTATTTGCACATAAGTGAATATAACGGACCCAACTTAAAATGAAACTCATCTCTCCAATTAACAATTCAAAGCCATTTACCATTACACCACCCACATATCTAAGCTTACAGCAACTGGTCTATTCACACACACACACATATATATATATTAAAATTTTTATATTTAGGCAGCAAATTTTCTTTTAGACATGTCAGAATAAATAAATTACAAACTCTTAATAAAATCCGTTCATACTCATGGATAATCTTTCACGTATTATAATTAAAAGATGTCAGAAATGAGCTGTAACATTGAAGAAGATCTTGGAAGGAGATTGAAAGTACTTGGGTAGATTGATAAATGAATGATAATAACATCTGTCAACGTTACAGCTCATTTCTGATATCTTTCAGTTATAATACGCGAAAGATAATTCGTGAGTATGAACAAATTTTAATCAAACTAAGCGGACACAATATTTGCAATTTATTTAATCTGACATATATATATAAGGGTGCTGAAATGTTCTCCACCCAACACAATTCCCAAAATTTGAATAAATGACTAAATATTAGAAGTTGGTGATGTAGCTATTCTTGTTTGAGAACTTTTCAGCACCCTCTTATAAATGAAAATATGTATTTTGTCAGTAATTCTTCATTAACAGAAATCTGATTAAAAACTGTAGACAAGGAATTTTTTTATTTAAAAATTTTAGTTGTATTTAATAATTGTTTGCTTTATGCATTCTCTTGTACAGAAACATGAAAACTCATATGTATTGCCTCTGTAATAAAATGAAAATTATTATCCTATTAGATGAAACATTGTTAATTAATTTTGAATGATATTTCTTTTACCTTATTGTTTAGGCTTTTTATTAGAACACACAACTTATAATTTTCTGACCATTAGTAAATATTACAGATTAAAAATAATCAGAAATAGTGACAAGTGAAAATTTAATGGCAATGCATCCCATAGAACAGTGGCTCTCAACCATTTAATGTCAGAATGACCCATTACTTTTACCATGACTTTAAACGCCATCTCGCTTCAGAATATAGTCAATCGTGGCCCTTTGCAGACCCTTTTTCTTTATTATCTGTAAATTGTTATAACTTCTTGTGAAGGATTGTAGAAAGAGACTGATCACTAATCAAGGCTAAAGTATCAAGCTAGTTAACTTATAGTTAAGGTAAAAAGAGATTAATCCCTTTCCCAAGGGCATTAGTGTGAAAGTGAATGCAACTCACAACCTATAATTCTTTCACCATTAGTAAATACTATATTTTGCTCATGTGGGTAGATTGTTTTCATTCCATGAGTCATGCTACATGGTTTAATGGATACATATAACTCATACTGAAACATCTGGAAGTGACATGACTCATGGAATGAGAACAATCTACCCACATGAACAAAATAAAGGGTTTAGTTCAAAATTCCAATCACCTGAAGAAGATTGGAATGTACAATGGTCAAAACATCATGAATATGGCAACAGAGATGAGGACAACAATTCAAACAATGTAAATAGTATCAATATATCTCTATTTTCTGTATTAACACAGCTGATCTCACAATTACTATTGACTTTTGTTCAGCAGTACAATAGTCAGAATTTGTTTGAAGGATTGTTTTTTTGCTGCTTGTTTGTTGAAAATGTCCTTGGGAATTCTGATAGACCAATTCTTTCACAATTTGGTCCATTTTCAATTAGGACTGCTGTAACATGACACCTCTTATCAAAACATTTATCATCACATGTTTGCATGTATTTCACAATTGCATTAAATTTGAAGGATGGCAATGGGCAAAGATGGCTACAAACATTATTCCCAACTGCACTTGTATTTCAGTCCATTACTCCTTCAACAGAGCTGCTTTACAGCCAGTTATCCCCCTTTGTGAAGAAATGTCAAATGGGGTTAGAAATGGTTTATAAATAAAGAAAATGAGGCATATATTCTTCATGCAAGTAGAATAAGATGCCATCTGAAAGTATAGCACTCAAGTGAATGCTGAAATATACTCTATCTATCTAAAATATATATATATTCATGTAGTTAACTTCTATTTGACGGTAGTTGGGATCATAGAGTCAAATGTGAGTGATCATTTCCTTAGCTGCATTGTATGTGCTTTCCCAGGGCTACATACAGTTTTGAATTCAGAGTTTTCCTTCTCCTTGACTGGTTGCCACCAAGACTATAGAATTAAGTTTGTCCTACTATTTACCCATAGTTGGGGGTAGAAGAATTGGAGTTATCTTTCCCAAGGTTATTAGTATGTAAGTGAATGTAATGAACTCAACTAGAATTCAAACTTGGTTCTCTGATTCCTCAATCTGAGCTGCTATCCATTACTCTACAGTGCCTCATAAAAAAAAAAAAAACTAGTGACATTCCATTATCACTGACTGAACCAGAAATTTCACTAACTGCAATGAATGGATGTTCTCTCAGCACAGCCTAAAGTACCTACAGAGTTTTAAAATCAGCCTAGATATCAAATAGACTTTGTAATTACAATCGATTGCTAAAGATGCCAGAAAAGTGTTTGGCTCTTGACTACTCATGCTATTCTCTACCTTTTCAAGAAAAAAATCAGGCCAAAAATGGTGTACTGCTGCCATGTCCATACATAAAATACTACTGTCATATATGGTCAGGCGCCTCTGCTGTTCATCTCAATGTTCTCGGCAGGCTCCAAAAGAGAATCTGTAATGTGATAGGTCCCAACTTGGCAGCTCAACTCCAGCCACTTTATCACCAGCAGAATGTGGCTTCCCTCTGTCTCTTCTACAAATATTTTCATGGCTTTTGCTCTGACAAACTTAAGTCACTGGTGCTCCTGCCACAAGAATTTACTGACTGGCAACAAGGTCCCACCCTTTTACAGTTAGATCAACCAAATGCTGGCGACAATTCTACTCGAGCAGCTTCTTTTGTTGCACTTCCCACCTGTGGAACTCCATTTCATATTCTTGCTTCCCTGGTGACTACAACCTCCAGAAACTTAAATGCAATGTCAATATCCATCTCTTATCCACTTAACTTCAGTTCATTCTACATCAGCCTGTATATCTTGTTCTTTTCCTTTCTCTCTACCTTCACAACTGTGTTCCCATCCTTCTCTTGTCCTTTCTCTGACACCCCCTGTAACTGGTTCATCTTTCTCTTCACTCTCCTCCTATCTAAACTTGTACTCTTATGTAGACCCCTGTGCATTAGTGGCAGTACTGCCTTGCTTGGCGGAAAAGGATTAAAAAAATATATATGGTAAAGAGCTGCTCAGTTTTCTCTTTCCACATTTGATAGTGTCTAAAAGCATCTCTATGTCCTTATGAGTGATGAATTATTTTCTACCCTACCTCACAGTCAAGACGTCACAATCCTCTCATTATTTTATTTTGATTTCCATAGAAACTGTTCACTTCTTAGTTACACCAGTCCTAAACTTTGCACTTATTTTATCAAATCTCCCTCATTCCCTTTCTATCCCCTTTGGTGAGACATAAGTTTTACTCGAGCAACTTCTTCTCACAAACTATTGCCTTGTGGAACCGACTCCCAAGTAGATGCTTCTTCAACCACTAGAATCTTAACCTGTTCAAGTCTACATTATCTGTTATATTCCACACATACCCTCATAAGTTGTACCTCTTACTCAGTAACCATCTACCTCAAGTGGCCACCAGGTCATGTATATGGTGAACACTATTGTAAAAAAAACTAAAAACATTGACATTCAGGATCATAATGTCATTGTGAACTTCCTGATCCTTTTGTCAAGAGCAGAGTAGCTCTATGATTTTGTTGATAGTTGCATAGTATGTGCTATATTCTGGTAACATGGCTTTTGAATTCGTATTGTTTTCTTCTTTTAGAAAGTGAATATAAACCTCGACCAGAATTTAAACTAATCTCACTGATATTTTGTCCAGAGATACAAACACAACCTGCACATTCATAGTAATGATGAAAACAAAATTTTAAAATGTAAGTGAGAAAATGAGTGTCTTTCTATGAAGGTAGATGTGTTTTTGTGTTTACTAAATAATTTGCACTGCACATGTTTATTTCAATAGTAATCTCACAATCAAGAATCCTTGAATATGGTACCAAATGTAACTCTACCAATGTGAAGACGTGATAGGTTTTAATGTGTACCTCTGCATCTTTGATGTTTTTCTGTTCTTCATGTCTAGGGGATGTTCTTCAACCACATTGTGTTTAGATAAGATCCAAAAAGTCCTCAATTTAAGAATAAAATGTCACATTCTCAAATAAGCTGTGTCACACTACTGTAAAATTCATGGATTTTTAAAATTGATCAAAATTTTTGGAAAATAAGGAAAAAAGACTGAATTAGCAAAACAGAGTTTATTGTAGCTTTCATGATAATCTGTTGGACTGTTTTTATGGCCGCTTTTATCATCTACTCTATTTATCTCTCACACATTTCTCATTTCTCTTATTACTGGCATGTCTGGCAGCCTCCACAGAACTCTTCTTAGATGCATCTTCCACCCATATATATATATAAGTCTGCAAGTTTGTCAGCAATAATATAGTGATACAATTTGTTTATTAATTTATATTAATTACAGAACTTGCCACATGACTGAGTTCTGATAACCTACTCCTCCAAAACTATTCTTTCTATGAGACCTCTGGCAAATAACTTTATACAAACAAACCACTCAGTCTATTAGTTATATCTGGTTAAGATTTTCACAAAAACGTTTCGCTGAAATTATTGTGCCTAAAAATCTATGTCAAGACTATATGCAAACAATAAAATTTCAAGGATTTTAAAAATAATTTTCTATTTTAAATTATTGAAGTAATTTATTAATTGTCATCATTTTCACCTGACTTAGTGAGTATAGTGGGTGTGTACAGGGCTGTTTCCAATCATATTAAGTTACTAAGTTATCTCTATGCTAATATCAAGCTTTGTGTGGCAGATATAATAAAGTAGAACTGCAGACTATTAGAAATGCTGAACAGAACTTCCTTTATTCTCAACAAAAGAGAGTTCGTTTTTGTCTGGCATGTAGGATTTTGATCTAAGAAAAGTCTATGATATCCTTGTGGTGAAGAAAAATGGCATAAAATGTGGTGCAAAAAAAACTTGACACCTTTTAGAAATTGCTTAAAAAGTTTATAGAAATCAGGGTCAATAAACTTCCACTGATTCGTTGCCGTATTCAGTTTTTTCTTCTGCCTCCTTTTATTTGAGGTTTACCTTCTTTCTCATAATGTAGTATGACAAGAATTGCTATCTGTATTAAATTATACTAATGAATTTTGCCTCCATGTCTGGTGTGGCCAATCAGGAAAATCACTCAGTGAATTGAGATTTTTGGCAGATTGGGGAGCAGAAGTACATTTCTGCTGCTGTGAGGGGGAAGCCTGGATTTCTGTTCCTGTTTTAGTTACTATGCTTGTAGTATAAAAAAAAGATGAATGATTATGGTTGGTGAAGGGGGGGGGGCAAAAAGTGCAGTGCAAAGCTGCTCCCTGGCAGGCCAGCTATTTTCCTTTCTTTCTTTGGTGCCTCAAGGAAATGAATTTCAGGTTTCTCTTTCTCAGCCGTTACACAGGGCAGTTGTGAAACAGACACCAACGAAACCGCACCTACTTCCTCTTTGTCAGTCTGACTGTCAATTTGCAACTTCACTTCACAATCAACAAAAAAAATGGCACCTGCTTTTTATGCCATTCTAAGACGGCCAAAATTTGCATGTGTGCAAATATCGTCTCGTTTTGGATGAGATAGGCATGCATAAATTGTGTCTTCAATAGCGGCCATCTTTCTTTTTTTGTTATTATCTTACAGGCTACTCCAGGTAAGTCATGTCTTTCATTACAATGTTGCCAGCTGAACTGTTCACAAGAGATTTTTGCGATGAAATTTCTGACTTGCGCAAAGATTTAACTACAGTTTGATTTATTAAGAACCCCGCAATATATCTAATTTCTCAAAATTAATGAAATTTCTTTAGTTCTTTTTCCACATTTAGTTTCACTAACTATTAAAGGCAATAAAACCTTCTCTTGTTTTTTTTTCTTTAATTCTGTTCTATAAAACTGGCTCTTTCTATGTTTAACTTTATCTACCACCGTCAAGCGTCCTTAGGGCTTGACACTCTCTTTACAAGTAGGTAACACATCGCAACTGGTTTTATTTCATTTCAAAAATAAATCTAGCTCCAAACAAGTGTATGCAATCAGTGCAAAGCCAAATCAATTAACTTCTTGTTTAATCTTCCAAATATTTGGACTACAAATCAAGTGGAAATTTAGATTTGCCTTGTGGCTGTCAATACGAATGACATGATTTTCATTTACACATTGTAACTTGCTCTTCAGTTATGTTTGAGGAATTTTTTTATGCACAAATAACTTTTCTGTTTTTTCCTCTTCTGTCAGTAAAGAAAAAAATATTTCCTTAATTTTTTTCTTTACACTTCAACTATTTTTTTAGAATGTGTAATCTTCTGTAGACATTAACTGCTATGTCTCAATTTCTCAAACTGCTATTTTTAGTTTAATAGTTTCATTTTTCTTAACCATTGTCTTAGAAAACAAAGTTTTGGGTTCAATTTTGCAGAAAGCTCCAACAAAAATAAATAACTCTTTAATGCCATTGCTGAAATATCATCATTTGTATGCCATGTTCCTTTAGAACATTGGGGATCATTACTCTCCACAACTTTCTGTCCCTTGTAGTGCTAAGCAATGTTTAACACTTTACCATTTCTCCTTGTCCTTGCTCTGCTATTTATGGAAAGAATACATTATGTAAATTTCTTGCTAAATCTTTCTACTTCTATTTTTATCAATACATCCTGTGAGTATTAACTTTTCCAAGCCATCCTTCCTCACAAAGTATCCTAAAAAATTCAACTTTTTCTTTTTTGATTTTAAGCATAACTGTCATTCTAGTTCCCATTTTTTTAAACTTTCTCATTGCTGACATGTTCTGTCCATGGTATTCGCATATCTGTCTGTCTGTTGAACTACATTTTTATTTTAAAGTACTCCTTCATATGCAAGGGAATTTTTCAGCATTCCCTGCCATATAGGAAGGCAGATATGACATTTTTTTTACTTTCTTGTAGTTTGGAAATAGAAAACCCAAAGAATAATCTGCAATGTTATTGGTCCTGGTCTGACATCTCAGCTTCTATCACTTTCCCCACTGGTGTAATGTAGCTTCCCTGTGTCTTTTCTCTAAATATTTTAATGTAATTGTTCTGATAAGTCTTTCTTTTTAATACCTGAAATTTATGAATTTATTTGCAGTACTAGATTGGCAGCTAGATCTCTTTATTTTACAGTTGAAATTGTTTGATGAAACCATAAATTCTATGTTAAGTTTCTTCTCTTACATTTCTTGCTTCTGGAACTCTCTTCTGGCCACATGATTTTCAGTCAGCTTTGATCATCAAAAATTATTACTTTATCTTAATACTTGTTCTCTTATTGTTCTCTCTCCTTAATAATGTTGTTTCCTCATGTTCTTTTAAACTCAGTAACCCCTTGCATCTTAGTAGCTTATTTACTTTGCTTGGAGTGAAATTATTAAAAAAGAAATTTATGCAGTTTAGTATTTTTAAAGCTAATGACTAATAATTTGGTGTGTTTTTGGTAATGGGAACTGAATTTAGAAAGGTTTATTACATTTTTCAGAAACAAAGAGAACATTTAGAAATTTATAATTTTTTTTACTATTGAAAAACATAAGATTTTAGATCCAGATATTGTGTTTCTCATTAGAAGGGCACCGCATGTACTTCAGCCTCTGTAAAGGTGGGTGTTTCTTTGGGCACAAGAGCCTGATGGAACCTAACATTCTCCAGGCTGGTTTGAATTCAGGGTTTTCCTTCTCCTAGAATGGTTACCACCCAAGACTATAGAACCCAGTTTGCCCTGCTATTTTATCTATAGTGTGTTGAAGAAGAGATGGATTCATATTTTTCCCAAGGGTATTAGCACTTCAGTTAAGTGCCATACGTGATACATGCTTTGGGCAATCATGTCTCGAAAGTGACATGACAGACTGGGCAGAAGATTATCCCGCAGTACGTTGCCATTGCTTTCTGCGGTAGACTGGTTGCTAACCAAGGCTATAGACTCCAATCTGTCCTATTACTTAATTCATAACTGGAGGGAAGAGACTGATTAATACCTTTCCCAATGGTATTTCTGCCTAAGTGAATGCGAAGAATTCAAGTGGAATTCGAACTCGGCTCCCCGATTTGTCATTCTGAGTTGATAGCCACTGCACCACAATGCACAATGTAATGAATCCGACTGGAATTCAAACTCACATCTTTGATTCCTCAATCTGAGCTGCTATCCATTACTCTACCAGATTAAAAGATTAAGAGTTGGTAATTTTAAAAAATTATTTTCTATTGATAATTTAATTTTACATTATTCTCACTCTTCATCTTTTATTCTATTTATATCTATTTTTTCTCTCTATTTTACACTTTGTATCTCTTTCTTCCTTCTCTCTTTGTCTCTCTTTCCTCCTCCTCTTTTTGTCTCTTTCCTCCTCCTCTCTTTGTCTTTCTTCCCTCCTCCTCTCTTTGTCTCTCTTTCCTCCTTCTCTCTTTGTCTCTCTTTCCTCCTTCTCTCTTTGTCTCTCTTTCCTCCTTCTCTCTTTGTCTCTCTTTCCTCCTTCTCTCTTTGTCTCTCTTTCCTCCTTCTCTCTTTGTCTCTCTTTCCTCCTTCTCTCTTCCCCCCTCTCTCTGTACCTCTTTCCTCCCCCTCTCTCTGTACCTCTTTCCTCCCCCTCTCTCTGTACCTCTTTCCTCCCCCTCTCTCTGTACCTCTTTCCCCCCCTCCCCCTCTCTGTACCTCTTTCCTCCCTCTCTCTCTCTTTGTACCCTCTTTCCTCCCTCCCTCTCTCCCCCCCCCCTGTACCTCTTTCCTCCCCCTCTCTCTGTACCTCTTTCCTCCCTCCCTCTCTTCGTACCTCTTTCCTCCCTCCCTCTCTTCGTATCTCTTTCCTCCCTCTCTCTCTTCGTATCTCTTTCCTCCCTCTCTCTCTTCGTATCTCTTTCCTCCCTCTCTCAGCGTATCTCCTCCTTAATCTCTTTCCTCCCTCTCTCAGCGTATCTCCTCCTTAATCTCTTTATATTACTACTCTCATTCTCTCTCTTTCTCTTTTCATCTCTCTCAAGCCTTAAATTCATAGTTGCAGAAAAAGGACGTTCAGTAAATTAAAGGTCATTTTCCTTTATCGAGCATTTGAAAGGTTAAGGGTCAAATATACAAATTTCTCAATGGCCAAAAAGTATGTTTTTAATATAGAAAAATTATTGATTGTATTGATGAGGGCATCAGCTGTGGAGTGTTTAAAATGCTACTCTTGCAAGCCATTGTGAGTGATGTCAGATTAAACAGCATTTAAAAAATATAATTTCAAGTTCAGATGATCAGGATTCAACATTGATTTCTTATTTTATCTATGAATTGGCATGCATTCTTGGGAAATATAGATTTTCAATTTTTCCTATTGCCTTTTCCATGGTTTTGAATCCATATTTTTCCCTTTCTTAGACTGGTTGCCATCCAAGGCTAGAGAACCTAGTTTAACCTGATAATTTAACTCATAGCTGTGGAAAAAAAGAGATGGATTCATGCCTTGATAAAGTGAACGCAAAGAAGTAGGTCAGAAAATTAACTCAGCTTTCTTATTTTCCTTTATATGCTATTCTTACATCTTATGTTGATTGTGGGTTAGCAAGTAAGTTTCACAGACCATTTGTTTCTGGTGTGAAGGCCATTATTATAACCTTGTGCTATACTAAGATATTAACTGATTCTGTTGAATTTAATAGTTTTATCTGGTTTCTCCCATCATTAATTACAGATGGGTTCAGTTGAATAAATTCTTTCAAAAAAGACATTCTTCATCAGACCCTCTAGACTGCTACTACAAAATCACAAAGAACTTTATCAAATTAAAAATACCACATCACTTAAAAAACTTCCAACAGTAACAACAACTTAAATGTGAAGTAACTAGAAGGGAAAATATTATTATAATCAAAATGTAGACTTTCTGCATTACGTTAAAAAGAAGGCTAAGAAGGAAATTCCCATTTATACTAGAAAGAGCAATAACAGGGAAGTTACTTCTAGAAAGATTGGTTCACTGTGTCATACTAGACAATTTTTCTTGACAGAACCTATCTTACACATTTATAAACCTACTATTCACCCCTGCATTGAATATTGCTGCCACATTTGGGCTGGTGTTTCTGCCATGGATTATTGATAAGATATAAAGAATAATCTGCAATATTATTAATCCTGACTTGGTGTCTTAACTTCCATAATTTTCTTACTGTCTCCCATGTGCCTTTTCTATAAATATTTTCATGGTAATTGTTCTGATGAGCTTTCTTCTATGGTACTTAGACTTTATGAATTTAAGTGCAGTAATAGAATGGCAGCTATGTTGCATCATTTTAGAGTCTAAATTCCTAATATAACTAAGTTCTATGCTAACAGTTTCTTCTAAAGTAATTCTCACTTGTGGAAAACTCTTCTGTCTTCATGTTTTCCAGCCAATTTTAAATAATTTAAATGCAATGTCAATCATTGTCTTTTGTCTTCTGAATTTCTGTTCTCTTCCTGTTTCTTTAGAAATTCCAACAAACATTAATGCTAACTGTTCAGTTAATGAATATTGAATGTTTCCTTTATAGAAAGAGTTATTCTCACTGTTAATATACATTACTGTTTTAGATGTCTTTTACTAGTCAGTTAATTGATCACTTATGCATTGATGATTTCTATGTCAAAATAATTTTTGTAAGAATATATTAATGTTCACTTGAGTTAATTGTGTAAATGAATATCTCTGCAACTTCTGGTTGAAAGCATCTTTTTAAAATGAATAGCATGATATTTACAGTTCACTATAGTTGCACAGGATAGGTCAGCATCCTGTCTTGTCAGCCATATTGAAGTACCTTGTGAATATATAGACTAAATAAGATCATTGTCCACCATTATGACGCAACCCTTGGGTATATGGTCATTTATTATTTTTGTGCAGGCAAGTGAGATGAGGATTTTATTTTTGTTCATCTCAGCTGTAGGTGAATTTACTGGTGGGTTGGGCTGTCTTGGGGAGTGTTGTTGTTGTTAGGGAAACAATAGGTTTTTGTGATTAAAATGGAAGCAAAAAGCTACATAGGTAGGGAAAAGTAGAAACCATCAGAGCAAAGGAAAAATAGGGATACAAAATGAGAAGAAATTTAAATTTAGAAAGAAGGAAACAAGAAAAGGTTATCAGAAAAAGACAAAAACATATAAAGCCGAAACAGTGAAAGCAAAAATAACAGAGCCTAGAAATAAGAATAAAATAAAGAATAATGAGGATTAAAGGAAGAATAAAAAAATGAAAGAAGAAAGGAAAGAAGCATAAAATGGAAGAAGATAAATGTAGAATAAATGGTTAGGAAGGATGAAGGTGAGAAGAATGTAAAAAAGAAGGAAATTAAATTGAATGATAGAAGGAAGAATGAATGGGAAAGAAGAATGAAAGAGAGAGGATTGAAAGAAAGAATGAAAGAAAAATGAATGAGAAAAAAATGAGAGAGAATGTTGAAAGAAAGGAAGGAAAATAAAGAAAGGAGAGAGAATAAATAGGAAATAAAAATGAAAGAGAGAAGAGTGCAAGAAAGAAGGGAAACAAAATAAAAGAATGAAGAATAAATGGGACAGAAAAATGAAAGTAAAGAAAATGAAAACAAAAAAAGAATAGGAAACAAGAAAAAAGAGTGAATGAGTAAGAAAGATGAAAAGGAAAATAATGAAAGATAGACGGAATGAAAGAAAATAAAGGATAAAAGCTAAGACAGAGGAATAAATGGGAAAAAGATGAAAGAATGAAGGGAAGAATATTAAAGAAGAAAATGAAAGAAGAAAAACATACTTAATAGAAAAGAAGGATGAGAGCAGAAAGAAGGAAGGAAAGAAAAAATATTTAAAAAAAAAAAACTTATGAAAAATAGAAGAAAGAAAAAATAGCAAAAAATGTGAAATAGTGAAAAAAAAAAGTGGTGAAAAAGTAATAAAAAATAAAAAGAAGAAAATAAAATCTCAAATCAGAAGAAAAACTTTATAAACGTTTTTTCATATTTGCTTGAAGTGCTTTTGCTAAAACTGCAGACAAGAGAAATTTTTCATCTTGGTAATAAGTATTCACTAGGTTTAAATCTTGTCTGGCATGAGGCTACAATGGAATCTGTACATTGTATGAGATTCAAAGCTTATCAGATACATCATTACATGCACTCATTGGCTGCTTAAGTAAACAAACAAATCTCCTTTCATGCAAATTTCTAATGAACCTATGTTGTAACAGAAATTTAATGGATATAGGCATTTAAGTCTGGGATAGGAATAGCAGAGGAAAGAAAATGGTTGAAATGACTGAGTACAGCGAGGTCATTGGTATCAGGTGGGGTACTTAAGAAATTGATGGTCTACTAGGATTTTATGTGCAAAGATCTTGATTGAAAGTTTACAGAGAATAGTCAGAGAAAGAAAATTTTTTGGTGAGTGTCAGTACTATGGGTAGAAAATGGTTTAAGCTGCAAGAAAAGCAATAGTAGCTCAAATAACCACACATTTTACAATGAGGTTATACAGGAAAGCATCTCTGGAAATCACAACACTTTGAACCTTGAATCTACAGCAGCAGAAGACTATGGTAGATTCCACTCCTGTCTTATAAGAACAAGAAACTAAGGCTCTAATTCACTAACGATTGCAAAAACTGGACAATGGAGGATTGGAAAAAGTTTCCTGGTCTGATAAATCTAACATCCAAATAGTATTATCAGAAGTTGACATAATATGAATGTATGTACTCAATCTGCTTTGTTTCAACAATTCAGGTTGATGGTGAGGTATAGTCTACATTAGGATTTTGGTTATTTTAAAAGATCATTTAAATGCTACAACTTGCCTAGATATTGGAGGAGGTAGCAGACAAATTCCTATTGTATATAAAATGCCTCTATGGCATACATCTCAAATATCCTCTAACAACTAAGTCCAGCCCAAATGGGAACTACTGATGTCTCATAATCAGCAGCTTTGGTAGATCAATCTCATTAGCCAAGGAGGCAGTTGGCTGTTAACACTGATAAACTTCTGGAAAGTCCTGCAAATGTTATGCTCTGTATTCCTTTGGATCTTTTCAGTATAGCCAAGAGGGGTGGGGAGTCATTTAGTTTGAGCCATGCACAACCTCCATATACTATCACCCAGGTTTGCACCCTGGAGAAATCACTCCAATCTCCCCACCAAAAGACTGAATTTTGACCAAACAGAGCATTATCTGTAACAGACCAAAAGATTCCTACTATCTGGGTGTATTGTGGCTGACAATATATCTCAATTATGATTGTAGTACACCAATTTTGTGACGGTTACTTCGTGCGGGAACAATATCCTGTGTCAGAAATAAAAAATAGTGCCCAACTGAACAGAGCAATGAATCTTCTGTGTCAGTATGTTCTTCACTGTTACTGGATCTCAATCCCAGAGAGGCACCTTTTAGATGTGGTTACAAGGGAGATTTAAATCCTAAATGTGCATATAACAAATGTCAAAGAATTTTTGTATTCCGTAATGATAGCATGAACTCAAATTTTGGAATAATGCTTCCAGAACATTGTCAAGTCCATGTTAAGAAGAATTGGGGTGGTTCAAGGTGCAAAAGGTGGCCAAACCCAGTTTTAGAAAAGTATATCTAATAAAGTGATTAGTGTATTTTTGCCTAACAAGTGCTTTTTGAAAAAAAAACAGAAGAAAATATCAATGTGATCTTAATCTGAGTGATGTAAAAAGTTCCAACAAAGATCAAAATGATACATGGAACAATTCTAAGAATGATAATAATGATCCATCAAAGAATTTCAAACTGCTTATTAATTTATCTCTTCAGATTGATAATAAAATTTTACTTCTTTTTTTTTTTTTTACTTAGCTTCCAGGTTAAAAAGAAAATATTCCAAGCAATATTATCAAAGCCACGTTTACTGCTCAGAATTAATCAAAAAATTAAAAAAATAAAATTATTAACTGTCTCCACTTTTGTTGAGATATTTTCAGTCAGAAAATCATTATGAAGTCAAATTAAAGTAATTACCTGAAGTTTAGACTGATTTTTGCTTTCAAAAACTTATATGCTATAAGTAGTATTTGAATTATTTTATATAGATAGGTAATTATATAACACTAATACAAATCAATACCACCAACTGTATTTTCTTGTGCATAATATGAGAAATTTTTAACAAAAATTGAAGGCAAAAATGAAGGGTTGTATTATACATTTTGTTTTTGTTTCTTTAATGGTATATCAACACCTTATTTGTTATTTAATGCTGGAATTTAATTTTCTTGAAAGTTATAATACATTCTACTTTCACAATGGAATACATAGCAAATGAGGCTTAGCTTTTGTACATATGCATGTTTTTTTAGACATAATTAATAGAGGCAATGAGATATGTGATATGTTTTTTATTTACTATTTTTTTTTTTTAACTTATGTTCACCCAATACAAGGCTCAAGGGCCATTCAATGTAGCAGGTTACTGTGTAGAGTTATATTAGGATAAGAAAGGGTAAGCTAATAAGAAAGTAATATGGCTAATTCCAGACTTGAAGAAGTTAAAATTTAATTAGCAAATAAAACTTCAAAGTTCAGGGAGAGATGTTAGGAGTTAAAGTAACTTTAGAAGCAACTGGAAACCCAGTCCTAAACAGGAAACATGCATGAACCTCTAATCTTATACAAGTTTTTAAATAAGATATTATATGGATTAATGTAATGAAAGAGTTTTTTTTGTTGGTTGTTTGAGTAATTTTGTTTAGCAGCATATCAATATCTATGGGTTATTTAATGCCGAAATTTTAACATTTTGAATGAAATTTCATGCCTCCTACTACAGATAAAATGTATTATTGGTAATTTTATAAAATGTACTGCTGATCATTATACTATAAAAAATGATTTTTATAATTTTATAGCATTCTGTTTTGTTTAAGGTTTAAATATTAGCCCATATCTGGGACCCTAACAGGTGCTTACTACAACAGGTTAGAGTGGACCTGAGAACAGCAATTAACCCTAACCCATGCTCCTCAAAATCTTCAGTCTCCTGACTGGATGCCTTGCTGCTGTTATATTATACACATGTTTTTCAGAAATTTTTACTCAGTTTAAAAAACCTCTTCTTTAAAATGGCAAGATTGCAAATATGCACTATTCCATTATCACATTAACTAACAAAACACAAAATAAGCAGGTGTTGATAAAAATTATCTACAAAAGGGATTTGATATGTCAGTGGTATTTATTATTGGTAAAATTGTTCAGTTGTCTCTTTTGTCTCAGTTTTGCCTCCTGAGAAATGTACATGATTTAAAATTTGAACTATTGTCCTCATCTTTGTTATTGTTATCACAAACATTTCAGCTGTATATTAATCTTAGTTCCATATAGGAAATTATGAATTGAACCCTATTTAATATACAAGAGTAGACTGTTCTTGCTCTACTGTACACTTTTACGGATATTATTCAGTTCTTATAGTACTACCCAGTTATTGCTCACCTGTTTCCATAGGATTTAAATACACACTGCTCAACTTGGCACAAAATTTATGAACCAACACTTTAATTCACTAGGTCACTGTTCAGTAGAATAATTTACTGTAGTTCATTTGGAGCCTTAAACCTAACCTACCTACTGATTAATGCTGTAACTGTTGCTGCTGCCAGTCACAAAAAAGAACACTAGAGATTTTGACATCTAAAAGAATCAGCACATATGCTAGGCTATGAAAAACGTTTTACATGGAAATAACTACAATATGAGAGTTTTTAATAAAGAAAGACAAATGACAGCAAGTCTTCAGCAGTAGCGGCAGCAATCAAAACAATATTTTTAGTAAATTTTAATCAATATGGTTTTTAGCCTTCTTCATTGTCTACAGTCTTGAGAGGAAACAGTGACATTATTTTATGAGACATTGAGACTAGTGTTCTCATCTGTGATATGTTTTATCATCTTGGCCACTACATTCATCGACCTTCTTCATTGTCTTCAATTTTTGAATTTGTTATCATCTTTTCAGACCTGTGATATTCATTGTAACAATTTTTTTTATTTTAAACTTTATTCGACTTTTGTTAAATTTAATGATCTTCTTCTCCCATTTTGTTAAATGTTGATTTTGAAAAGATGAAAGAAACCAAAATGGAGAAATGCATAAAAATTGTGGAATAGAGAAAAAGTAGTTGAGAAAAAAAAATGAAAGAAAGATTGTAAAAAGAGTAATGTAAAGAAAAATGAAAGAAGGACGCAAAAAAAATAGAAAGCATAAAAAAATGAAGATTTCCAAATTAAAAAAAAAGAAAAGGAAACACAAAGAGAGATAAATATAGAAAGGAATTAAGCTGGATGATAAGATACAGAAAAACGAGGCAATAAAAAAAAATGGGTAAGGAATAAATGATTAACATGTCACCCAAAAAGTCCCAACATATAAATGGCACCACTAATAAAAAATCAATATGATTTTCATGAAGTACTAAACCTTCAAATGGCACATGACAAAATTTGGGCTCAATTGGATCATTAGTTTACAAATTACAGTTATTTAAGTGAAGCTATTTTTGCAAATTTTTGAAAAAATAGAACAATTTTAATTTCATGTGTTGATAAAGCATTGTTTTCTGATGGGAAAAATACTGTTCAAGCAAAGCAATGGCTTGAGAAATGTTATTTGGACTCTGCCCCATCAGAAGCAATGATTAAGAGGTGACATAATGACTTTAAACACGGTCATATAAACACAAATGATGCTGAACACTCAGGTCATTCAAAATTAGCAGTTGTCCCAGAAAACACCAAAAAAATCTAAGAAACTTGTTTTGCTCGATTGTAAATTGAATTATGTGAGTTGAACATATAAGAAGGCATTGTATTCACCATTTTGCATGAACAATTGTTAACGAGAAAGCTGTGTTCAAAGTGGGTGCGGCGTTTGCTCACAGTCAATCAAAAATAACAACACATCGATGATTCAGAGCACTGTTTGCAACTGCTTAAATGCAACAAGGTATTTTTGCATAACTATGTGACAATGAATGGAACATGGACCCACCACTTCACTCTGGAGTCAAATCAGCTGAGTGGACAGCAGCCAGTGAAAGTCATCCAAAGCAGCCAAAGGCGCAAACATCAGCAGCCAAGATCTTGGCCTCTGTATTTTGGGATGCACAAAATATTTTGCTCATTGATTACCTTGAAAAAAGAAGAGCCATCAACAGCAAATAATATATAGCATTATTAGTGTGTTTGAAGGAAGAAACCACCAAAAAATGGTCACAAACGAAGAATAAAAAGTGATCATTTATCATGACAATGCAAGGCAATTGCAACAGTGGCAGAACTACATGAATTGCACTTTGAATTGCTTTTGCATCCACCCTATTCTTCAGATCTGGCTCCAAGCAAATGAGAGCTGTTTGCAGACCTCAAACAAATGCTCCAAGGAAAGAGATTTGGCTTCAATGAAGAAGTTATATCAGAAACTGAAGCATATCTTGAGGCCAAAGACAAATTGTTCTACAAAAAAAGGCATAAAATGTTAGAGAAGCATTGGAATCAGTGTATCACCCTAGAAGGAGACTGTTAATGAATAAAGCTGAAGTTTGTCTAAAAGTTGTTGTTTTATTGGTTAGGCCCAAGACTTATTGAGTGATGTGTTAAAAATAATAAATAAATAAAATATTTATTTGGTTTAAACATAGTATTTTATTCAGCACATTTTCTTTCTGGCAAAATCACATGGCTATGAAAGGAGACAGTAAAATACATGCAACATTAGATAATAAAGATGGCATAAGATAAAGAAATATTTTAAGAATAAAAAAAGTCTTTCAGGTATAAGTAATTTCTTCCTTAGAAAACTTCATCTCCTTATTCACAATAACAGATATTTTATTTTTGTTCTTTTTTAACTCAAACTTAAGCAAAAGGTTTTCTTGTATATTGCATGATTCATATTGCAAATATATGCTGGAATAATTGATTATTGATTGATTTTGATAAACTGTTTCATGGTTAACTTACAATTCTATCTATTTAATGGATGCAGAAGTAATTTCCAAAGACCTATTCTAATTATAAACGTCTCAGCGGTCCATTGGTCTGATTCTAATCTGTGTGATGCTGAACAACATCTTTTTGGTCAATTAACATCAAGTGAGCCTGGCATTGCTTTACATAAAAGCAAAAACCTCAACTCTGAAACAATGAATAACGGTATCTTTTGTGATATGAATAGTAATTGTAATGTCCCTTAAGAAGCAATTTGTTTGGACACTGTTCCCAATCAAGATATTTCAAAGTCATCAGCTTTTTTTGTGTCTGGAATAAAAATTAACTACAGTGTGTCTCTCGAGATTAAGTGATTTGCTGATAAATAAATTGGTTAGTCTTTATTATTCTTTTGTGGTGGGGTCACAAAAGTTAGAATTCTCATTTTCTAGGTTTTTTAGTATTAAATGCAGATATGTAGATGAGTGTTGTAATGGATAACATTTTTATTTTTGTTTCTTCTTTCTTGTGTGAGAATCATGGATAGTTCAACTTTTTTAATCTGACACCCAGCAATTCACAGTCTGCTACATTTTGAATCAGTTACCATCAGTTTGTTGAGAGGTGATGAAATTTGTGCCAGATGTTGTTTACAACCTTCCACAGCAGCAGAGTGTTTTAATGATATGATTTTGCTCAGTCTTTATATTTCAGCTGCATATTCATTCATTCAGGATCTTTTTCTTCATGAGTCATGTCTCTTCAGGTTGTAGGTCATCATGGATGTCCACTTAGCTCTGTTTCTGGTCACTCTCAATATTTTTACTCCTGGTCTCTCTCCTAAATGCCGCTCTGCCATCCATTTACTCAGGCCTATGAAGTTTGTTTCACGCTGCTTTCCCACGTTTTTCTTATCTTCTATCCATTCTGTAAGTATTAAATTCTCCAGGCCTTCCTTCCTCATTACGTACCCAATCTGTCTTTTCCTGATGAAAATAAAGAAAAAGAATATATATGGGATGTCAAAGAAAGGATAAGAGAAAGATGGGAATCAAGGACATAGAAAATGGCAATTGACATTGCTTTTAAACTTTTAGAGATTCTAGCTATCACAGAAGCAAGTATACAAAAAAAGTTCCACAAGATGGAAGTGCAAGAAAAGAAACTGATGGAGTAGAAGTGATGGTTACATTTGACTGTTTTGACTGTAAAAGGGTGGGACCTAGATGCCAATCTAGTAGTATGAGGAAGTTCATGTGGTCAGGGCATCAGGAAAAGAAATTGTGAAAATATTTGTAGAGAAGACAGAGGAAAGTTAAATCCCATCAGTGAAAAAGTGACTGAAGTCAAGCTGCTAAATTGGGATCAATTTTACATTGCAGATCCTTCTTTGGATTTTGTTGAGGACCCTGAAATGACAGAAGCACCCAACCAGATATAGCAACAGTATTCAATGCACAGATGAATGGTAGATCTTTAGATGTGTAAGATGGTTTCTGATGAAAAAACTTCCTGGTACGACAGTGATTCAACCTTCTTAATGGTAGATGTAGCTATTGATTTGATGTAGTCATTCCACGAGGTCAGTTGAGAAAGTGAGGTCAAGAAGGTGCAGTGTGTTGCTTTCTGGGAGACTAGTATCATCCATTCTGATGGAAAGTAGGAAAATTTCTTTATCGTGGTTAAAGAAGAGCAGTTTCATTTTGGAAGCATTAAAATTTACCAGCCATTTTATTCTCCAATCCACCACAAATTAGAGGTCCTTTCCAAGAGCAGCAGCAAGGTTTACTTTGTCAGCTTTGGCAGATTTCTTATTGAGGCAGGGGTAAATGATGGTGTCATGTGCATAGATGCCTACTTATGAACTGATTCATACATACTCTTGTGTTTAATACTACATCTAAGTGCCAATTATTATTCCATTTTTTAACTGGAACAAGGAATGGCTTGATAATTTTAATGCCCCAAAACGAAACTGCTCTTTAACTGTCTGACAAAAATCTTTCTGATTTCCATCAGAATGTCTAAGACTAACTGCTAGTAGTGGGACTAATTGTGCCTTTTCAGACCAACGTTTTCTGCTGATATGAGATGGAAAGATTATATTGAATCAATTGCTAGGTCTACTGCTAAGAAAGTTAGTTTAAACAATTTTTCCCACCCAAATCTATCTTATATATTGATAAGTCTACCATTCATCATTTCTTAGAATATTGCTGCCTTGTATGCTCTGGTGCTCCTGCTATATATTTAGAGATTCTTGATGAATCCATTGTCATTGATCCTGAGCTGGCATATCGGTTTCACTCATCTTCCCTCTACTATAATCTAACTTCCCTGTTTGTTAAGTGCCATATGTGATACACGCTTGGGTGATCATGTTTCAAAAGAGACATGACTGACTGGGCTGAAGTTTATCCCGCAGTAGGTTGCCATTGCTTTCTGCAGTAGACTGGTTGCCAGCCAAGGCTATAAACTCCAATCTGTCCTGTTATTTAACCCATAACTGGAGGGAAGAGAGATTAATAACTTTCCCAAGGGTATTTGTATGTAAGTGAATGTGAGGAATTCAATTGAAATTTGAACTTGGCTCCCCGATCTTACGTTCCGAGTTGATGTCCACTGCTCCACAACACACATTCTTTCCACCATATTCTAGCTTCCTTGTACCTTTTCTATAAATATCTTCATGGCAATTGTTCTAACAAACTTTCTTCTATGGTACCTAGAATTTAAGTGCAGTACTAGGCTGGTGGTAAGATCTCGTCCTTTTACAGTTGCAATGGCTAGATGTAACTGTTCTATGCTAATCGTTTCTTCTGTCACACTTCTCACTTGTGGAAATCTCTTCCAGTTTCTTATTTTCTAGTCAAATCTCAAAAATTGAAATATAATGTCAATTGTTACCGTGTCGTCTTAATTCGTGTTGTGTTGTTCTTGCTCCCTAATAATGTTTTTCTTTTTTTTTAATATTTTTCAACCTCAGTCATGACCTGCACATTAGTGGCTTTATTGCCTTGCTTTGGGTGAAATGATTTAAATAAATTAATTAATAAACAAAGATTTGATCCCACAGAACTTAAATAATGTTTAAAATAACTAAGAAGATGCTTCTTTTCCTTAACCTTGGGATTCTTATTTTTTTAATTGTGTTTCAATCTTGCCCTCCTCTAACAATTTGTCTTCATGGTTAGTCTTCTGTCTTGTGTCAATTAATCTTGTCAATAGTGCCCTCTGAAGAAGTGTTGGCCAAAAAGATTCTAAGGTTAAGGAGGGAAAAAATATCTTCCTACTTATTCAAGACATAAATAAACAAAATAACATAGTAATAATTCTAGTCAATCTTAGTCAATGTAAAAATTGGGGCTAAAAAAAAAATCAATTTTTGTAAAATCAACTTAATTTTTCAAACAAAAAATAATTTTGCACTTTACTACTTTCTTCTTTTGCCTTTGCTTTTTCTTTGAGAACATGTCGAGTATTTTTTTACAAAATCAAATTCCCACCCTTCCACTTTTGACAAATTATTTTTTCTCTAAAAATTGACTTCCTTTGATTGATGACTGAATGACAAATTTAATCATACAGTTCAATAAAATGTTCTTTCGGTTTAACATCTTTCGATGCTGATGAAATCGAGAAGTAGAAGATCTGCATTGTTTCATTTTATCTGATAACATATTTGCCAACCATTTTCATCATACTGACAAAATACTTCTTTGTTATATATATTGAAATTTGCCAATAAAATAAGTAACCTGGTCAAATTGCAGTTTTCAATATATATTTATATTGTTTTTGATATGCTCCTTCTATATGTGTTCCTTCATGACGTAAATGATCATTGTTCTTCACAACTTCCCCTCCTTTCTAGTGCTTTGTAAATTTTTGGCTTTTTGCTATTTCCCCTAAAAGCTGTTCTGCCAACATTCAAGCTTTTCATGAGCTGTTTTTTTTTTTTGTCCATCTTGTTTTTAATATGTTGTAAATTTTTTGAATTTTCTTTCCTCATTATGGACTCTAGATATTTCAAATATCTCTTCCTCATGTTAAGTATTTGTCCTTTTTGTTTCTATTTTCTCCAAATCTTTGTTGTTCACATGTTTAATCTATGGTATTCTCAACATCTTTTTAGCAACATTAAAAACAAAATACTGGTTCATATTTTATATAATGCCTTTTCAAGCACCTTATTTGTAAAAGAAATATTCTCTAATTAAGATTTTAATCCATAAAAAATTACTTTTATTTGGTTATAACAAAAGTTATGTTTTTCTGATGTTGAGTTGTCCTGGTGTTTAGTTGGTGGTGTTGATTTGGCAATGCTTGTTTATCCTGCACCTGTTTCAGCCATTATATTTTTTCCTGCTTCAGAAATCTGAGATTCTTATGTAGCTTTTGTCTCCTCAGTGAGAATATATTAGCCAAATACTTGTTTTTGTGATTCAAACCCAGCTGTCTTGTTGCCTCATGTCTCTTCTTCATCTGTGAGGAGATTGTCCAGCATTCACTATCATATAGGAATACTGCTTCTCTTTGTTATAATCAAGATTACTGATGTATTAATTTGGGTGTGTGTGTGTATATATATATATATATATATAGCCACACTGATGAGTTGTGATACAGCAAAACAGGTTTGTATGTGAATGACTATAATATATATATATTCATTTGGATATTAGGTTAGTTGATTATGAACCTTGGTTTCAATCTTTTGTTTTATTCAGGCATTTTATATCAACTGATTTGTTGACTAATTTTTTCAAACTTGTAACAAGGATCTTCAGTGCACATGATAGAAAGTTTAAAATAACAAATTTCAAATGAAAGAAGAGTTTTTCAAGAATTGCAAACAATTTGATCTGGGTTTGTATGATCCTAAAATACATTTTCTAATGTGTTTACATTTGGACATTATATATCCTTCCTATCAAGCTCATGGAGAAAGAAACAATGGCAATGCAACATCGACTCTGTTCATTAGAAAGACAAGAGCAAGACAGTGTCAGCTTGGTTCATTCTCTTTACTACCAGTTATGAAACCCCTTGCTACATGTTTGCTTTTTAACAGTGCCTTATTATTTTATTTCTTACAATAATTATGTTGTCAAGTAGTGAAGAAGATATATATATATATATATATATATATATATTCCTCCTGTCATGCTCAGGATGTTTGTATTATTTTGTTTTTTTTTCTCATGTAAGATTTCAATAGTAGGTACATCTATATATATGTTGCTGTCATTTTAGATATTATACTGATATAAATATTTTGTCATCATTTTTGAAGGCTTTGGACCCACTTATGTTGCATACTATTTCAGTACTCTTTTCTTTATTTCTAGTTAAATTTTCCTGTTTCTTGCTACTTTGCTTGTCTTCTGAAAGGTTTTTTTTAATATCTCAATGCACCTTCAGATTTTTGTATCACACTTTCTATCCTTTGTTAAAACACTTCCCAGATATTTAAAATTTTGTACTTGCTTGATTTTAGTTTCTCAAATTTACAGTTTGCATGTTGAGCTCTTCTTTTTCCTGATAGTCATACATCTTGTCTTCTTATAATTGATGTTTCTTCTCAGTCTCCATTATTGCCTTCTGTAGGAGATCACGTCTTTTCTTTTCTCGGTCTGCTCTCTACACAATGCCATCAGCATATCTAATGTTGTTAAGGTTGTGGCCACCAATAATGAATCCTGGTACGATTTCTAATAAAAAATGTAGTGAATCACGAAGTCAACAGAGGAGATTAAGACACATGAATCATTTCTTCACGTTTGGATTAAACTGATATCATCATCATTATTATGCATTTTAAAACATCATCATTAACTGCAGATACAGATATTTTAATGGTTAAAAATGCAGAAAGTGAAATTGGTGTTCCTGGTTCAATTTCTGATTCATTCTGTTTTATTCACTTTATACCAATGAGGAAAGGCATTCAAATATGACATTTGAAAAGGCATTAAGAGATTTTTAATACAGTGAGTCTATTCTGAGGACCCTAGATTTTATTCCAGGATTTCTCATTGGAGGCCACAATTTGAGCAAAATAAGGTACACAGATGATACAGTGCTGATAACAGACACGAAAAGGAAACTACAAGACCTCCTACAGAAAGTAGCTGAAGAGAGTGACAAGAAAAGACTACAAATAAACTACAAGAAAACCGAATACATGGTCATCAGCAAAATGCTAAATACATTTGGGGGATACTAAAATCAAGCACGTACAAAAATTTAAACACCTTTTAAAAAGTGTTCTAACAGAAGACGGAAAGTGCAACACACAGATCCAAAGATGAAGTGGCATGGCAAAGCATGCATTCCAGAAGCTGAGTAGAATAGACAGAAAATTTTGCTAGAAACAAAGAAGAGAGTACTGGATTGCTATGTAATGTCAGTTCTTCAATATGGCAGTGAATGCTGGACAATATCATCAGAGATGAAGGAAAAACTTGAAGCAGCTGAAATGTGGTTCTACAGAAAAATGCTGCAAATATCATGGATCGAGCATGTGACCAATGATGAGGTTTTGGAAAGAATGGAAACAAAAAGGAAATTTATACTGAGCATCAGGATGAGACAGTTGAAATTCTTGAGACATGTAATGAGGAAGGAAGGATTAGAGAATCTGATACTAACAGTCCAGATATAGGGAAAAAAGACAGGAGAAAGCAGTGGATAACCTATTTGAAGGCCCTGAGAAGGTGGATGGCAGAACAGGGGTTGCGTGGTGTAACAGGAGAAAGTGTGCTAAGAGCCACCAGGGATAGGGAGATGTGGAAAGCCATGATTGCCTATGTCCTGAAAGGACAAGGCACATAGAAGAAGAAATTGACATATAAAAAAATAATTCAATAAAATGCTTGTTTTTAATTATTTTTAATATTGTAAATTGAAAATTTTTTTGTTTGATCATTTTTTATAAATTAAGTTGTAATGTCATTTATTTTTTAACAAAGTAAATCAACATTGTAAATAAATTTATAATTCATGACTTACTTTATGAAAAATAGATAAAAACAAAAACTGGTTCATATTTTACATAATGCCTTTTCAAATGCCTTATTTAAAGAAAAACATTCACTAATTAAGAATTTAATTCTTAATAAACTACTTTTAATTAGTTATAAAAAAAGTTCTGCTTTTCTGGTCTTGAGTTGTCCCTTCCCAGTTGAAACATTGTAATAGATAAAATCAATCAGTTAAGTATCATAGATGATTCACGCTTGGATGATCATGTCTTGAAAGAGATATGACAGACTGGGAAGATTTTTCTGCATTAGGTTGTCATTACTTTCTGCAGTAGACTGGTTGCAAATCAAGGCTATAGAACACAATCTGTCCTTCTATTTAATCCATAGCTAAAGGGAGAAGAGACTGATCAATACTTTTCTGAATGGTATTTGCTTGTAAGGGAATGTAACAAATTCAACTGGAATTCAAACTTGACCCTCCGAATTCTCATTCTGAGGTGATATCCACTCCATCACAATATACACTACTGGCCATAATTACTAGGCCACCCTAGTTTTTTAAAAGAAATGATGTATTTCATACTATTTTCAAGTGGATTATTCTAAATGAAAATAGAATCATTCTTTAATTATTACTTTGCAAAATTTTACAAGACAAGGAAGCAAAGACAAACTAATCACACTAAATTTTCTTCATTCTTTTATTGATGAAATTGCAATTTAGGTAATTATTAAATATTTATAAATTCATTTGATGCACATGTTATTGTGCAGTATTAACAAAACAACCATTCTGTTTTCATTTGCAGTTATTCACTTGGCAATAAATACTAAAAAATAGTATGAAATACATCATTTTTTTTAAAAAACACTAGGGTGGCCTAATAATTATGGCTGGTAGTGTACGTTTCAATGAAGATCATAGTTGAAATAATGAAAGTACTTAAACTAAAATCTTCAGGCTAGTATAACTGATCTCTTTTTGGAAATGTTAAAACTTACAGCAAGTTTTGATGTTTCTGTTGCTTTTGAATATAAGGATTTTATAAGCATAACATAGATGAACACAAGATTGAAATCACTACTCAGTTGGAATTGATCTAGCAAAACAAACTTGCTAATCTTTACACTATATCAAAGTACTCAAGTGATTTTCTAAGCATAACATATATGAGGCATAAGGCCTAAAGTGTAGCGAAACCCAGTAAAGATTGAACTATCTATTCTGTCGTAATTGATCTCATGAGACAAACTTGCTGAGAATTGCACCAGATTGAAATGACCAGAATATGGTGATTTTCTAAGTGTAGCCCTGATGCAGCACAAGACCTAAACTGTAGAGCATCTAGCAAGGACTGAGCACACTCACTCACTCACTCACTCACTCACTCAGTCAGTTAAGTGCCACACATGATACATGCTTGAGTGATTATGTCTTGAAAGAGATATGACAGACTGGGCAGGAGATTTTTTGCCAGCCAAGGCTATAGAACCCAATCTGTTCTGCTATTCAACCCTTATCTGGAGGCAAGAGATAGATTAATACTTTTCCCAGAGGTATTTGTGCATAACTGAATGCAACAAATTCAACTGGAATTCACTCAGTTCTCCAATTTCTTGTTCTGAGCCAATATTCACTGCCCCACCCATGCACAGCCACTGCTTAGTTATAAATGAGCTCACTATTCACTGCTCAATCATAATTGATCTCGTGAGACAAGCTTGCTAATCATTACACCACACCATCTTGAATATGTGAGTACGATATCAGCCATTTTGCCTGTGAGCCTTGCATTACCTGTTTTGCCTTAAACATTTGATTCAATATTCTGAATTGGGACTCAGTCAATTAAGTGCCATGTGTGATACATGCTCAAAAGAGACATGACTAACTGGGCAGAAGATTATCCCTCAGTAAATTGCCATTGCTTTCTGTGGTAGACTGATTGTCAACCAAGCTTATAGAACCCAATCTATCCTATTATTTAACCCATAACTGGAGGGAATAGAAGGATTAATACCTTTCCCAAGGGTATTTGTGTGTAAGTGAATGCAAGGAATTTGAACTCGGTTCCCTGATTTTTTGTTCCAAGTCGATATCCACAACGCACATATTAGATTTAAAAATGTATTATAATCTTTATTTTTCTGAACTGTTTTAAATATTTTACTTCTTAGAATCATTACAAGAATTTTCATTTTGATTTTAAGTTTTCTAAAGGTCTCTTATTCTTCAACAGAATTATATTTTTTATCTTTTTTATTATAACAAAATTTTCTAAGCATCACCTTCCTTATTCCATGCAGTATATTATCTGATATCTTTATCTTTGTTGTTTTTATCATGGTGTTTTAGCCAATTAATTTTTTGGTTATCTTCAGAAAATAAAATTAATAAAATAATTTTTTTTTTCTATGTGCCATGTCCCTTCATGTCGTAGGCAATCATGGATCTCCACATTTCCCTATCCCTTGTTTTTAACACCCTTGTCACTCTTCCCAAACCATGCTCTACCATTCATTTGCTCAAGCCCATCAAGTATGTCATGTGTTGTTTTCCCCTGTCTCTCTTTTCCTCTGTCTGTCCTCCAAATTCTCCAAGCACTCCTTCTTCATTACATATCCTAGAAACTTCAGCTGTCTTTAAGTTTACATCTAAAATTTTACTGAATGTTTCCATCCTATCCAATAAGCTTCCATCTGCTAACATGTTCAGTCCATGGTATCCTCAGCATCCTTCTGTGGAACCACATTTCAGGTGCTTGAAGTCTTCCTTTCATCTTTGATGAAATTGTCCAGCATTTGTTATCATATTGAAGGACAGGCATCATACAGCAGTCCAGTACTCTTGTTTTTGCTTCCATCTAAATTTTCCTGTCTCTCAATACTCTGCTTAGCTTTTGGAATGCATCCTGGCCCATGCCAATACACCTTTCTATTCTCTGTTAGAACACTTCTCAGGTATTTAATTTTCTGTATTGAGCTGATTTCAGTATCCACAACTTATAGTTAGCATTTTGGGCTTCTCTTTTTGCTGATAAGTATGCATTCATTTTTCTCGTAGTTCATGTTTAGTCCTTTCTTTCCCCACCATCTGTAGGAGGTCTTGTTGTTTCTTTTCAATGTTTGCTATCAGCACTGTATCATCTGCATATCTTATATTGTTCAGAGTGTGGCAACTAGTGACAAATCCTGACAGGACTTCTAGTTCTCGCAGAATTGCTTTGCTGTATAAGTTGAATAGATCAGGTGAGAAGACACATTCTTGTCTTACGCCATTTCTGTTTTTGTATACAATCATGACCATTTACAAAAGAAATTTAGTGAATTCAAATAATTGTCATATTAATGGATAATGCTCTGGAAGATTGAAAAAAAACATCTGTGACAACTGTTTTAAAATAAGAAAGATGAATACATTTGTCTGAGTAATGTAGATATTTCATGTCAAAACTTCAGATAGTTGTCAACTTGGTATTTTGATAAACATTTTTTAAAGTCATATTGAAAATTTCTCTCATAGATTTTGTTTATTTTCTTTGACTCTTTCATGTTTGTCTTAAAATCTTGAATTCCCTACACCTACAGAGTATAACTTTTCCTTTCATGAAAAGCAGTGAAGTGGATTCCCATTGTTTTCTTCACATTTTTCAATTCAAAGTAGTCCTTTTTGTAGACTGGATGCTACCGATGGCTCAAGAGCATAGTCTACCCTTTTATTTAACCTACAGTAGAATGGAGAAAAGATAGATTTGTGCCATTCCCAAGGACATTTGTGCAAAATTAAATGCATCAAACTCAATCAAAATTTGAACTTGTTTTTTCCTCTTTCAGGGAAATTAATTTTCACTAGTAGCCTTAATTTTGTGACCTTCTACCAGACTAAGCTAAACTAAAACTAACAGGGAAAAATATCACAACTGTCAATCACTTTGGAAGAATCAGATATTAGCAATGGCCAGTGTGAATAGCTTGCTAACAATCACTTAAAAAGGCCAGTTAAGATACTTATTTTGTTTAATCTAATCTGGTAAAAGTTGACAATTCTAGAGTATTTTTCAGGGATAGAATTTTCTAGTAAAATTTTACTCATTTCATAACAGGTACCTTGGGTGTTTATTTAGCTTATCTTGGCATGACAGGTACCTTGGGTGTTTATTTAGCTTATCTTGGCATGACAGGTACCTTGGGTGTTTATTTAGCTTATCTTGGCATGACAGGTACCTTGGGTGTTTATTTAGCTTATCTTGGCATGACAGGTACCTTGGGTGTTTATTTAGCTTATGGCATGACAGGTTTACCTTGGGTGTTTATTTAGCTTATCTTGGCATGACAGGTACCTTGGGTGTTTATTTAGCTTATCTTGGCATGACAGGTACCTTGGGTGTTTATTTAGCTTATCTTGGCATGACAGGTACCTTGGGTGTTTATTTAGCTTATCTTGGCATGACAGGTACCTTGGGTGTTTATTTAGCTTATCTTGGCATGACAGGTACCTTGGGTGTTTATTTAGCTTATCTTGGCATGACAGGTACCTTGGGTGTTTATTTAGCTTATCTTGGCATTGATAGGTACCTTGGGTGTTTATTTAGCTTATCTTGGCATGACAGGTACCTTGGGTGTTTATTTAGCTTATCTTGGCATGACAGGTACCTTGGGTGTTTATTTAGCTTATCTTGGCATGACAGGTACCTTGGGTGTTTATTTAGCTTATCCTGTCATGTGGTTATTATTGAAGGCTCAGGAAGATAGAACTTACTATGTCTTGTGAGATTTGCTTGCTAATTCTTTCTCCATGAAAAATGCTTGTGCCTTTCTAAAATATCCCAAAAACTTTTTCAAGTTTTCCTTTTAAAATGAAATTCTTTATTTTAAACTTATACTGCCCACAGATATTGATATTAATATTTTCTGGAAAAAGGCAGAATGGTTAGAAAAAATAAAAATAGAATTTTTTAGCATTCCATGTTAAAAGAGTCTGTCTGCTAGCTTTTAAAATGAGGATTCTAAATGCTAGTTTTTACTTAGGTCTGAGTACAAATCACTGGTGTTATTGAGACATATACAACTAATTTAGCCACAAAGCAAACTCTCCATTAGTATTTATGAAGATACACATGTATGAATCATTTCACTTATTTTTGTAGAAATGGCACTTACAAAATGTTAGAGATTTAAGGCAATACTTCATTGAGCAAATCAATTGACACCATTTTTCTCACTGCATTTCTTCACTTTGTCTCTGCATCACATTTTGGTAGCAATGAAGTATATTTTAGATAAAAAAAATAATTTGTGTTATTTTGTTTGGAGCTAATAGCATTGCATGCATAATAGACTGCTGTATATAATAAACACAGTTTACATATAGATATTACAATATCGAGTTTCATTTCTGACTTTATATTTCTATTAAAATCTATGGTAACATTTATATATTCAAAATTAAAAAATGAATGTTAACTATTATATATATTTATTTACAATGTGATGAACAACTTTTAAGTTGCATAATAAAACCTCATGCCACCAAAAGTAATTGTAAATATTTGCAGTAAAAATTTTTTTGCATTTTTCATAGAAATATCAGTATTTCCTGAAAATTTTACTAATATCTGTTGGTTAATGTTGTGGATTCTTGTTGAGAAACCAAACAAATAACAAAAACAGATATGGTGATAGAAAATGTACGTTATATTGAACAAAAATATACTAACTGGGACACTGGTTAGTCAATTCAGGAATACTATTAGTAGAAATCAATATATACAGTCTTGTAGTGAATAAGTATGTTTGGGTAATGAGTCTATATCCAAAACACTCCAACTTACTATGCAACTAAGCAGCTGTACAACTACTACTCCTGCCATTCTCTGTATAGGCAGGATTATATATACACATCAGGCGAGTCCATTCTTATGTGCAAAAAAGGGTGACCCTACAACAGTTAATATTAATATTATTACAAAATAATTGGCTTGCATTATAAAATCGGATATGGTTTATAATTAACCGCTGCTTATATAAATCACAATATCATAAATAGGTGAGGTGGAGAAGATAAAATGCCAATTTTAGCCCTAAAAGCCTTTGAACTCTGCTTATATATTTCAGTTTCAAGCAATTTTTGGTTCTACCCAGTGGCTTTACTGATGCCCTCATTATTAGCATCAATTATTTTTCAGCACTAATAAATTTAGTTGAATTCCCAGATCCATGTGATTATGAAGACAACATCGAGACAGCTGAAGTCCAGATAAAAGAGCAGTTGGAAAAACTGGTGTAGGAATGCAAAAATGCAATGTAACAGACTACACATTCCCCTGTTGGGTTTGGCTGCAAAAGGTACATTAGTGTGCACTTGCAGAGGTGGCTAGTATTCACTGGAATCAAACAGAAAAAAGTAATGTAACCTGAAAGGATATTCAAGCAGCAATATAGCAAGTGAGCCATTTGATCTGGCTCAAAAGAAATGATGACAGTTGGCAAGAGAAATGATCTCTAAAAGAATGCAAAGTTGTCAACTGATAGTAAAAAATTTGAGCCAGATTTTGGGGCCTCGCATCAAGGTGGGGTGGGGTACCAAGTGCACAATAAAATCTATCAGGAGTAAGATCAGTCAGTCAAGTGCCATACGTGATACATGCTTTGGGCAATCATGTCTTGAAAGAGATATAACTGACTGGGCAGAAGATTATCCACAGTAGGTTGCCATTACTTTCTGCAGTATACTGGTTGCCAGCCAAGGCTATCGAACCCAATCTGTCCTGTTATTTAACCCATAACTAGAGAGAAGAGATGGATTAATACCTTTCCCAAGGGTATTTACACATAAGTAAATGCAAGGAATTCAACTGGAATTCAAACTCAGCTCATCAATTTCTTGTTTTGAGCCAATCTCCAATGCACCACAACATCCAGGGGAAAGATCAGATTGGAAAAAATTTAGGGAACTTTTGCCTCTTCTAAAATCTTGAGTATTTTTGTGTAGGATAAAAGGAAAGCTATATACAGCTTGCAATAGAAGTGTTATGCTATGTGGTAGTGAAACCTGACCGCTTAAGAAAGTTGATATTAGCAGAATTGCTCAAATCAACATGCAAATGGTATGATAGATATGCAATGTCATTTTAGGGATAGAAAATAAAAAACAAATAGGATGGGTATTGCCAGTATAACAGATGGTATGCATCAAGCAATACTTAAATGGTTTCGGCATATTGAGAGAATGGGCATAGAAAACCCAGTCAGCAATTGTAGGTTTATTGAGTTTGATGGCCAAAGAGGAATAGGTAGACCACGTAAAACATGGACCCAGCTTATAAATGACAAATTAAGGAAGTTGAGATGGTTACTTACGAAAAATGTATTAAAGCCAACAGCATGAAGGGGGTTGCTTCACAAGGAAACAACTCCTCGCTCGGTAAGGACCAGCATGGGCAACAGGTGCCACCTGACCGTCATCCGGCAACTGTTAGCACCAACGGCATAAAGGGGACATTTTGCTCCAAAATTTGTCCCTCGCCTGGGAAAGAGCGACATGAGCAACAGGTGTCTCTGGACCGTTACCCTGCGACTGTGCACACCAAAGACAAAATTACTTTCGGGACATGGAACATCAGGACACTCAACTGTGGACAATGAGAGAATGTTATGCAGGAGATGGACAGACTGAAGATCAACATCCTAGGCATATGCGAAGCCAGATGGCCTAATAATGGAGATATCAGCAACGACACACACAGGATAATTTATGCAGAAGGCAAAAGCAATGAAAAAGGGGTCGGTTTAATTCTAAACAAAGAAGTAAAGGAATGCATTCTTGGATACTGTCAGCTTTCAGAGAGAGTCCTCTTGGTTAAACTGCAGGGAAGGCCCTTCAATATAGCTATTATAGTAGTGTACGTGCCGACAACTCAAAGTTCGGAGGACGAAATAGAAACATTCTATTCAATATGGGACAGTGCCAAGGTCCAATGCAAAAGCCAAGAAATTAGGATTATAATGGGGGAGTTGAATGCCAAGGTAGGTAAAGATAGGGAAGGAAACACGACCAACCCCTTTGGACTAGGGGACCACAATGAACGAGGAGAAAAATGGGTCCAATGGTGCTCAGTCAATGACCAGGTAATTACTAACACTTGGTTTCTAGAGCACCCACGACGACTATGGACAAGGAGAAGCCCAGGAGGAGACACGAAAAACCAAATAGACTACATAACTATAAACAAGAGATTCAGGAATGCAGTGGTCCAATGCAAAACATATCCAGGTGCCGACTGCGGAAGCGACCATGTTCCAGTCATTTGCAAACTAAGGGTGAAACTCCGAAGACTAAAGAAACCCAGCACATCACCAAGGCTGCAATACGACATGCTCATGAATGACCCCACCCTGAAGAAAGACTACAATGAAATATGAAGAACAAATTGGAAAAGGGCACTCAAAATGGAATTCACTAAAGGAAGTGATGGTAACCTCAGTGAACAACATAGCCCCAAAGGAAATCAGACAAGGAAGAAAAAATGAGTGGATGACCGAAGAAATTCTCCACATGATGCAAAGGAGACAAAAAATAATGCCAAGACATGGAACAGAGTACAAGAAACTTCACAGGGAGATAAGGAACAAATGCAGACAAGCTAAAGAGGAATGGCTCAACAACAAATGCGCAGAAGCAGAGAGAATGAGCAGGACCAATAAAGCAGAGATGCATAAAGAGATAAGAGAACTGACAGGACAAAAAACCTGCTCCTCAACAGGATGCATAAAATCCAAGGATGGAACAATCATATTAGAGAAAGAGGAAAGACTCCAGCGATGGGAAGAGTATATAAAGGATCTTTTTTGCGACAGGAGAGAACAACCGAGAATACACAAGGAGATGGATGGACTGAAAATACTAAAATCCGAAGTGGAAGCTGCAATGGCCAAAATGAACAGAAACAAAGCACCTGGTCCCGATGGCATAGTGATAGAGCTGCTGATAGCCTTAGAAGAATATGGCATAGAAAAGATTACCGACATAATAAATGAAATTTATAGCAGTGGAATAATACCAGACGACCTATGCAAGTCGGTATTTATAGCACTGCCGAAGAAACCAGGTGCAAACGAGTGTGAGCTACACAGAACTATCAGCTTAATGAGTCACATTACAAAACTGATTGTCAGAATCCTGATGAATAGAGCGAGAAGCAGAATCAGGCCAGAGATAGGGCAGGAACAGTGCGGGTTCGTTAAAGACACTGGAACAAGGAACGCCATATTCATGATTAGGATGCTCTCCGAAAGGGCAATACAAATGAAGAAAGACTTGTACCTATGTTTCATTGACTATGCGAAGGCATTTGACAAGATACGACACAAAGAATTGATGGAGATGCTCGGCAGCCTAGGCATTTTCAGGAAAGACATAAGAGTAATCAAGAATCTCTACTGGGAGCAAACAGCCTGCATACAGACAGGTAACGATCTCAGTAGATTTACAAAGATAGAAAGAGGCGTAAGACAAGGATGTGTCTTTTCACCGAATTTGTTCAACCTGTACAGCGAGAATATTTTGAGGACCCTAGACGACACGCCAGGATTTGCTATTGGTGGCCACAACTTGAACAACATAAGGTATGCAGTTGATACAGTGCTGATTGCAGACACGGAAAGGAAACTGCAGGACCTCCTACAGAAGGTAGCGGTGGAGAGTGACAAAAAAGGACTACAAATAAACTTTAAGAAAACTGAATGCATGGTCATCAGCAAAAGGTGCAACCCAAAATGCCAAATACAGGTGGGGGATACCAGAATAAAGCAGGTACAAAAATTTAAATATCTAGGAAGTGTTCTAACAGGAGATGGAAAGTGTGATACAGAGATCAGAAGGCGAATTGGCATGGCAAAAGACGCATTTCAGAAGCTGAGCAAAGTACTAACACAGAGGAAAATTTCACTAGAAACAAAGACAAGAGTGCTGGGCTGCTATGTGATGTCAGTTCTTCAATACGGCATTGAGTGCTGGACAATATCATGGAAAATGAGGACAAAACTGGAAGCAGCGGAAATGTGGTTCTACAGAAGGATGCTGCGGATATCGTGGACTGAACATGCAAGCAATGATGAGGTGTTGGAAAGAATGGCAACCAAAAGGAAATTAATACCGAGCATCAGGAAGATACAACTGAAGTTCCTGGGACACGCAATGAGGAAGGAGAGCTTGGAGAACCTGATACTGACTGGCCAGGTAGAGGGAAAGAGAGACAGAGGAAGGCAGCAGATAACATATTTGCAGGGCGTGGTCGGGTGGATGACGGAATGGGAGTTGCCAGTAGTAACAGGAACAAATATACTAAGGGCCACAAGGGATAGGGAGACGTAGAGGGCCATGATCGCCTAAGTCCTGAAGGGACAGGGCACATAGAAGAAGAAGACTACAGCCAGGCCCTATACAAAAGCCAGCAGCCTGGAAAAGTACCATCAAGAAAACCCCATCCAACCCATGAGAGTATAAAACGGATGTTAAACAAGGAGGAGGAAAAGGCAGGCTTCAAAGTAGAACATATTCTCTTCTGATGACCCTGAGAGCATTCAGCTGGCAGTACTTACAATACCAAACTATTTTCAAATTTTGAGATTTCTAGCAGTAGTAAAAATATTTGATTTTGCATAGAATATTTCAATGTTTGAGTTAAAATTTGTTTGAAGTCTTTTCTACTCAACATATATTTATGCATTTCAAATAAGAATGGCCAGAAATTAATGTGCATCTGACAGAAGAGGGCTATGTAGAATATAAATGCATTGCTAATGATTATACTGTAAAGCTGCATTTAAAATCAAGGAAAAATTATCAGTGGTGAGAAATTGATGTAAGTCTTTTCATTTTCTTTCACTCCCAGTAACTCCTTGTGTCTTAGTGACATTATCGCTTTGCTTGGGGTGAATTGATTAAAAAAACAAAGAAAAAGTGTTATTAACAACATTGTATGTATAATCATTTACATTTTCATGTGGGTGACTAATTATTTTCTGCCCTACAACTCTCTCTTGCCTACAGATAAACCGTTGCTAGCTTCTCACTACTCTTTCACAGTTTCCACAGAAAAGTCGGTTCTCTGTACAGGGCCTGGAAGTTTTTTTCATTTGAATCTATCCTGCACATATATAAATCTACCACCTGCCCGTGTATTGAATACTGCTGCCCCTGCTATTCTCCTTGGGGTTCTTGATAAAATACAATGGAGAGTCTGTAATATGATCGATACCGACTTGGCAGACCGCCTGCAGTCACTCTCTCACCAGCGTGACGTGGCTTCCCTATGCCTCTTCTATAAATACTTTCATGGCTTCTACTCCAATGAACTTAGATCACTGGTGCCCCCTAGGTACAAATTTGCATGAGATACTAGATTAGCAACTAGGTCCCACCTTTTTACAGTGAAACCGATAAAATGTAACCACAATTTCTACTCCAACAGTTTCTTTTCTCGCACTTCCTGCCTGTGGAATTCCCTTCCACATGCTTGCTTCCCCAACAGCTACAATCTCCAGGAGTTTAAATGTAAGGTCAATAGACACCTCCTAACACACTAACTCGCATCTATTCTCTCAAACACTCTTCCCATCTACCCAACCATCATCCTTGGTATCCTTACCCGTCTATCAGCCTCCTTCTGACATTTCCTATATCTAACCACTCTTTCTCATCACTTCCCCTATGTAAACCCCCTGCACAATAGTGGCAGTGGAATGCCATGCTTGGGGTGAAATGATTAAAAAAAAAAAGTGTTCAGACAAACTATATTCCTTAGTTCCACCAGTTCTAACCTTCACTGTTAAGACCCACCATGTCACAGACCTTGGAATAAACCACCCTTATCCCTTTTGTATTCTATTCCTTTTGAGCAACTTTTTCCTCAAAAACTGTTGTATTCACTTTCACACAAATACTCCTTAGGAAGTTATGAATCTGTCTCTTTCCTGAAGAATAAGCTAAATAACAGAGTAGCTTGGAATTTCTAGCTTTACGTAGCAATCAGTCTAAGAGAAGAAAAACTATGAATTCTAAACAGCTGAAAAGGCAACAGGATACCACTCCACTATCTCTCCTAAGAATGCATGGCAATTCACAGATAAGATAAGAATCCATGGAGAGACATAATCCCTCACTATATTTTGAAGGAACATCGTATTACAATAAAATATAATGTATATTAAGATTAATATGTTATGCATTATCATATCATCTCAAGTATTAATATAAAGACATTTCCCCTATTGATTTTCACTACATGACTCTACTTTTGGTTTCAACTCTTGATCTTTTCTTTTCCTCCTGAACCTATAAACATTTATGGCATCCATTCATAAGCTTGGTTGGTTTTTCCAGGGAAAATGTTTTATTGTTTGTATCATAAAAATGAACTAAGCGTGCATCATATAAAAAGAAAACAAAAACAGGCCGAGGTTGAAAAACATTGATTATCATCAATCAATCTTTTTCAATCCTACTCAAGCATTTTCTTTATTTTTATAAGCTTTTAAAAAAATGTTGCAAGACTTTTTAAAAGAAAAAAAAAAGCTGTCACTACTAGAATTTTTAAAATAACTGTTGTGAGTTAGTAAGATTTTCTTCAAAGAATATTATCCATATGATATCCATATGATATCATATCATCATTAATAGTGCTTCTTAACCAGGAGGGAATCACCACCCACCAAGCCTGTTGTGAGGGTCTTGTTGGCAGGGTTTAATGCAAAAAGTACATGCGTGAGTGCAACTGTTATAATAACATTTTTAATGCAAAAAGTGCACATGTATGAGTGTAATCCTTATAATACCACTTGCTGATAAATATTCATGAGTTTGTGGTGATACCAGGGACTGAATGTTTACCCTCAGAGGTCCAGATAGCAAATGACCAAAACTGGTCTTTGCGCATCTGGGCTCCACGCAGATGTTCCGGTGGAAAACCAAAAATAAATAAATAAATATCAAATTCCTTTTATGACCCTTTTCGTGAGCCAATGTGAATTTTGTTTATTGTCCAATGGGAAATCCAGAATTAAATCTGGGTGTGAATTCCCAAATGACTTGTTTGGAGCTCCAAAGACAAAATAAAAGGCTGACACAGGAAGCATTGCCAGTTGAGAAAATACAAGCATAATTAGCATGTCCCTTGACCACATCAGTCAAGTCGATCATATCATGCTTGCTTCTCCTTTCTCTCTCATCTTCTTCTTCACTGTTCACTGAGCCACTTACCTGATTGACTGAGCGGAGATATCAAAGACACTCTTAACAAACAAATGCTCACACATACATACACACAAACTCTTTTCGGCATTTACTGCTATGAACATTTTTAATGACCTTTGTACCAATCAAAAGACAGACATTACTTTTATTTGTAAAAAAACCTTAATTGCTATATATATATATATATATATATATATAATGTTGTTTTTATACACAATTTAAATTTTTTGTTATATACCTCTCTTATAGTGAGAGTTAGTTATCAACTAACAAGTAACTAGTTAGTCATCAACTAACAAGGCCAAATTCAATTAATATATTGCAGCACACAAATACACTTCACTATAATGGATAACCCACTATAAGTTCAGCATATATTTAAACATTTGCTTAAAGTTCCCAGATGTTCACTGTTAGTACAGAAAAAATTCTGATTAGTTAAGATCTACAGTGGGCTTTGTATTTTCTTATGATGTTTGAATGAATTCCTTTTCTTTCCTTGGTGGCAACTCCATTTTGAATTCTCTCTTTGTATTTGCCTCACAGAATCAGCTCACTCGCAAAAACAAACTTTTACGTGATGGAATTATATAATTAAGAAAAATGTGAACTTTAATTATTTAATTTTTACAAAGGGAGAATAAAACAGATAAGTTTAAAATGTTATTGATAATTTTGCTTCTGTTTTTACTGAAATAATTTATTATTGCAAGTACATATACTGATATAATATTTCTGTATGTTTTTTTTTATTTTAAATTGTGTATAGTACATGTGCATTATGGAGCAATGTGTATCAGCTTAGATTGAGAGATTGGAGAGCTAAGTTTGAATTCCAGTTGAATTTGTTCCATTCAGTTATGCAAAATACTCTTGGAAAGATATTAATCCATCTCTTCTCTCTCCAGCTATGGCTAGAATAGCAAGACAGATTGGGTTCTTTAACCTTGGTTAGTGACCAGCCTACTGCAGGAAAATCTTCTGCCTGGTCAGTCATGGTTCGAAAGAGACATGATTGCCTAACCATTTTGTCTTTTTCACTTGTTTAAATCTGTGTGTGTATTTTATGTTAACTCTTATCCATTTGTTTGTGTATGTATATATTCCTTCCTAAACAATGTATGATTAATTCTGTCCTGCATGTTGTTTTGTGTATGTCTATCCTTTCCTTTTTCTTTTTTTTTTTTTTGCATGTGTATAATTTATTGTTATTTGTTTTATGTATGTGTGAATTAATTCCTTATTCTGTATTGTGTTATATGGTGTATCTATTCTCAATTTATTTCTGGTTTAAAAATCTCTCTATTGTAAACTGTTTTCTTTTTAAATATTCTAAGTGAAATGAACATTTATTTATTCATCAACGGTCTGAATGGGGAATTAAAAAA
Organism: Ascarosepion bandense; assembly: GCA_037127315.1. Lineage (NCBI taxonomy): Eukaryota > Metazoa > Mollusca > Cephalopoda > Sepiida > Sepiidae > Ascarosepion > Ascarosepion bandense. The sequence continues at coordinate 1,432,810 of JBBBDQ010001346.1, read as the reverse complement.
ATTATGTTGCTGAAATAAATTCTGGATTTATAACTGTTTAAATATGTGCTGTGATTTCCTTTCAATATATATATATAGAGAGAGAGAGAGAGCGAGAGTGAGTCAATTGCTGATACCTCTTGACAAGTGAATGGAGTGATTTCTGGAATATCTAGTGTCTGTCTATGAAACTCTGGAGTTTGGATATTGCAGGTAATCACCTAAGTGAAAAGCATTTTACTTGTGAGAAGAAATAGAAATTCTTAAGAGTATTAAATGATTCAAAACTCAAATTGTTCTTTTATAATAGAAGACAATTTAGCAAAACTGTTAGTGCAAGGTGACAGAAAGCCACTTTGATGTCTAATGATCCTATGAATTTATCTTACTAAATATTTTGTTTAAAAATACTCAAAACATTTGCACTAAACTAATAGAATGGAATATACAATCTAGCTAAAAACATGGTGCAAGGTCAGAGAAAGCTAAGGAGATTTCTTTGATGACCGAATAATGATGCTATGAATTTATATGAATCAAAGATTTAAAAAAGAAATTCTGGAAACTTTTACATTAACCTAAAATTATAAAACATACAACTTAGTAAAAAGGTATCACAGGATCACAGAAAGCCAGGGAGAACATTTTGATGACTTGATAATGATGCTCTGATTTTTTATGAAGTTATGTTTTCCAGTCATGGTTGTATGATCTTAGTTAAAAAAAAACAAAAAAAAAACGGCAAAATGAGTTATTATGAATCAGTTATTAGTGAGTATGAATGGATTTTATTAAAAATAAGCAGACACAATCTTTGCAATTTAATCTAACATGTCTAAAAGAAAATTTGCTGCCTAAATACACAAATATATATATATATATATATATATATATATATATATATATATATTTTAATTCAGATACTTCAATCCAAGGGCAGTTTCTGAAAGGATTTTTCTGTTGCTGAGGTGATGTGTTATCCTCCGTGGGGATCTTCATATCGAAATGGCCATTCAACATCTTTGAATTAATCCTTTTTTAATATAATATATATATATATATATATATATATATATATATATATATATATATATATTTTGTTTGTTTAATACTTAGTTTTTGGTCATAATAGGGTTAGACCAGTACACATTTGTATTAAAAAGTGTTCAATACAATTATATTGTAGAACTTTTGAATATTTTGAATATTTTCCATTTTTAATTTTTAAAAATTATTTTTATTTGTAAACAAGTTATTAAAAATCACTTGAAGACACCACTCATGGTAGAAACCTGGGTAACAAAATAACTCCATTAAAAATGGAAAATATATATATATATATCTCCATCATTTGTAAATGAGTTATTACATGACCTAGATTTCTACCATGTGGTGTCTTTAGGCAATTTGCAATAACTGATTTTACCATTTTTTTAATAATGCTCATGTAATAGGGATTTTTTAGAATGCTCATATAACGGGGATTTTTTGCATGCACAATTTTCAAAATTAGAAGAAATTATGTTTTTATCCATGGTTGTATGAATCTTGTAGCTATTTTATGGTCTGGTTAGACTTGGTCATAATTTCTGTTCTTTCATTCAGTAATTCATTTTTGTTTGGGAATAATATATATATCCCTCCTGTCACAGTCATAGAGAGAGAGAGAGACAATAGCGAAGCAGCATCAGCTCAATTCATTCTCTTTACTACCAGTTATTAAACTACTTGCATGTATTCACTCTTTAACAGTGCCTTCTTTTATTTTTTGCAATAATTATCATCGAGTAGTGAAGAACATATATAAATCCTCTCTATTATAATAAAAACCATTGTGTATTTATTTGTATATGAAATTTGTTTGTTTGTGTGTGTGTGTGTATATATATTTTTCCCTCCTGTCATGCTCAGGGGTTTGGATTATTTTTTTTTATGTCTTAATATAAGATACTTAATAGTAGGTATATCAATATACTGCTGTCATTTCAGATGGCATATCATTATAATTATTTTGCTCCCATTTTGATGACACAGGCCCATTGGTTTAATTAGAATTAATGAAGGAAAGAATTCTAAGAATGAGATCAGATTCACTTGACAGTTGGTAAACAACTAACTTAAATTGCAAGTAAATTGTATCTCTTCTTTCATACTAATGAAACTCTGAAAAGCCTTATATAAACTTTGCGTTGGTATTCAAGCATTTGAAATGAGTCTTCATTGAATTGTTTATTAAGCAAGATGTCAAGGTTATTAATCTTTTCATCTTCTTGTTTATTCTTTTCCCAACTTTACTCTACCTTAAATCTTCACTGCTCCACAACAGATCAATTTACATGGTAGTGTGTTCGTCCTGCTATTGAGATGATCAGGAAGACCATATTTAGTCATGGGTAGTTAGCTCTGATGGATAAATGGCATATAAACAGGTATCTTATCATGTCTACTTCTTCAGCTTTATTCAAATTCCACGTATATCATGTGTGATGAGAGAAATAAAATAAAATATCAATTTAAGAAAAAAATCTTCAATAACTTTCTCCACGTCTTTGTATTTTATAGTTAGTCACAAACTTTGAATAAGTCTGACACAAGGCTAGAAATATCAAGTATACTGGAAGAATTAAACTTGGTACACTACTAAGGATGTGCATTGTGGTGCAGTGGATATTAGCCTGGAATTAGAAGTCTGAGAACTGAGTTCGAATTCCAGTTAAATTCACTTGTATTCACTTGCATGCAAATAACCTTTGGATAGGTACCAATCTAGCTCTTCCCCCTTCAGCTATGGGTTAAATAGAAGAACAATTTAAGTTCTATAGCTTTGATCAGCAAACAGTCTACCACAGAAAGTAATGGCAACTTACTGCAGGAAAATTTTCTGCCTAGTCAGTTATGGATTGAGAGAGAGACATGATCACCCAAGTGTGTATCATGTATAGCAATTAACTGACTAGTTTGTCCAGGAATCAACCTCACAACCACCAGATGACAGCAACACTTGGCAGATGTCCTTTGTGGTGCAGTGGATATCGGTTCAGAATGAGAAATCGGAGAGCTGAGATGGAATTCCAGTTGAATTTGTTGCATTCACTTACAAGCAAATGTCCTTCTGAAAGGTATTAATCTGTTGCTTATCTCTCCACCTATGGATTAAATAGCAGGACAGATTGGGTTTTATAGTCTTGGTTGGTAACCAAGTTATCACAGAAAGAAATTGCAACCTACTACTCAGTCAGTCGATGTCTCTTTTAAGACATGATTGCCCAAGCATGTATCATGTATAGCACTTAACTGACTGACACTACAAAGGATGTGCATTGTGGTATAATAGATATTGGCTTAAAATGAGAAATCAGAAAGCCAAGTTTAAGTTCCAGTCAAGTTTGTTTTATTCATTTATGCACAAATGCTCTTGGGAAAGATATATATCCATTTCTTCTTAGCTCAGCTATGGGTTGAATAGCAAGACACTAGGTTTCTTAGCTTCGGTTGCCAACTAGTTTTCTGTAGAAAGAAATGCCAATCTATTTCAAGAAAAAAAATCTTCTGCCTAGTCATTCAAAGAATCATGGTTACCCAAGCATGTCTCACGAATAGCACTTAACTGACTGATTGATACTGTCAATGATCTGTGAAAATAGCTTGTTAACCATCACACCCCAGCAAAGTATGTTTGTTGATATTTACTTGCTTATATTTGCTTAGTTTGACTCAGAGCAAGTACGTAGGGCATTCACATAGAATAAAACTCACTACAGTAGTAATGACTTTTAAGACTATCTTGTTAACACTTACTCCATAGTGAGGTGCTCATATTGATATTTACTTAGCTCATATTATTATGGCACAAGATCATTGTGATAGAAAACCCACTGGGAATCATTCTTACTACAGTAGTCATAATCTGCAAGATTATCTTGTTAATTCTTGCACTATGGTTAAATACTCTTATTGTTAGTTTCTGTTTGTTTTGCTATGGCAGATGCCTCTAGTGATAGCATACCAAGTGAGTAATTTTTAAATTTACTTGCAATTTAAGTTAGTTGTTTACCAACTGTCAAGTGAATCTGATCTCATTCTTAGAATTCTTTCCTTCATTAATTCTAATTAAACCAATGGGCCTGTGTCATCAAAATGGGAGCAAAATAATTATAATGATATGCCATCTGAAATGACAGCAGTATATTGATATACCTACTATTAAGTATCTTATATTAAGACATAGAAAAAAATAATCCAAACCCCTGAGCATGACAGGAGGGAAATATATATACACACACAAGATTCAGATAGAGGGTAATCAGGGAATAATAACAAATATAAGGACAATAGATAGTAAATAATGCTAACTTGTTCCAGAATTCCAGACAGGGTGATCAGGGGATAATACCAACAAATATAAGGACAATAGTTAGATTGTAAATAATAACTCATCCTAGAAAATCAGCATTTATTATGATTTACAAAGCTTAATTTAGTCTGACAAAAGCTTGAAAACATGAGGCATTCAGTGAAGATGAAAATCACAATAGTGTTGGGCTACAATGTGCTGCAAGAATTGAACAGACTACAGTAAAAAATAATCTTTGACCAACTTGCTAACCACCTACTTTAGGTTTGTATAATTCTTATATTTTTGCTAGTGTTTTTTTGAGTTTGTAAGCATGAATCTAGTTTCACATTTTACAAATAAATCAGCCAGGTGTAGATATTTGGCAAGCTTTCATGTTTATAGGTAATGAATCTCCAGTTTTTAATGGCTCTGCTTTTGGGTAGAGTCTTCATGATTACATTAACTGATGACAACTCTGTAAACCTAATGAGGGTGTTGGTGATTAATCTCACCACCACTGGAAAGCATAGCTGCACAAAGACAATCTGTTTGTACTTAGCATTTATTAGAATTAACCCAAGTCTGACATAAGATCATGCTTTATGAGAATTTCAGTAATAGGCTAAACTCACTATTAAACACATAATATTCATTTATCTGGAAAGTTCATGCTGATTTTTAGTTGTTCATGTTCAAAAGTAGATCTTCATCTGGATGAATTAAAGGCAGCAGTTCAAGAAAAATGCCCAGAATTGATGAGAAGGAAAAGTGTTGCTTTCCATCAGTATAATGTCAGACTTCATGTTGTTTTGGTGACATGGCAAAAATTATTAGAGCTTGGTTGGGATGGATAACTTCACCCACTATGTTCCCCAGACATTGCTCTTTCAGATTTCCATTTATTCAGGTCCTCGCAAAATAATCAAAAATGTTAATCCATTGGATGATATAAAAATTCACCTTAAAAAACTCTTCGTCAAGTAACCACCAACATTCTGAGTAGATGGATTCTTGAAGTTGAAGGAAAAATGGAGAAAGATTGGGCAACAAAATGGTTCATATTTAGTTGGATATTAAATATTTAATGGCTAATTTTATCCCATATTTTAATTAATGCTTATGAATCAACATGAACTTTCTAGACAACTCAATAGATGCTACACTAATTGTACAAAATTTGTTTATATCCAGATATTATTGATGATAGTTAATATTTTTACAAGGATTAATTTTTCCTTCCCCCACTCCTATTGTTTTTATTATTACATTACCACCAGTAGATTTTTCCGTCTTCCTTAAGTCCACAATGTGCATAAAGGACAGAGAACACACTGACCAAAATGCATTGATAAAAAAAACATCAGAGATGGGAACACTAGTCTGAAAGCCTTAAAATAATGTCTCTGAATATCCCTGAATTGTAGAATGAAGAAGGTCAAAGAGTGTAATGACCAAAATGAAACATCAAAGATGGGAATATTATTCTAAATGCCTCACAGAATATCCCTGAGTTGTAGACGATGAAAGGCCAAAGTTTGCTGTGGTCAAGATAATAAAAAAATTCAAAAATGGGAGTATTGTTCTCTTTGCCTCATAGAATAATGCTACTGATACATTCAAGAACTGCTGACAATAAAGAAGGCCAAAGTGCAGTTCATACATTGTAATAATGAGGATAAAGATGACAATAGCACTTGTAGAATAATGACAAAAATTAATCTCAGCCTTTCAGGCAATATATTATTTTAATCCTTTTTCTTTAACAATTCAGTTTAAATCGAAGATTTTAAAGCACATTATAAAAAATAGTTCATTACATTGTTTACCTATGTGGGCAACAGTTTGAATAAGGCCAGTACACTCAAAACCTTGATCACAGTGACTTGTTACTTTGTTCTTGCAAAACCATCAATGAACCATTTCATTTACCCAATTTCCCTCAAAAGGCTTGGGTCAACCCATGTTTTGATTTTCAGGCATTTTCCAAAGATACCACACACTTAGATCACCTCTCTATGGCCATTAACACCAGAAAGTCAGCTTACTGGCAAATCAGTCAGAGTAAACCAGATCAGTTCTGCTCAAACTTTTAGTTATGATGACTTGAAATTTCATTAGCCCAAGGTCCTGAAAAATTTTAATTAGCCAGTTTCACTCACAAAGCTTTGTTTACTAATGGTATAGTTTACAGGCACTTCCCAATGGTGTGAAAACTTGGTTTCTTTTGCCCAGGGAGTTATTATCATGGTCAATTTCTTGACTTTTTTTTTTAATCATATCACCCCGAGCAAAGTGGTAACGCCACTGATGTGCAGGGGGCTACATAAGAGTGAAGAGATTGGAAAAGAGAAAACCAGAAACTACATTCTAAACAGGAAACAAGGGATGAGCCTTTTCACCTGTTCAATAGACGTGGGTGGCATGTGAATTGACAATGGTAATATTCAGACCAAGGTCATTTATGCACCCACATTACCTATCTATATAATAAATCTCAAAATTTAATCACAATCAATAATAAATAGGAGTAAAACTCTCAGAAAATATAATAATTTTTAAATGGATTTTTAATTTCATATTTCTTATTACCATAAACATTATCTTTAGATGTTATGTGTTTGAGTTCATATTCCTGTTTTTTATGTATTTTTTTTTTCTTGAAATTAATATCAACCAGCCTGAGAAGTTCTACTAGGGAAAAATGTGCTGCTACTAATTTAACCATTAGAAACTATCATGATAAGTCAGTTAATTGCTATACGTGATACACGCTTTGGGCGATCATGTCTTGAAAGAGACATGACTGACTGGACAGAAGATTATCCTGCAGTAGGTTGCCATTACTTTCTGCGGTAGACTGGTTGCCAGCCAAGGCAATAGAATCCAATCTGTCCTGTTATTTAACCCGTAACTGGAAGGAAAAGGCAGATTAATACCTTTCCCAAAGGTATTTGTGCATAAGTGAATGCAAGGAATTCAACTGGAATTCAAACTCAACTCTCCGATTTATCATTTTGAGTTGATATCTATTGCACCACAACAAGGTTCAATTATCTACTAAAGTAATGCACCCCCAATTACTGCTGGGAATTCTTTGAATCTATATATGCTAGCTTTTTAATTTTGAAAATAAAAATTTAAATAATTTTTAAATGAATACTTTTTAATCCAGCATTATTTCTTGTTACTATAAATATAATTTTTAGTGGGTGCATGTGATTTAGTTTTTTTTTAGTTTTTTAAACAGGGAAATTAATATCAACTGACCTTGATCAAGAAGTCCTACTAAAGGAAAATGTGCTTTCCAAAATAAATAGAACCTCTATTCCCTTTTTATTGAGAAAACCAATTATATAGCTGAAGTGTGCCATTGCCAAGTACAGTATGGGAGATCATCAGTTAATAATCAGAACCAAACAGAGCCTAATACTTTGTAGAATAGCATTTCTTCACAATGGCAGCTCTCATTTGTTTATTATAATTAAAATTCTTCTGCAGATATTTTGGATCTTCTTTGGTTCTTGCAAATTCTTCAACTGATGAGAATGGACACAAATTTTTAGTTATAGAAATGACTGGTCCACTGCAAATGTCTGATTTTCTTTTTTTAGACAAACTACATTGGCCATCCACTTAGGATCCTGCTGAAACAGTTGACTTTAAATTTTAACCCATATCCTTCTACCATTAAACAGATGTTTTAATTATATATAACAGGAGTGGATAAGTTTGACTAAGATCTGGTTCACACTACTGCCCAGCCTTTTGAACAGGAATAGATGCTTATCATTTGTTTCCTGTTTAGGATTGGGTTTCAAGTTCTTTTTAAAGTTTTCTCATTCTCTTTCTTTTTGCATTGTAGTGGCATTATCACCATGCTTGGGGTGAATTGATTCAAATAAATTAGTCTGAATCAAGTAATTTCCCTTTTTAGGTACTTATCATAATGACACATGTATCATCAAAACTGCTAATCATGTGCTGCAGTTAAGAATAAATTAGTTTCGATTATACAACAATGTTCATCACAAAAGGCAGTTAATTAACAAGGATAAGTTTTCACAGCAAGCCACAAAATTTGAGCGCTCTATAAAACAAGTAATTCTTTGGTGGGATCAACAGGATATTATTCATTTAGAGTTCTTATAACAATAAAGCAATAAATGCACATTTATATGCTCATCAGCTACAATATGTCTATAAAAGATTTGGCTGAATATCACTCTGAGCTAATCAATAGGTAAAGAGTGAGTTTCCAGGGAAGCATCCACATGAGAATCTGCTCCACAAAGTGACAGTACTTGGGAAAAACCTATCTGAGTGAAACTGCTTTCTTACAATTGGTCTTCAGATAAATTTTGTCTTAAGTTCTTTATTCTTCTTACTCCAAACCTGACAATGAAAACTGTGGACAGATAATTCTTTCTTGGTCTGATTACACCAAAGAATATTATTCCAGTGGGTATCTGGATTATATAAATGCTTCTTAGCAAAATTAAAATGCACCTCCATCCGAGATATTTCTTTTTTTCAGAAGTGAAACTTTTCTTGCTCTCCAAGATCACAAGCCATACTGCTAGAGTGTGCTGTGGAGAGATTGAGGTTTTCTTCTACTAACCCTAACCCTTCAGAATGTAGGTGATCATGGTCTTCCATTTCTTCCTGTCTTTGTAGCTCTTAACACTTTTTCTTGGTATTCCTCCTAAACTCTACTCTGCCATCCAGTTGGTAAAATCCATCAAGTCATGCTGCATTGCTTTCCCCTGTCTTTTTTTGTGCTATCTTGTGAGCATCAAATTCTCCAAGCTCCTTTCCCTCGTTATATGTTGCAGAAACTTCTGTCATTTTCTGATGTTAGGTATAATTTTCCTTTTCATTTCCATCCTCTCTAAAACCTCATTGTTGCTCACATGTTGTGTCCATGCTATCCTTAGCATCCTTCTGTAGAACCACACTTCAATTGCTTCAAGTCTTTCCCTTATCTTTGATGAGATTGTTCAGCATTTGCTGAGAAATTGAAAGACAGATATCATACAACAATCTCGTACACTTATTTCCAACAAAATTTTCCAGTTTCTCAATACTCTTCTTAGCTTTTGTAATGCATGCCAAAACGCCTTCGAATTTCTGTGTTTCACTTTCCAGGTATTTAAATATCTGTACTGGCTTGATTTTATCATCCTCCACCTGTAGTTGGCATTTTGGACTTCTCTTTTTGTTGATGTCCATGCATTCAGTTTTCTTGTAGTTTACAACCCATTACACCATTCTACCAAAAATCTTAATTGCTACTCAAAACATTTTTATAACGTACAACTATTTAGAACTAACCATATAAAAATTTACATTTTTCAGTGGAATTAGTTTCATCTTTTTATGAATAGGTGTTGAATATATTTTTTTGTTTTCAATTTTTTCTTTAATATAACTGTTATAATTACATAGAACTATATTTGTTTTAAATATTTATATGTATTTACTATTGATGAATTGATGTATGAAACCTATACATGGTGTAATTTGAAAGTAATACTCACTATACCAGAAAGCAAATAAAGCAATAAACCAGTTTTGCAGCCTAAATTAAATTTTTAATTTCTTCATTATAATTTCCTTCTCTTTACTTGCTTCTCTGATTCAGTCTCCAAAAATGCAACATCAGTTTCCATTTTTTATCCTTTATTCAATCCCCACTGTACCCAGTCTTTTCTCTCACTGTAACCTCCCTGCACACTTGGTTGCGTTGAAATGATTAAAAAAAAAAACGTTCAACCATGAGTTTTATCTTCTAGGATTTGAATCCTGTGAAAAAAGTGTTTTTAATTTTGGAATGAGGAAGAGTGATGCAATGTGGTAAAATAAATTCCAGACATTTTCCAGACATTTTCCAGACATTTTACAGACATTACATTTTCCAGACATTTTACAGGGTTGAAACAAAAGTTTGGCATGTTTTTTAATGAATTTCAAAAATAATCATTAGATTTACATAGATTTATTCAGACACATATGTACCATTTTGTTTCACTACATTTCCCCATCTCTGAAGTAGCTTCATTATTCCATCCCTCCAGAACTTGGCATCTTTCCTGATAAGAAGTTTTACAGGATTTCTTAGAATTGAAATTCTTTCTATGAAGAGAATTTGGATCAAAATAAGCTATAATCTGGAGGTGCAAGGTCAGGTGAAGATGGCAGGTGTAACAGTTTCTCTAATTTCTTTTAGATTGATTAATGGTGACACTTCATTTTTGTTATGTATTGTTGTAAACAATCCATTTTAATCACTTGTGTTCTTATCAAAAATGAGTCATCTTTGTCGTTTGAGCAGAGAATCATGAATAGAAATGTATTCTATTAATTTTTGAAGCACCCAAACATTGTCACAATTCACTCATCCAAGTGTATTCTGATGTTTTAAAACTGTCATGTGAGATACACAGAATATTTTTGCAATGTCAACTAAATGTGAAATAAATTTGCTCCTTAGTACTTCATTGTTTTTGTGAAATTTTGGTAAAAATATGTTAAAATGAGATGTCAGTATTATTTACAGTTTTGCATCATTTAGGCATCAAACCAGGCATCACATACTGTATATATTTCACCCCAAGCAAGGCAATAAAACCACTAGAATGCAAAAAGTTACTGAATCTAAGAGAATAAGAGGAAAAACTACTTTTAAGGAGAGAGAACAATAAAAGAGTAAAAATTAAGAATACAGAAGGTAACAACTGACATTGCATCTAAAGTTTTTGAAGTTCAAAGTTAATTACAAAGTAAAAAGCCAGAAGAGAATTCCACAAACAAAAAGTGTGATAGAATAAACTATTAGTATAGCACTTACAGTTACACCAAGTGAGTTAAACTGTCAAATGAGAAGACCTTGCCACCAATCTAGTACTGCACTTAAATTCATAAAGTCTAGGTACCATAGCCAAAAGTTCTTCAGAACAATTACCATCAAAGACTTTATAGAAAAGCACAGGGAAGCTACATCCTGCAAAAAAAACATGACTGACTGGACAGAATATTTTCTCGCAGTTGGTAGCCATTACTTTCTGCAGTAGACTGATTGATAACCAAAGCCATAGAACCCGATCTGCCCTGATATTTCATCTATAGCTGGAAGGAGAAGAGATAAATTAATACCTTTCCTAAGAGTATTTGTGCATAAGTGAATGCAGCAAATTCAACCGGAATTCAAACTCAGCTCTGCGATTTCTCATTCTGGGGGCAATATCCACTGCACCAAAACGCACTTCCCAGGACTAATCAGTCAGAACTAATAACATTGCAAACTTTTCTTTGGATTTTATCAAGAATCTCTAAATAAATAGCGAGAACACCAGGCCAGATGTGTCAGCAATATTCAAAGCAATGAGAAATGGTAGACTTATAAATATGTAAAATAGATTCTGGTGGAAAAAAAAACTGTCTCACAGACGTAGTTAACCCACTTTCTTGGCAGCAGCCATAGCAATTGATTTAATATACACTTTCCATTTCATGTCAGCTGAAAACATCAGTTTGAAAAAGAATATATATACATATGTTCTATGTACAACAATAAAAATAGTAATTAAAATGTTATTTTGAAACATTTAGTGTCTAATGCTACTTGTAATACAAAAACTGAGTAGTTTTAGTGTTTGTCTATACTTTCTGAGATGTGGTGGTATTTACATTATTTACACTGTTTGGACTGTTGTCCTCATCTTTATTGTCATGTTTACGACGTTTTGGCCATTGTACGCTTTGTCTATTATACTTATGAGATGAGGTAGTATTTACATTATTTGGACTGTTTGGACTGTTGTCCTCATCTTTATTGTCATGTTTACGACGTTTTGGCCATTGTACGCTTTGTCTATTATACTTATGAGATGAGGTAGTATTTACATTATTTGGACTGTTTGGACTGTTGTCCTCATCTTTATTGTCATGTTTACGACGTTTTGGCCATTGTACGCTTTGTCTATTATACTTATGAGATAAGGTAGTATTTACATTATTTGGACTGTTTGGACTGTTGTCCTCATCTTTATTGTCATGTTTACGACGTTTTGGCCATTGTACGCTTTGTCTATTATACTTATGAGATAAGGTAGTATTTACATTATTTGGACTGTTTGGACTGTTGTCCTCATCTTTATTGTCATGTTTACGACGTTTTGGCCATTGTACGCTTTGTCTATTATACTTATGAGATAAGGTAGTATTTACATTATTTGGACTGTTTCCTTCATCTTTATTGCCATGTTTATGATATTTCAGCTTTTGTATGCTCCGGCATTCTTCTCATTGAGGACACATGGCCCAGTGGATATAGGCATTAGTTAGTTCCAGTGATTTAATCCAAAGAGCTGTGTGTTCAGTACCTTGCTACAGCAGTAGTGAACAAATAACTTAGAGAGATGAGTTAAAGGGAGATAACTACAATGCAATCAGAAGTGGCATTACACATGGAATGAGAATGATATACCCCTGTGATTGAAATAAAGGGTTTACTTGAAAATTCCTAGCTTCTGAAGAAGGCCAGAGCATACAATGGCCAAAACCATGTGAACATGGCAATAAAGATGGGGACAACTGTCCAAACAGTGTAAATAATGAGTAACTTTCTGAAATCCCCTTTAAGTAAACTATATCATTTCACTGCCTTTCACAAGTACGTCCAGTAGTTGACAAGTGTCAAAACATTTATGTATACAAAAAATCTTAGATTGGTGATAAAAATTTTAGAAGATAAGCAAGTCTTCAGTATATTCTGGCAAAAATATTTCAATAAGGACATTGGCTGTAAGAATGGCAGACTGAATGCCTCATTGTATAATCACAATGACACATTCCAGAATGAAGGCCAAAGTGTGCTGTGGTTTAACTATAGCCCTCAAAACCTTAAAGATAATGAATACCAGTTTAAATGCCTTATAGAATAACAACAATGAACCATACTTAAATTACAAACAATGAAGAAAGCATAAGAATATATTGATCAGCATGTCATTAAAATTTGAATGAATCTTTTTATATTCTCTCAGGACATAGGCGATCACGGCCCTCTACATCATCTTGTCCTTGTACTTCTTCATATATTTTGTCTTGTTATTTCTCTCAAACCCTGCACTGCCATCCATTTGCTTAAGTTGATCAAGTATGTCACACACTGTTTTCCCCATCTCTCTTTCCCTCTATCCGACTTGTGAGTATCAGATTCTTCAAGCCCTCCTTCCTCATTACATGCCCCAGAAACTTCAACTGTCTCTTTTCATGTGCAAATATAAAAGTGGATATGAAAGTCAATGCCCTGAGGCAATAGACAGTTTCATGCTAAATGCAATCAAGAGGTCATATGTATTGTGTTTTTGCTCAACTATTTATGTATACAGGTTAGTGATACATTGTGAGTAGTCTAAAAAAACCTCAACAGATATAGCCTGACAAGTGTCTTTAGCATGAAACAGGCTGTTGCCTTTAGGCATTGATTTCAATGTCCATTCAATTGGAGTAGATAGACTAAACTATCGCCCGGTTCACACTCCATCCATGTCTATTGAACAAGTGAAAAGGCTCATCCTTTGTTTAGGGTGTGGTTTCCGGCTTTCTCTTTTCCAATCTTTTCACTCTTACATAGCCCCCTGCACATCAGTGGCATTACCGCCTTGCTCGGGGTGATATGATTAAAAAAAAACAAAAACTTACATATATATATTGGTGGCATTCTTGACAGCAGCAACTATTTTCTTCACTTTCTTTTTTGATTGAAGCTTTGTTATCTGGCATGAATTATTCATTTAAACCAAATTTTAATCGAAAATGCAATAAAGAGATTTGATTGTTTTTTTCTTTTTCTGTTGATAATTAATTACTCGTAAAGATTTTATCTAATAGAAGGGAAAAAGAACAGAATGATTCATTGCCTAATGATGGCAGTACTGAACTTGTTGAAATAATAAAAAATATGTTTTTTTCAATGCATCAGTGCTTCACAAATGTCTATAGAACATTCACTAAAAAGATTTTACCATGGAGGATCTGAATAAGGAAAAAAAATAATTTTAAATGTTTTTTTTTTCTTTTTCTAAAATAAGGAGACATGCCCATCTCACCATGCTCGGTATTGCTACTGTGGTTTTGTAGGAGTTAGTCTTTTTGTGGCCAATTGGGAGTAGCTACCAGTTTCACACCATACTAGTTTTGAATTTGTAGTGACACTGGCAAATTAATTTGCATAAATGCAAGAGAGAGCCTATATAACTTGTCACTGAGAATAAGTTAGGAAGCTTAGCGACTGATTAGTGCTAAACCTAAGGTTCACATCAATGGCATCACTGATAGGATACCATTTGTTTCTAGAAGATCCAGATTTTGTAGATACATGGATTCGCTGTTTTTCTGCCAGTGCGAGAAGTAAACAGCTGAAAGACAACAAGGAGAAGGGAGGCGAAAATGAAATTACGGATTTCATTTTTGAAACAAAGATCAAATAATGCAAGACAATGCAGCTGATTACAGCTGGGCGCGGGACAGATCTAAGTCTCCCAGAGAAAGAAATACGAGAGAGAGAGAAGTAGAGCAAAGTAATGAAACTATCATTAGAAGTACAAGAACTACTAGAGGTATAAAACCTATATGTTTCAGGGAGATGTAGTGACACTGGAAAATTAATATGCCTAATTTGCATAAGTGCACGAGAGAGCCTATCTAACTCGTCACTGAGAATAAGTTAGAAAGCTTAGCGGCTGATTAGTGCTAAACCTCACTTCACATTAGAATTTAAACCTGTCCTTCTCCTGGACTAGTTGTCAACAAATTCTCTGCTATTTACCTTATACCTATGGGGAGACAAATTAAATCAAACTTTCTTGGGCATATTTGGGAGAAAGTGAATGCAACAACCTTGACTTGACATTAAAATTTCTATGCCAATCCCACTTTCTACAGTAATAACCAGTGCACTATATCCACTTCCTTCTCCAAATAGAAGACAAAGAAAGAAACTAATTTTACTTCTAACAACTGCTTCTCATTTTGGACCGGATATTTCTTACTTGCCAATCACATCAGATATTTCTTATATAGAAGTCACGTTGGATATTTCTTCTACCCTTGTCGCATCGGATATTTCATCTACCCTAGTCACATAAAATATTTCTTCTACCCAGCTCCTTGATTCTATGCCATGGAGATTCAGTTAGTGGTAGTGGCTTCTCTGGTCTCGGTTATCAAAACACAGGTCCACATTCACATCAGCTTGTCAGCCTGTTGGATTCATGTACAAAGAAGTTATCAGAAACAATTTCAAATTTCAAAAACTAAATTTTTTTTCACTCTTTGATTGGATGCCCTCCTCATATAGATGCCAGGATCTGTTGTCCCTACAACCTCTCTTTCTACATATGCTACTGAGTCCAACCACCTGCTTTTTTGCTATTTTAATCTGTAGCCATGTGCGTTGTGGTGCGGTGGATATCGAATGAGAATGACAAATCAGGGTGCTGAGTTCCAGTTCCAGTTCAATTCCTTGCATTCACTTATGCACAAATACCCTTGGGGAAGGTATTAATTCATCTCTTCCCTCCAGTTATAGGTTAAATAATAGGACAGACTGGGTTCTATAGCCTTGGCTAGCAACCAGTCTACTGCAGAAAGCAATGGCAACCTACAGCAGGACAATTTTCTGCCCAGTCAGTTATCTCTCTTTCAAGACATGATCACCAAAAAAGCATGTATCACATATTGCACTTAACTGACTGAATCTATAAGTGGGTGAGGAGTAGATTCCATTCATAGTTTTGAATTCAGAATTATTTTTCTTTTAGACTGATTTCCAAACCAGGATATAGATCCCAATTTGTCCTGCTGTTTAAACCTTACTTGAGCTAGAGAAAAAGAAATTGATTCATACTTTTATGAGGGTATTTTTAGCATAAAGACAATAACACTTGGATACATTATCTCAACTTTATCTATTTGAATTCATCTTCTTCTATGTGTCCTGTCCTTTCAAGACGTAGGCAATCATGGCTTTCCACGTCTACCTATCCCTGGTGGCTCTTAGCACGCCTTCTCCTGTTACACCATGCAACCCTTGTTCCATCATCCACCTGATTAGGTCCTTCAAATATGTTATCCATTGCTTTCCCCTGTCTCTTTTTCCCTCTATCTGGCCTGTTAGTATCAGGTTCTCCAAGCCCTCCTTCCTCATTGTATGTTCCAGGAATTTCAGCTGTCTCTTCCTGATGCTCAGTATTAATTTCCTTTTTGTTTCCATCATTTCTAAGACCTCATCATTGCTCACATCCTTGATTTATGATATCCACAGCATCTTTCTGTAGTTCCACATTTTAATTGCTTCAAGTTTTTCCTTCATCTCTGCCATATTGAAGAACCAACATCACATAGCAATCTAGTACTCTCTTCTTTGTTTCTAGCAAAATTGTCCTGTTTTTTAATACCTTACTCAACTTCTGGAATGCTTCCTTTGCCATGCCAATTCACCTACGGATCTCTGTGTTGCACTTTCCGTCTTCTGTTATAACACTTTCCAGGTATTTAAATTTTTGTGCCTGCTTGATTCTAGTATCCTCAACCTGTATTTGGCATATTGGGCTGCCCTTTTTACTGATGACCATGCATTTGTTTTTTTTGCCGTTTATTTGTAGTCCTTTCTTATCACTTTCTTCAGCTACCTTCTGTAGGAGGTCTTGTAGTTTCCTTTCTGTGTCTGCTATCAGCACTGTATCATCTGTGTACCTTAGGTTGTTTAAATTGTGGCCTTCGATGACAAATCCAGGCATAACTTCTAGGATCCTCAAAATGTTCTCGCTGTACAAGTTGAACAGATCTGGTGAAAAGACACATCCTTGTCTTATGCCCCTTTCTATCTTTGTATATCTGCTGAATTCATTACCTGTCCGTATGCAAGCGGTTTGCTGCCAGTAAAGATTCTTGATTACTCTTAAGTCTTTCCCAAATATATCAAGACTGCCAAGCATCTCCATCAATTTTTTGTGGTGTATTTTGTCAAACGCCTTCACATAATCAATAAAGCACAGGTATAAGTCCTCCTTCATTTGTATTGCCCTTTCATAGAGCATCCTATACTGATGCCATTTTGGGGGCTGTTAATTCAGGACATTGGCAATCATGGCTCTTCACAATTTCTCTTTCAATAAATTTTGTCCTGTTATCTCTCCTAAGCTGTGTTCTGTCATCTATTTACATAAGCTTCCTAATTCTCACTGACTCTCCCATACTTTCAGCCTTGTGCCACATCTGAGCTACACTTGGAAAACCACTATACAAACATACTTTATTTCTAGGAAGGCTATTCATTATTTTCTTCTCTTCCACTTGCCTTCAATCTGTCCTATGAGTATCAAATTTTCTTAGCCCTTTTCCCTTTTTATGTTCCCTAGAAATTTTAAATATCTCTTTTTGATGTTATCTTCCAGGTACAATGAATGAAGTGTCTTCTAAATTATGCTAAAATGAAAATAACACTGACATCTCATTTTAACAAATGTGTTTACAAAAATACTAAAAAGTAAATTTATTTAATTGCTACTGACTTCAACCACAGCCTTGAGATGACTTTGAAATTTTCTGCAAATCTGCTGGATGGTCTCCTTGTTTTAGTTGGTGAATGCTGCCATAATCTTTGCCTTCAGTTCATCTTTGGTTTTACGAGAAGTTTTGTTGTTCTCTTGCTTAACTGCACCCCACAAATAATAATCAAGAGGCTTGAAGTTTGTGGAGTCACATGGTCAGATTTATAGGGTCATGTGGTCACAGAAATTATCTAACAGCCATGACTTGGTTCTCCTGTTTGTGTGGCATAGTGCAGAGTCCTGTTGCCAGACATAGTCTTCCAGCAGCTACCCTCTTGACCCAGAGCAGCTGTACCTCTCGAAGGCACTTGATGTAAGACATCATGTTGAGTCCGAGACTCTCACCAACAAATTCTGGAGTTCTTTTTTATCAGAACAATTTCTGAGCTTTCGTACCTTCATAATCACCATTATACTCTTCCGACTCTTGCTGAATCCTCTGCACTCGAATTGACACCCAAACACTCTGAAATGTTTTTTTGGAGCTACTGGCATGAATGTCAAGCAGTACAACATGCCATTTCCAAATTGCAGGCAGAGTGGATGATACTCTTTTTTTCACAGATTGTGCCCAGCTGACCCTACTATACTGTGCAGTCAACAAAAACAAACACGCACACGAAAATAAAAATATAAGATGACAACAATTTACCCATTGCATCCTAGAGAAGGGATTTTTTGGTTTCAATTTTCTCTAAAATTTTCTTATTGCTCGCATGTTCCATCCATGGTATTCTTAGCATCATTCTGTTGCTTCAAGTTTCTTCTTCATCTTGTGAGGATATTGTCCAGTATTCACTGCCATAGTTGCTAAGGTGATTTTGTTTAGCAGCATATCAATATCTCTGTGGGTTATTTAATGGCAAAATCTAAATCGACTAAATATATTTTGAATACAATTACATGCCTTCAACTACAGATAAAATGTATTGGTGATCATTTTGCTACAAAATGTATTGTTTGAATTTCTACTGTAAAAGATATTATTGGTAATTCTACTATAAAATAAATTGATGGTTATTTTGCTTTAAAAATGTCTTGTTGGTAATTTTACTATAAAAATGTATTTTTATATGTTCATATTGCTTTGTTTTGGTTTTATGATTCACTATTTTCTCATAGCTGGGACCCTAACAGTTGCTACCACACTGGGTTACAGTGGATCTGGGAACAACAGCAATTCAGATGTGTTTCCACATTCCCTATTAGAGACCTTGCTGCCAAATGTACTTTTTTTACTCTTATCCAGGACTATTCACCGTTATATAGGACGACTGCTATTCAGTTCAGTACTCTTTTCATTATTTCTATTAAAATTTCTCTTTCTTAAAGCTTATTTTGTTGTAAATCAGTCCATGATGGTAGATGAGGTGATATGACCTGTTTTGCTCTGATAAAATATGGCCTAGCCTAAAAGTATCTTGTCTGGTTTGAGGGCCTCTGTCTTTCTTTCATTTACCCCCATCCCTTCTTTGTCTTGTTCTGGGTAACACAGTGACTTTTAGCTAAACTGGCCCAATTTACTGGTCAATTATATGTGAGTTAAATAAAGGGTAAAATCTCACATTAATGCTTTACATCTGCATCTGCCATATTTTACATACACTCTCTTTCACATACATACACTCACACATGCACACGTTTTTCTCTATCATACACATACTACTTCTCTCTTACATATGCACACTCTTTCTCTCACACACTGTCCCCTTCTTTCAGACACACACACAGTGTCTCACTCTCATGCAAACACTCTTTTTCTCTCTCATTCTCTCTCATGCATATATTATTTCTTGCTTACATATGCACACATGCATTTTCTCATGAATACACTCTATCACTTCCTCTCACACACTGTTACCTTCTTTAACACACACATACACACACTCTCTTTCATTAATATTAACTAATTTCTTTTCTATTTTTGTTGTAATTATTTTGAATAAATAGAATAATTTTTGCACAGACTCTTTTACTCCTTGCTGTCAAGTTTCTATTATTTAGTTCATGTGAAGACATAATTTCTTTAATGATTCGCTACACTAAATAAAATTTCCTGCAATGGATGTTTTGAGTGGTTGGTGATATTGATACCATAATAAGTTGGTGATATTGATACCATAGTTAATAGACTATTAGTTATAATGCTTACAGGATTGCCATAATTACTCTTAACCCTGCCATGTTAGCAATTACTGTTGAGAGTTAATTTTAAGAACAAGTTCGTTTCTTTTCTGAGGAACAGACTTTATAACCTCATTTAATTATGCAACATTTACATAATTAAACACAATTGATAGAAAAATGAAGAAGGTGAGATTTTGTGATTTATTCTATTTTTTAAAAATTGAATGGTAATGGAAATATTAGCAGTTTCCCTAGATTTTCCAAGAAAACAGGTTTCATAAGTCCAGTAGCTGTTATCACTCTTTCCAGTCATGATGGGGGTTTCCTTCCCAACGTTTTATTTGAAATAGTATTGAATGTCAGGATGTGCATTATGGTGCAGTGGATATCGGCTTGGAATGAGAAATTGGGGAGCTGAGTTCGAATTCTGGGTGAATTCCTTGTATTTACTTATGCACAAATACCCTTGGGAAAGGTATTAATCCATCTCTTCCCTCCAGCTATGGGTTGAATAACAGGACAGATTGGGTTCTATAGCCTTGACTAGCAACCAGTCTACTGCAGAAAGTAATGGCAACCTATTGCGAGATAATCTTCTGCCCAGTCAGTCATGTCTCTTTCGAGACATGATCACTCAACCGTGTATCACGTATGGCACTTACTTGACTGACTGATTGAATGCCAACATCTTGATTATGTCATTTCCTCTTCAAGTTAAATGTGCTACCCATTTTAGTTGTTGCTGATTTTGTTACTCCTCAAGCGATCTGGTTTCTCTTATTTGATACAGTTTGTGGTTCTGTAGTGCTAGACCGCAATCTTTAAAGTAACCCCTTATGTCTTAGTGGCTTTACTGTTTTGCATGGAGTAAATCAATTTTTGAAAAATGCCAATTTTGCATTTCTACTTATAAAGCATGGATTTCAGGGTTGGTACCCTGTTACAAACCTAAGGAATGTAGTTTGTCTGAAAACTTTCAATGGAAATGATGATAGAGCAGCAAGAGGCTTGGGATGATTCATCTATGGAAAAGGGGTTGTAAGGAGGAAAATAATCTGCAAAGTACATTATGCTCCTAAATTATGTATCATTTAAGTTGTATCTTAGGAACACATACATACAAGATTAGAAGTTTTGTATAATGTGACTGTAAATATTATTAGACACTTCATATTTGAAATAAACATGCCATTCTTATTTATTAAACTTTTTTATTTATCATCTTGCACACTCAAGGAATCTTAGTAAAAAAATGTGTTTTTGGACAAGGATCAAACCTGAATTCTCCTTTTTAAGGGAATTTACTGTTTGATCTAGTGTGCGTTACCGCTCAGCCAAGAATAATATCACAATAAGCAAGAATTTATTTTTCCTTTCTTTAAGAAAGCATTTCTCCTTCAGTCACACTTATTTTATTGAGAATGAATACTGGTTAAATTTTGAATCTAAAATGTCAACAAAAGCAATTTATAGAGAAAACATGAAGTTATTTTAATCTGTTATTTTTATTACTTCAAATGTTATTATAAAACTTACAGTACATTTCTTAAATCTTTCAATTATAATACATGAAAGATTATCCATGAGTACAAACAGATTTTATTAAAAATAAACAAACATAATGTTTGTAATTTATTTAATTTGACATGCTTAAAAGATAATTTTCTGCCTAAATAAAACAAATTTTAAAATATATATGATATGAGATAACAACATATTTGTAAGACAAAATGAAAAAGTTTCCTTGTGACGTGGTTCATCCTTTTGGACTTCATTAGATAAGGTTTGTTGATGTTGTTATAACTACATATGCGCTTAAATGAGAGATGCTGGTAATTTCAACATTTTTAGATGGAAAATTATTTAAAAATTTTATTTTAAAAATTTTGAAACTAACATTATCTTTCATCTATGCATGTAAAAAGAACTGACAAGGTTAGACTGTTTTAATTTTTTATTGTATTTTTTCAATTTTCAGGTAAGGAGTCAAGTATTGTGCTTAAAGTTGTGGATAAACTGTCCAAAGTTTATATTTTGTTACTTTTGTCGAAGTATTTTCAACTTTCACAGACATTATCAAGATCTGATGTGGTGTCTGTGTAGCAGATTTTCTTTGTCTGCCTTCTAGTATTCATTGGGAAGTTGTACATTTGAAATTGTCTAGTGTGACATCATGTGTAATGGTGATTGGGAATAAGGCTGCACAAAACAATTGCTATTTATTAATTTAATCTAAATTTTTATTTTTTATTTGAGCATAATACTCAACACCTTATAAATTATATTACAATCAAAACATGAAGATAAAATAACATCAGAAACATAACATCCTTGAGAATGGCCAGTGAAGTGGCTGAAATCATTTGGAAATTTAATAATTATTGAACATTTTTACATTTCTTATCTCCAGCAAAAAGGAAACATGTAAGAATACTGGAAAAATTAAATCAAATATTAATAAAATCTTTTGTCAGCTATTTTCAATGAAGCATACTTAAAAAAGATTGCTGTCCAAATATACAATATATATATATATATATATATATATATATATATATATATTAATTCTTTAAATAATAAGCATACTGTTTTCTACATTCAAATGTAAATCATTTTCACCACAATGAGTTAACATTGCCTGATGACGAGGTAAGATCTCGAAACATAGAAAGTTCCATGTCGCAATGTAAATTAATTTTAAATAAAAAAGCATATTTGAGCATATTTTTTTTATAAAATTAAATGCCAGAGAACTTGGAATTCTAAAACTGTTAGTTCTTTTCACCTGGATATATATATATATATACATATATATGAGGGATTCTCTGAAAATAATGCCTGCTATGTATTTCCACACAAAGTACAACAGATATAAGGAGTTCAATAAACCCCTCCAGATAAAGTAAATTCTCATCTACAAAATATCATTATTTTTCCCTGTCGTCATTAATGTGTATTTTTGCCAATAGAGCCTGCTTATTTTTTCACACACCTCACGACTGCTGCTGCTGAAACACATTTCTCATCACCATAGTCTGTTCACAATTATCAAAATGTCAGTAAGTGCAGTTTTTTAGAGGACTCCCTGACACTGCACTGCATTTTGTGCACTTTGCATGCACATTTTGACATGCTGCTCAGCTACTGTGTGTAACAAGGGAAAAGAAATTATGCATTAGTCAGAAACATTTAACCTCCTCTGAAGCAATTTCAATTTTGTAGTGCAAATATATATATAAATTAAAGGGGGGATACTGAGTAATAAGTCTGTTTTATGCTTGAAGTCAATGCATCGCCATTTGATGTTGACCTTAGTATGCACCTTTTTATTTTATATTTATACATGCTTTCTGATATCATAAGAGCATAAAATAGCATACATTAAAACAATATTTTTATCATATGCACGTGTGTTTAACCTCCTCTGAAGGCATAAACCACCATAATAAAAAAAAAAATGACAACATTAATTTTGTAGTGACCCAAGTGCAAATATATATATATATATATATATATATATATATATATATATATATTTTTTTTTTCTTGGGTCTGATGAGCTGCCAGGTCATCATTGTGCGGTGAAATATGTATCACCTATTGAAATTGTAGTATATCAAGAATATTTTCTAAATTATATTACTCTGTTAAATTAAATAAATGAATTTAACATTGAGTTCTTTTGAGTTCGTCCCTATTGGAATTTTTCCTGGATAATATACCAAACCAAGTATTCTATGTTTTACATATATATATAAGTGAACATTTTCTGAAGATAGCCAAAACAAATGTTGGCCATCAGAGGATCCAATGGACTACTCATAGCTACACCATCTATTTGTTGATAGAGGCAATTGTTCATGCTGAAGGAGATATATTATCCATTTTTAAATGAGTTATTTCGCTACCAATGTTTCTACCATGAGTGGTGTCTTCAGGCGATTTTTAATAACTGATTTTACCATTTACTGTTTTTCTTTTTAAGAACACTCTTGTAATGGTGTTTTATTTGAACATTCACGTACCAGGGAATTTATAAATGCACTATTTTTAAATTAAAATGGATTATGGCATTTTCATCCATGGTTGTATGAACCTAAGAGGTATTTCTTAGTGTGGATGCATTTTGTCATAATTTCTGTTCTTTCATTTAACAGTTCATCTTTATTTGGGGATATCATAATTTCTAATTTTTCTTCTTGGTATAGTCTACATATTTGTCCACCGCTGTAAGGCTTGGCTGTTTTCACAATGCTCCATGTTATGTCTGAGTCTTTCCCATATTTTGATTTCAATTTCCACACATGATTAGCTAATTTTGTATTGTTTTTTAATTTTTCTATTTTAAATGTAGACCTGTGATAAAACCACCTGGTCTTAAAGGTGTCTTTGGTTGAGCCCAAATATATTTTGTTTTGGCCACCTTGGTCATGTACCTCTGCCTTGTAGATTATTTTTGTGTTACAGAAACCTTGAAGTGAACATTTATTTTTGTCCCTGCAGTTGCATTCTTTGTTCGTTGTTTTGTTTTGTACGATTCTATTTAAGTTTCTGGCATTTTGTTTTTTTTTTAAACTATCTAAATTATTAGTGCAACTATAGGTTAGTTTGATTGTGTTGCTGTTGAAAATTTTGTTTAGTTCTGATTCTTTTGGAAAGTGTCTATCTATTAGTTTAAAAAATATTTGTCCTATTTTGGTCTTTACTTCTAAATTAAATGGTGGATTGAACCAGATAATGTTTCGTTTTCTATTGTTTTTTATTTCTCTGTTGGTTGAGAATTATATTGTAAAATGTTTTTATGGCCAGAATTTCTTAGTGCATCCTCATAGATATTCTTCCTTTCATTAAATATTGATTTGTTTGACAAATTATTAGATAGTATGTGTTCTATTCCTTTGTAAATGTGTTTAATTATACTATTTGGATGATTGGACTTTGTATTTATATATGATAACTTAGTGTTTGTTTATATATATGGTGAGACATTTCCAGTTTGTAAATTAAGTTCTACATCTAAATATTGTACTACTTTATTATTTGTGTCCACTATAATATCAAAATCTAGTTCTTTGAATAATTTGAATGTTTTTTCCTTATTTCATCATTTTCTCTTTTGTTGTCTGGTGCTATCATTAATCTGTCATCTCTATATAATCCGTGGTTGTCAGTATGGATTATTTTGTTATGATATTTTTATATAAATTTTAGCAAAATTAAATGCTTCCAGTGAACCTTTTTCAGATATTGATGGGTAAAATTTTTTATGTCATATTTGATAAATGTGTATTTACTTTTGCATTTAAATTTTTGGAACCAGGAAATACAATCACTAGTGTTTTTCCACTCGTTTGCTTGAGTGGCTGTTCTTAACAAGTTACAAATATTTTTAATATTTGATGGCTAATTTTTCCCCACTTCAGTCTTTGTCAGATTATTGAGTCTGTATGATGGATTGTTGGTAAAGTCATCCTTGTAATCTTTCACTGTAAGGAAAGCTTGTTTGTCAGTTAATATTTGTATTTTATTACATAAATTTAATTTGTCTGTGATGATATAAGCCTCCTTATTGATGTTTTCGATGTATGAATCTGGGGCTTTTTTGTAAGATTTAGTTAATTTTTCAATGATCTTTTTTTCATACATTTTTGGGTTTATTTGTTATATATTGCTGGATTTATCTCCTTTAATGAGGATGTTTTGTGTTTTTTTTATTTTCTTTACTTTGGTATTTACTAATTTCTGGAATTTGTTTTTGATTTTTTTAAATTTTATATTGTCTAAAATAGAGATCATGTCTTTCTCAAAAGAAATTAATTCCTTGATTAAAGGGGATAATTTGTTGTTTTAAAATTGAAATTCCTCACATTTTTATCTTTTCTTGATTCTGTATTTTTATTCAAAAAGAAAAAAAAGCTTTCCACCTTATCCTCTTTAGGAATTGTTTAAGTTTTTTGTAGTAGTTGAAGTATGTATTCATTCCTGTTAGGTATCTGTATATTTTTTAGAGAGTGTAATATTTTTAATTCCTGCATTATTGTTTTTTGCTTAGTGCTATATATATATATATATATATATATATATATTGTCATCCGCAGACAGATCTGTTCCGCTGTATCACAGCTCATCAGTACGGTTAGACTCCAATTGCTTTTTAACCCAGTGTTGAAACCTGACCAAATTGGCGTCAGTCAGTGATTCTACCTTTGGGCTATGGGCGTTCGGTGGAAGAAGGCACACCTTTTTAGCGCGTATATTATCATTATACGCGCCCAATAACCAGAGTGCTCTAATTCATTTTACTGAATGAGCAATGTATATAATATATAATTAAATTCGTTTTTTTATTTAAAATTAATATAGTTCACATTGCAACATGGAAATTTCTGTTTTGAGATTTTTACCTCGTCATCAGGCAATGCTAGATCATTGTTTTGAAAAGGGATACACACACAAATTTATGTGTGTGTATCCCTTTTGTAACAAAAATGGATACATCAACGGAAATGGAGTTTAGACAGGGGTTTTGAATAAGCTGACACTTTTGCTGTTAAGATTGAAAAAAGAAATCATGTATTCTCCAAAAATATAAACTTTTTTCAAATTTAAAGTGAATTTCTATACTGATTAGTTAAATTGAACACACACATAAATTTTTCTGTCTTCCCACATCCATATATAACAAACGTATTGCTTCTTATATTCAAATGAAAATCATTTTCAGAACAATGATCTAACATTGCCTGATGACAAGGTAAAAATCTCAAAACAGAAATTTTTGTGTCGCAATATAAACTATGTGTAAACTATATTAATTTTAAATAAAAAAACAAATTTAATTATAATATGCTCTACAATATTTGTTGTATTTTGCACTTTTATTAAAAAAAGTAATTGCTGGAGAACTCGGAATTGTAAAACTGTTGGTTATCTTCACCTGAATATATATATATATATATATATATATATATATATATATATATAACTTTATATAAAGGATTTTTGATTATTAGCTTGGATGATACATATTTCCCCGCTTTGATGTTCTTAACATAGCTCATCAGACCCAAATGGTACAACAGTAGGCAATCGAAATATCACCCCCCCCCCAAAAAAAAAATTTCTTCTATACTATTTGATTCTCCACGCCCACATGTCCATATCAGGACGGACATTTGTGATGTTTATATATGTTCAAGAGCCCCAAAGAAAGGAGAAGGCGAAGATATGGGAGGGTTGACGATTGATAAGTGCAAGGGAGAGAATAAGTTGAAACATAGAAAGAAAACGTGGGGGGGGGGGACCAACCAAAAGAAAAAGAAAAAAGGAGGTGGAAGCAGATAAAATCGGAATGGAAAGCAAGAAGCGAGGAAGGAAGGGACCAAGAGACACAATATAGATGGGGCAAAGAGATACAATCACAGGAAATACCGTATCACAAGAAATAAATGTTGATGCCATTTCTCCTGACAATGTCTCAAAACCCCTACCCGTTCTCATAGAAAAAAACCGAAAAAATTTAACTATGAAACTTAATTTCAAATCTATTGGGATATATTTGTGGTACGGAAAAAAACCTTATATCATAATTTTAATGTAATTTGAAAACATAATTGCTCTCACTATAACTCATCATAACTTAAAAGTTAATTCTAATTTACAATAATTTTAAAAACAATTGAAAATATCAAAATTAAAAATATAATAAAAGAAACAGCAGAAAAGAAAAGTTACCAGGAATTTATACCTATAAATTAAGGTCAACTATAGGGAATCTTTATGGTGAAAGTAAATCAAATCTCCTAATCTATATTATACTCTTAGTCGTAATGTATTCTAACTATAGTTAAAATAATAGCTCTCACTCAAAAATATAATTTCTTAAACTACTCTATTAAATTACAATCCTAAAGATTATCTAAGATACGAGTAATACTAATAATAGATAATAGTAAACCGGAGAATAGTAATAACAAATGAAACAATAAAGAGATAAGAAATCTCTGCATACCTACGCATAGACGTATATAAATTGTCATAACTGCACATAATCGACCCTCTAAGTACCAAGAACAAAGACCTTAGAAATAAAAAGAAAAGAAAATAGATCCCCCGCTATAAATGGTGGTAAATTAAACTTTCAGCGCTGCATAAAAAAACTATCGACACTGCAGAAGGTAAAGCAAAGAGGATCATATTAAAAGGGGGCACTAACATCAATACCAAATGTCAATAGTATTTTTTTTATGCTTGAATTCAATCCCTCACTACTTGGTATTAACCTAAGTGTTCATTTATATATCTACACATGCTCTCTAATATTAAGCACTTCTACACATGAATAGAGCACACATTAAAAACTATATTTTTTTTGTGTGTGTGCGTTTAAAAGGCCAAACAATTTTTCAGTGGTCAGACATTGAAGATCTCTGTATTACTACCACAACTCTAACATTCTTGCACTCCACTCCTCTTCAAACTGTTGCCTCTCTGTTTTCTGCTTTCCAACTTGTTGGAAGTCCTCCTCTGTAGTTTTTTAAGAACTCTTGTAAATCCTCTGACCCCAACTATCACACTATTAGCCTTTTACTGCTTTTCATCAAAGTATTCAAGGCTTTAATCAAAGCTGGTGCCTCAACAACATGAGTTCGCTAACTGGCCAGATTGGAGTGTCTTCAGGTGCAGTGGATATCAGCTCAGAAGAAGAAATTGAGAGTCGGGTCTAAGCATCCTACTAGATTGGATATGCCTTGTGGTGCAGTGACATCAGTCGAAGGAAGAAATTGGAGAGTCGGTTCAAGCATCCTACTAGATTGGATATGCCTTGTGGTGCAGTAGATATCAGCTCAGAAGAAGAAATTGAGAGTCGGGTTCAGCATCCTACTAGATTGGATATGCTTGTGGTGCAGTAGATATCAGCTTCAGAAGAAGAAATTGGAGAGTCGGGTCTAAGCATCCTACTAGATTGGATATGTCTGTGGCAGTGGATATCAGCTCAGAAGAAGAAATTGGAGAGTCGGGTTCAAGCATCCTACTAGATTGATATGCCTTGTGGTGCAGTGGATATCAGCTCAGAAGAAGAAATTGAGAGTCGGGTTCAAGCATCCTACTAGATTGGATATGTCAGTGGTGCAGTAGATATCAGCTCAGAAGAAGAAATTGAGAGTCGGGTTCAAGCATCCTACTAGATTGGATATGCCTTGTGGTGCAGTGATATCAGCTCAGAAGAAGAAACTGGGAGTCGGGTTCAAGCATCCTACTAGATTGGATATGCCTTGTGGTGCAGTGGATATCAGCTCAGAAGAAGAAATTGGAGAGTCGGGTTCAAGCATCCTACTAGATTGGATATGCCTTGTGGTGCAGTAGATATCAGCTCAGAAGAAGAAATTGAGAGTCGGGTTCAAGCATCCTACTAGATTGGATATGCCTTGTGGGTGCAGTGACATCAGCTCAGAAGAAGAAATTGGAGAGTCGGGTTCAAGCATCCTACTAGATTGATATGCCTTGTGGCAGTGGAGCACGTTCAGAAGAAGAACGTTGGATATCGGGTTCTGCATCTCACTAGATTGGATATGCCTTGTGGTGCAGTGGATATCAGTCAGGTGGCTAAAGAAATTGGAGAGTCGGGTTCAAGCATCCTACTAGATTGGATATGCCTTGTGGTGCAGTGGATATCAGCTCAGAAGAAGAAATTGAGAGTCGGGTTCAAGCATCCTACCAGATTGACATGCCTTAGGGTGCAGTGGATATCAGCTCAGAAGAAGAATTGGAGAGTTTCCTGGTTCAAGCATCCTACTAGATTGGATATGCCTTGTGGTGCAGTGGATATCAGCTCAGAAGAAGAAATTGGAGAGTCGGGTTCAAGCATCCTACTAGATTGGATATGCCTTGTGGTGCAGTGGATTGTGCTCAGAAGAAGAAATTGGAGAGCCTGGTTCAAGTATCCTACTAGATTGGATATGTTTGGTAAGGCAGTGACACTAGCTCAGAAGAAGAAATTGGAGAGTCGGGTTCAAGCATTCTACTAGATTGGATATGCCTTGTGGTGCAGTGGATATCAGCTCAGAAGAAGAAATTGGAGAGTCGGGTTCAAGCATCCTACTAGATTGGATATGCCTTGTGGTGCAGTAGATATCAGCTCAGAAGAAGAAATTGGAGAGTCGGGTTCAAGCATCCCACAAAATAGATTTGATATGCCTTGTGGTGCAGTAGATATCAGCTCAGAAGAAATTGAGAGTCGGGTTCCACATCCTACTAGATTGGATATGCCTTGTGGTGCAGAGTAGATATCAGCTCAGAAGAAGAAAATTGGAGAGTCGGGTTCAAGCATCCTACTAGATTGGATATGCCTTGTGGTGCAGTGATATCAGCTCAGAAGAAGAAATTGAGAGTCGGGTTCAAGTATCCTACTAGATTGGATATGCCTTGGTGGTGCAGTGATATCAGTCAGAAGAAGAAATTGAGAGTCGGGTTCAAGCATCCTACTAGATTGGATATGCCTTGTGGTGCAGGGATATCAGCTCAGAAGAGAACAGAGTTTTATTCAAGCATCCTACTAGATTGGATATGCCTTTAGGTGCAGTGGATATCAGCTCAGAAGAAGAAATTGGAGAGTCGGGTTCAAGCATCCATTGGGATTGGATATGCCTTGTGGTGCAGTGATATCAGCTCAGAAGAAGAAATTGAGAGTCGGGTTCAAGCATCCTACTAGATTGGATATGCCTTGTGGTGCAGTGGATATCAGCTCAGAAGAAGAAATTGGAGAGTCGGGTTCAAGCATCCTGCATTGGATTGGATATGCCTTGTGTGTGGATATCAGCTCAGAAGAAGAAATTGAGAGTCGGTCTGAAGCATCCTACTAGATTGGATATGCCTTGTGGTGCAGTGGATATCAGCTCAGAAGAAGAAATTGGAGAGTCGATTAAGCATCCTACTAGATTGATATGCCTTGTGGTGCAGTAGATATCAGCCTGGTGTAAAGAAGAAATTGGAGAGTCGGGTTCAAGCATCCTACTAGATTGGATATGCCTTGTGGTGCAGGTGATATCAGCTCAGAAGAAGAAATTGGAGAGGCTGGTTCAAGCATCCGCCTAGATTGATATGCCTTGTGGTGCAGAGATATCAGCTCAGAAGAAGAAATTGAGAGTCGGGTTCAAGCATCCTACTAGATTGGATATGCCTTGTGGTGCAGTAGATATCAGCTCAGAAGAAGAAATTGGAGAAATGGTTCACATCCTACTAGATTGATATGCCTGAAAAAGGTGGATATCAGTCAGAAGAAGAAATTGAGAGTCGGGTTCAAGCATCCCCATTAGATTGATATGCCTAGGGAAAGAGGGATACTAGCTCAGAAGAAGAAATTGGAGAGTCGCGTTCAAATTCTATTTGAATTCATTGCATTCACTTATACACAAATACTCTTGGGAAAGCTATTGACCCGTCTCTTCTTTTTTCAGATATGGGTTATATAGCAAAACAGATTGGGTTCTATAGCCTTGGTTGGCAACCAGTCTACTGCAGAAAGTAATGACAACCTACTGTGGGAAATTTTTTTTGCCTAGCCAGTTATGTTGCTTTCGAGACATGATAGACCAAGCATATCTCACATATGGAAATTAACTGACTGACTAGATTGGCATCTAGGTCCCACCCTTTTCTGTTGAAATAGTTGAATGTAACTGAAACTTCTTCTCCAAGAGTCTTTTTTCTTACACTTTTCACCTGTGAAACTCCCTTCTGTTTTCTGGCTTTCCTGATAGCTATAATTTCAAAAACTTTAAATGCAATATCAATTGTTGTCTTCTATCTTCTTGAATCCTATTAATCTTTTATCTTTTCCTCAATATCCCCCCCTGTATCCAGTCTTTTCTCTCACTCTAACCTCCTGTGTACTAGTGGTGGGCCTATCTTGCTTGGGGTGAAATGATTAATAAAAAACAATAATTCATATCATTGCATGTCACGTTTTCAGACAATCGTTTATTTAATCTTTAAAGTTAATACTTTACAGCTTACTTTCTTCTTGTTTCATTTTACAAACCTCATAATGCTTTTAGTTTTAAAAATGATGGAAAATGGGTGATTTATTTAAGTTTTCTAATTTTTAAATCATTTTTTAATCATTTTTCCCCCAAGCCAGGTAACAGTCACAAAGACAAAAGGGGTTACTGAGTGTGAGAGAATATGAGAAAAAACACTATTAAAGAGAGACAACAGTAAAAGAAGTGGAAGTAAGAAGACAGTAGATCACAATTGACATTGCTTCAATGAATGATTTTGTTTTCTACAGCTTCTCAACACTTTGCAGGTTATTTTAGCCAGAGAATATATTGATATTGTAAGAATTGTGTTTTTTTTTTTTTTTTAGGTAATAATAGTTTAGTGATCTAAGTCTTACTAATTAATCCATAGCTGGGGAGAGAACAGGTGGATTCATATATTTTCCAAGAGTATTTGTGCAGAAAGGAATATAATGAATCCAACAGGAAATGGAACTTGGCTCTCCAATTAACAATTAATTTTTGAAGATTAGATTTTCCCTACTCAAATACTTTTAAAACTCACTTGCATTTTTAATTTATTGATTTTTTTTTTTTTTTACAGTTTATTAATATTTTGCAGATTATGTAAAACCATAAATACTTATGGATTGTAAGAATTCCTTTTGGGGGTAGAGATAACAATCATTCAGTGATACAAGTATTACTAATTAATCCATAGCTGGGAGAAGAGGTGAATCTATCCCTTTCTGAGGGGTATGTACATATGTATATATAATGAACCCAACTGAAATTGGAAATCAAATCTCTGATTAAAAATTTTAAGTCATTATCCATTCCATTACCCACACATGCAACCTTATAGCACCAGGTATTCCTAAGCAGACACCAATCTGGGTAATGACCAGACTCAACATTAGTTAACATGATGATCTTATGGGAACTGGTGTTTCATATTATTATTATTATTACATAGAGGAGAGAACAAGAGAGACAATGTGCTTTAAGGATGTTGTTTAAAAGCAATTTTAAAACTCTTGCTATTGATGCTGAGAACTGGGAAACTTTGACAGAAAATCAATCTATGTGAAGGAAAATGACAATAGATGATTGTGTGGTATTTGCAGGAAAGAGGGTTGATTGTACAATCTCTAAATGGCCTTTTAGAAAGCAGGGCATGACCACAATCCTTGATAATCTTCAGCCTGCACATATCTGTAACATTGGTGGTAGATTCTTTTTATCCAAACCAGAACTTTCTTGTCATCTAAGAACCCATGACGGTAAGCAATCCCAAGCAGACTATGTTGACAGCCATCTACCAGGAGTTATAAGAAAGTTATATCAGTTCTGTGACAAAGTATATAGGTCAGCAGCAGATCGGAAGAGTCACGAGAGCATGCATATGCACCATATAAACTTGAGTAACATACATCACTCTTTATTCAGCCATAGCTGCAGGAAAACCTTCAGAATTACCTATGTGATCATGTCTAATTGTTCCAAAATGAAAGAGATGTGCTTCAGAGGTGAATCAAACCTTTTGAATAACCTATGTGCTCATGGCTAATCATTTCAAAATGGAAGCTATAACTTTTTCTGACGAAAAGTGACAAACATACACACACACACATTTATATATATATGTGTGTGTAATAGTGTATCTTAATATGACTGAATACAAATATGTGCACATGTATGTGTATGTAAAAGGAAATGCTTAAATGACATGTGCAGATATGTAAGTTCATAATACCATAAATTAATATGTGCATATATATATATATATATATATATATATATATATATATATATATATATATATATGTGTGTGTGTGTGTGTGTGTGTGTGTGTAACAGAAATGAATCTATATGTATAAATTTATGTATATATGTAAGAATTAATGCCTGTATAAATGAATGTATGTATGTGTGTCTCCTTTCTAGCCTTTGTCTGAATTCCCTTTTCTTTATGCAATTCCATGTCAGTACCTATTAATATTCTATGTGAATATTTTTTTTTTAATTTCTTTTAGCTTTTTCCTTTTTACTGTTTTTACTATTTTTTTTTTTGTTGCTTTATTTCAGTGCTGCAAATTTATGACCTGTTTCATGGATAGGAGGGCGGAGTTTTCCTTGTTCCTTAAAAATTCAATTTTCTAGTTTTTCATTTTATTTTTTGTTCTTTTAAAAGAACAAAAGACACATATGTCATTTATAGTCAAGTAATGTAATGTTTTGCACATTTGCATACAGAAATACAGAGGTTAGCTACATTTAACTTAATCTAGCAAAAAAGCTAAATGAGGGAAGGAAGACTGTGTTGCATCAGTCTTTCAAGAAGAGAGAACTTGACTGTCTTGAAAATAAGCATTCAAAATATTGTCAGTTTATTTATTTATTTATTTATTTCTCTGGGCTGAAATATGATGTCAGTTTTTTATTCCTGCAAAATCTTCGTGGACCATAAGGAGGGCTATAACCTCACAAAGTAAATCTGTTGTAGGTTCAAGAGCAAATGAATTTTTATGGAGGCCAAGTTGTTAGCCCAGTACCAAAGACAGATAGCCAGCGTTTCTGGGCTAAAGAGCTGTAACCACAATCCTGTATGACTTAGAGAAGAAGTGGTTCCACACCTTTTCTAAGGGCATTAGTATAAAGTAAACTATTGTAACTGGATTTTGAACTTAGTTTGCCTATTGCATTCTTTGTGTCATTAAATATTATGCACTTCCAGAGCTCAAATTGGAGATCCTCCTGAGTATGACAAAGCAACAAGGCTTCTGATCAGAAAGTTTTGAGGTGTGTAGAACTGTATTATGTTTATCAAATTGGCCTTGCATCAAATACAACCGAATTTCTTACAATTTAGAATTATCAAAAAGTTGAACAGATAAAACTGTCTCATTTGTTTAGTAAGGGAAAATTAATCTATCAGGCAGCATAACCTCCACTTTGTGTGTATGAAATTATTAAACCGTGAAAATGTTCTAAGAGAAATTTAGTAGTAAAGAGTTTAAAGTACTCAGTTCATTTGTTTTAGCAAAGTGTGATTTGAGCAGAAAAAGATAAGTCTATGTTTCACTGTGTATATCAACAAAGTAGTAGTAACATCTTTCTTTCACACTTTCTTTTTGCGAATGGTGAGTAAGTGAGGAGGAAGAAGAGATAAAGAGAGCAGCACAAGAGAGAAAGCGAGAGGGTGTTGAAATAGTTAAATGTAACTGAAACTTCTTCTCCAATAGCTTCTTTTCTCACACTTCCCACCTGTGGAACTCCCTTCTGTTTTCTGGCTTTCCTGATAGCTATAATTTCCAAAAATTTAAATGCAACATCAATTGTTATCTTTTATCTTATTGAATCACATTCATCTTTTATCTTTTCCTTAATATGCTCTGTATCCAGTCTTTTCTCTCACTCTAACCTCCTGTGTACTAGTAGTCATTCTGCCTTGCTGGGGGTGAAATGTTTAATAAAAAACAATTCATATCATTGCATCTCTTTTTTGTAGACAATCATTTAATTCATCTTTAATAAGAGTCTCTATTCGAATGACAGTCAACGATTTTTTTGCTACATTGTGACTGTCATCTCTGTTTTCTGCTCTCTTGTCTCTGTTTGACTCAACTTTGTTTCTCTATTTTATCAAAAAGCAATTTGACATTAGCTTGTTACTTTTTCTCAGTTTGTAAATCACTCTCCTTTCAGTGGTTAAAATATATTTCATGCAGTTTGCCTTTTTCTTTTTCTTCAGCATGGAGCCAATCCCTTTTTCTATTGGTCGAAAATAGATTTTTGCACTGGCTTGTGAATTTGAAAACAGTGAAGAAAAGAGTTATTTTTATTCTGTATTCACCACCTTTTTTAATTGCTGTTGTTCCTGGCACAGAGTGGTAGCACTTGTTAGGGTCCTGACTATGGGCAAATAGTGAATCTGCAAATGTGGATTAAAATATGAAAATATAATTACAAAAAATTACCCACAATACATTTTCATCGTATTTTTTTAAAATTACCAGCAATACATTATAGAAAAAAAACAAAAAACTACAAGCAATACCTTTAAAAAAGAAAATTACCAAAGTTTACAAGAAAATGAAATTTTGACATTAAATGACTAATAAGGGTTTGATATGCTAGTAAACAAACAAAATGAATTAATCAAATGGTAGGAAAATGCAAAATTTTTTTGACCACTATTGCAGGCCACAGAACAATGGCTATTTCAGCTGAAGGAGTCTCTTTTTCTTTCTGTTCCATAATACTTCAAATAATGATGATCTGAGAGTTGTAATAAAAAGCAACGGAAATAAAACAAACTTAATACTGGTAAAAAAAAAAGTAATAATAATTCAGTACTTACTATACTTAACTTAGCTTTAGTAAAAGACTAAATAAAGAAGATTGTGTTTCACTAATTTCTGTAGTAAGAAGAACAGAAACAAATTGTCAACTTTGAAAACAAAGAAGATTATTTAAGCAAAAGTCTTTCAGTCAGCTTGCCTTGAAAATCAATTTTCAGAATACTGGCTTTTACCAAGATTCAAACAGTGGACATTAACATTTGGGTAAATGTATAACTGTCTTGCCTGCAAGGCTGGCCATATACATGAATGTGTGCCTTGATAGCCATAGAACATAATTTTAGGTTTTACTAAATTTGGTGGTTCTTTTATTCACATTCTTGACTTCAAAATTATTAAGATTTAAATTTAAAGTCTGCAGTTAACAAAAAGAATTCATCTTGATGTCCTCTGCAGTTAATTTTGGAATTTAAAACATCTATAATATATTTCCCACCCAGATTTAAACATCTGCTTTTAAAATCAGAATTCACCAAGGTAAATTTAGTTAAATTTGTATTTCATTTTTAGATGAGTAATTGTCTACAATTCTTTATCTCCCCAAGTTTTTATTTCATTTTTAAGGTGAGTAATTCTCTACAATCATTTACAACTTCTCATACAAAAAAGGAAATAAAAAAATTAATGAAAGCAGTACAACCTATCTAAGATTGAATATTGAAAATATATAATAATGAATACACCATTGATGTCTTTTGAGATAGTGATCTAGTAAATATAAGAGTGGCCCTAGGTTTATTTCTTGAATCAGTTAGGGAAATAGTGGTTCATCAGGCACAAACATCATTGTATACTGTCAGTTTTAAGAGACTATATTTTTGTGCCTAAATAAATATGCATGTGAAGACATTGCCTTTGATGTTGCTGCATTGTTTTCTTTCCATCCAGTATACTTCTTCTTAGTGGTTAGCCTCGGTTTCTTTTCTCTTCATTCCAGCCCTCCATCTAAATTGCCTCTCTGTGTGAATGATTGTTAGCGATGTCATCCCACCTCTCATTGCCCATGTCCATCACCTGTCTCATGTTTGTTTTGCAGATGTCCTTGAAGCAAAGATGAGGTTTTCTTCTTGCTGTTGGCCAGTTAGCCATCCAGTAGAAGCTCTGGAATCCTCCCATCTGGCATATGGTGTACATGTCTAAGCCAACAGAGCCATCACTGTTAGAGAAGATTATTTGGGCTAAATAAGTGGGTGCAGGATGTGTGTTGTGGCTTGGAACGAGAAATCAGAGAGCCAAGTTCAAATTCCAGTTAAATTCTTTGCATTTACTTACATGCAAATACCCTTGGGAAAGGTATTAATCTATCTCTTTCCTTCAGTTATGGGTTAAATAACAGGACAGATTGGCTTCTACAGCCTTGCTTGGCAACAAGTCTAATGCAGAAAGTAACCTACTGCGGGGTAATCTTCTGCCTAGTCAGTTATGTCTCTTTCACCTTTTCGATATAATCACCTAAGCGTGTATCATGTATGACACTTGACTGGCTGAACTGGGCACAAGTGTGAACTATGATCACTGGGACAAAATAATACAATCAACAGATATCCCACATCAGCCTAACAATGATCACCTGAAGATGGCCAGAGCATACTTGGCCAAAATGTTGTTTTTTTAATCACACCTAAAACAGGATTTTCCCAACCTGGGTGCTATTCCACATTGGTATTTTTTAGTATACCATAAAGTCAGTTTATGAATCATTAACAAACTTTTACCAAACAATTTTGGTATACTTTTGAATAATTGCTCTACAAGTGGGTGTTGGAAGATTTTTCTCATGTTAATGGCAAAAAAGGTTGTGAACAGTCAAGATGAGAAGAATGGTCTGAAATAAATAAGTCTCGTTTGTTTAAACAGGATATTTCTCATGATTTATAGCCACAGTAGTGTATTGCAATTTGGTGGTGGGGTCAAATATGGTGTTTATGAGTAATTAATCTTTCTTTGTATTCTTGCAAATTCTGCAAAACAAAGTCAATATATTTGCTTATTTATTATCAGTCATTTTGTCATTCTAATTCAGGACTCAAACTTTGCTTGGGTTTAAGGTTCCAGTAATAATGGGCCTTTGTCCAACTATGCTAGCCCATAATATTTTGTTCAGAATTTTTGGAATTTAAAGATTTCCTTCTCTTAGACTGGTTTATATAATTTTATATAACCATTATGATAAGCACCAATGTGAGTGCACACACACAGAGACACACAAGTGACATGGAAAAGTTTTTGCTCATTAAAAAAAACAAAAACATTGTTTATACAAAATTTAAATAAAATGAAACAATCTAGGTACAAAATATGGTGCAGTGGAAGTGTTCTCGACTCATAATCTGTCGAGTGAGTGAACATGGTTAAATGTAAAGAAATGGCAGAACTGCCCAACAAACAGATTTGACAAAGTTTTTAATAAACAATAACAAGAAAACTAAAAGAACTGGGCAAAAAATAATATAAATCAAGCAAACAATATATGTAAAGTAAATTAACATTAATAAGGAAAAGCAACAGTAATATGGCAAAAAAAGTTCACAAACTAAGAATTGGGGTTGGCACACAAGCAAATTTAGATAAGGGAATGTAGCATTCTGACTCCAAGACAAGACAGACTGGGATGAAGTCAGATGACATCAACAAGTGGGCTATCTTATTGCACAAGATCATAGCATGCATTTGTGTGCTTCTGCCTATAAATTGGGAAGAGGAACATGTTTTTTTTTGCAGTCATTCCCAATAGAATTGGAACCAACAAAAGCTTTCAAAATAGACATTTTAAAAGTATATATAAATATATACAAAAATACAAAACAATGGAGAGGAAGTGCAAAAAGGAAAAGTAAATTAGTTG
Organism: Ascarosepion bandense; assembly: GCA_037127315.1. Taxonomy (NCBI): domain Eukaryota; kingdom Metazoa; phylum Mollusca; class Cephalopoda; order Sepiida; family Sepiidae; genus Ascarosepion; species Ascarosepion bandense. Next base: position 1,393,544 of record JBBBDQ010001346.1, on the reverse strand, counting down.
CTTTAGTTGTGCATTAAAAAAATATTGCAACAAAATAGAAATAAAAAAGATTAATTGGTTACCACTCCTCACTGCCAAAGGGTGAGAAATATAATTACTACCAAGGAATAAGTTGAACCAATATTCCATTTAAGCCCAGAAGCCATTTCTTCTGCTTATAGAGGGGAGGCTGTTTAAACTTAATATAAATAGTCTCAATAATTCTTAGATGGTAATCTGAATGCACTTTGCTAATTATGGTAAAAAGATTTCTTGAATCAGATTCTTTAATAAGTCTTCAGCAATAGCAGAATTAGAAGTGTTCGCAGGCATATACAAATGTTCAAGGATCTTAGCTGATATGTTCTGATCAATCCTAGTTTCCATTCTTTGATTAATTCTGTCAATATATTAAGGAACACTTTGACATTAACTTTTGTTTACTTCCAAAGGAGTCTATATTTGCATACAGATATTGTTCAAGTATTTTCAACCATGCTTTTGGTTATTTACAAGATCCAGTGTTGTGTAAACATGCTATTTTACTATCTACATGCAATTATTAAATGCTTTTAAAACTCATTATGGCCATTGTGCTTTATACTGAAGTCATTGGTATGTCACTGACAAGCAAGATTCTTCTTGGTAAAATGTGTTAGAAGTTGAATACAGTTATAACTACAGATTCAGTGTTGAAGATTTTGTTTTGAGTGGGATTTTTTATTTTATGGTTATGGCTTCTAATATCTCTATTCTTTGTTTACAGTTAAGATTCTATAGTATACAGTTCTTATATACTATATAAAAAAAAAAATCCCCCTCTTGTAGGCAAACAAGTTAATTAAAAATAATACTTAACTTTTTTTTATTTAAACATATCAATAGAATCTACTACTTTAATATGCATTAATATTTTATATATATATATATATATATATATAATATCCAAAATGAAAATGGTATATAGGCAAAATCCCAAAACAGATCATATTAATATTAATATCATTAATATTAAAAATGATCCTGGTAGAGGGCTTGATGGAAATAGTAGTACACACTCCACCCTCGTCTATTGAACAGGTTAAGAGGCTCATCTCTTGTTCCCTGTTTAAGATGTGGTTTCCGGCTTTCTCTTTTCCAATCTTCTCACTGTTTTTTTTTTTTCAATTGGAGTAGATAGATCTATCTATTGCCCGGTTCACACTCCACCCACGTCTATTGAACAGGTTAAGAGGCTCATCCTCTGTTCCCTGTTTAGGATGTGGTTTCCGGCTTTCTCTTTTCCAATCTTCTCACTATTACGTAGCCCCCTGCACATCAGTGGCATTACCGCCTTGCTCGGGGTGATCCGATTAAAAAAAAAAAAAAAATGTGTTTATTTTTGTAATTTTTGTAGTTTTCAGGGTTTTATTTAAAAATATCTATATCTATAGAGAGAGAGAAATAGTGAGTGATTCTATCCTTCTCTGCCTGATGTAATATTGAATAAAATAATATTTTTTCCTTGTTTATTAGTTTGGTCATTAAATCATCTTTATTGATTTATTATGAAAGGTTGTATCAATGCATTAAAATGACAGGTAAGGCTCATACATGATACATGCTTGGGTGATCATGTTTGAAAGAGACATTACTGACTAGGCAGATTTTCTCACAGTAGGTCACCATTACTTTCTCTGGTAGACTAGTTGCCATCCAAGGCTATAGAACCCAATCCTTCCTGCAATTCAACCCATAGCTGGAGGAAGAAGCAATGGATTAATACCTTTCTGAAGAGTATTTGCATGTAAATGAATGCGACAAATTTAACTGGAATTTGAACTTGGTTCTCTAATTATAATAGAGAATATATATATATATATATATATATATATATAGTCTTCTCTACTTGACAACATATTTATTGCAATAAAAACGGGAATTAATCTTTATAAAGTTGAGTTATTGCTTTTTTAATAACAAGATTAAAAATTTAAAAATTCTTTGATTACATGTGGATAAAAATTTAAATTTAAAATAAAAATAAAAAATAATGAAATGCAGGAAGAAGAAATCAAAGGGGCGTAAATCATGAGTTAAAAATTTAAATATTTAAATATTACAAGTGCATAAAAATGTAGGGAAAATTAAAATTTTATGATTAAAAATTTTAAATAAAAATATATTAAAAAAGTTTGCCTAATGCATGAAACTCTGAGTCATGCCATAGACATAGGATAATATGTATATTTATTAATATATATATATATATGTATATGTATATATGCATATCAGCAGACAGATCTGTCTTGCTGTATCACAGTTCATTAGTATGGTTAGACATATGATTGCTTCTAGCCAAGATTGAAACCCGACTAAATTGACATCAGTCAGCAATTTTAGCCTCTGAGCTCAGGCCACTCAGTAGAGGAAGGCAAACTTTAGCATATTATATACAATGTAAACACATGCCAGTAGCTGAGAGTGTTCTAATTCATTACTGAATGAACAATGTGTAAATGCATGAGTAGCTACTGCTTTTTTTTAAAGTTTACCATTCCTTCATATATATATATATATATATATATAAAAATACACAACCACCTTTATTATAATAGAGAGGATATTAATTACAGTTGTCTTTTCTACTAGTATGTCAGAAATAGGGAGTTACTCATGATTGTTCAGGGCATAGGTTGGTAAACCTTCTGTTCCCTTAATTGATTTATTCTGCCATTTATACAAGAAAGACATAGTAATCATTACAATTGTAAAAAAAAAAAAAAAAAAAAAAATACTGGTGCAGATAGATCATTCAAGTACCTTAGTCTCTAAGGGAAAATGGTGTGGAAACCAAAACTGGACAAGCTTGGGTACATTAAACAAAGTGGAAAGTGTGTGGACATTAAATCTCCTAAAACATCTTAAACTGAGTCTTTGTTGAGCCACGGTAGAAAGGCTGCTACTCTAAATGATGCTGAATCTGAAACTAACAAAGATGATGAATGACAGACTTGACAAAACATATAGGAAGATACATAGGGATATACTTGGTGTATCATGGTTACAACACAAAAAAAGGAGCTTTAGAGAAAACTTCAAAATATGATAGACTCAGTATAGAATAAAAAAAAGCAATTCATTGGGCACATTTGAGAAGGAAAGTATAGTTTAGTAAAGTACTCTTTCGGGAATCTCAGCACATATAATATTAGAGGGGTGACTGACTCAAATGTCTATCGATCAGCTAAGAAAGGTTTGAGGAGAGAACAACTAATGAAGATCATGAGACAGGGAGAAGAAGTTCACTTGAAGTGGAAGAGAAAGCCAGTCAGATGATGCTTTTTATTAACATTAATGAAAAGAATGAGAGTTTCTTTCTCAAAAACTGATATTCACAGTCTAAGTTTGGATCCACACGTCCCCAAAATTCTGTGCACATTGAAATATTAATGCATAACGTTCCTATATCTGTTTGCACATAAGACTGGGATGTCGTTAGAGATGTGAAGTCTTTTCATATGAGGCAACAAACAAACACATTTGAGTGTTCTTTGTCAACATGATTTATTTTGAAGAGTGAAAAACTGATGACGATCATGGCTGACAAAAAAGAATGGAAGAAATTAATCAAGGGTTTTGAATTTGCTCAAAATAGAAGCAGGCGCAGCTAACCACATGACAACTTTAGTAACCATTAGTGAAAGGCAAGAGAATTTCTTTTTTTTTTCTTTCTTTCACATTCTAAGCTCAGATCCATTAAGTCTGCCACATTTCCTTACAATCGAGTATACATTAAAGTATTAACACTTATCATAGCTATGTATCTGTTCACATCGCAGTTTTATCTACAGGTTCATATTAAGCAGCAAAAAAGCAAATTTATTTCTTCTTTGTCAACTTAGCTGATTTTGATATTAAGATAATGGCTAGCTAAACTATTTCTGAGTACATTTGTCTACTAATCTGGTTAGCTAATCCCTGTTGCAGACACCTGCTCAGGCACATTTGTATTTCTTCAACATCCACAGCACCAACTTGTGACTACTGAATGCACTTAAGTTACAGTTTCTGGAAGAGAGCATACAATATGCTGCGATTGGTAGTTGAACAAGTGTTAGAGGGACCAACAGAATATAATTGAACTTGAAAAGAACTTATTTTTGTCAAAGGAGAAAAAGAACAAGCGATGATTTTAGTCAAAGTTGGAATGCGAAAAAAAAATGTCACAAAATATAAACAATGGCATATAATTTAATTAATGTCAAAAGCGAAAAATTGCTCGTTGTTATATTTCAAGTCAATTGTCAACATTGGTTTGCAGATTATACAGGATATGTCATTCTGGTATAAATCCCAAGGTCAATAGACTCAAACCCTCAGTTGTGATGACTTGTAGCATTATGCTAGCGCAATCATGGACAGCTTCCAAACAGTTTTGTATAAATAATTCACTCACAAGTTTTGATTAAACCCATATTACAGTTTTTCGATTTTGGAACTGTGGTTTTCCACTCCATTGTTGTGGTTTGACGTGATAAATAAAGACACAAAACATCTTTTTTGAAAATTACCATTTTTTTAGGAAACAAGTTTAAATATTAAGTTTAGGTTCAAATACATAATGTTGGAATTTTATTAGTAAAAACCTCATAGCATTATAAAATTCAGAATTTACAAACTGTATATTGATAAGATCCATGGTATTATTACTAAATCCTTGTATCATCAAATAAGACCTTCATTTACTTCAAAGGGAAATTATACTGAACAATTTAGCTATATTATTATGTAATATGTTATGCAGTAGCTTACAGTCATCTCACATTAAATACACTGGTTCTCCTCTGATCACCAAAGTTAAGCAACATTGAGTCTGGCCTCTATTTAGATGGGTGGCAGCTTGGGAATGCCAGATGCTGGAAGCATTCTTGATGGATGTGCGTTGTGGTGCAGTTGATTTCTTGGAACGAGAAATTGGGGAGCTGAGTCCAAATTCCAGTTGAATGCCCTGCTGTCACTTACACGCTAATAGTTATGTGTTAAATAACAGGACAGATTGGATTCTATAGCCTTGGCTGGCAACCATTCTACCAGAGCAGGTAATGCAACCTGTTGTGGGATAATTAAAATACTGTGGCGTACATTCAGGGCTCAGTGAAAACAATAATATCACTGTTGGTCATCCACTGCATCCCTGACTGCCTCCGGTAAGTCTTGCTTATGTCGTGCCACCAAATCCTAATGGAATGGGAAAAGAGAGTGAGGCTGATGATCATGCACAATTTTCCCTCACTTAAATCCAATTAAAGAATAAGTCAGGACTTTTACCATCACTTCAAAACCCTGCAGCGATGGACAAGTGGCAAAAATGCAACAGGTGTGGATCCACTGGCAGTCACAGCCACAACTCTGCTGCAACAGGCTCTTCCATACAAAGATTGACCTTATCAGCCACCTCTGCACCCACCCAAAAAAAGCCCTTAGTGACTAGAAGTCATGGTCCTCCTCGCCTGCAAGGGACAAACATCCTGTTATACAGTGCAGTACTTTTAATGTGATTTTCAATAAATAATGCAAATTTAAAACATTTTGTCTTATAATTTTGTACCCAGCAGTATTATAGTATTATCTACACTTTTATTTGTTTTTTATTTTTATTAAATATGATCTTATACATTTTTTGTAATCTTTTACAATTTTTACACTGTTTTTGCTTATCAAATACAGTCAAAAAAAAAAATTGCACATTTTGCTTGTGGTGATTCATAATTAGAATTCTGGTTTGAATATAATTTCCATTCAATATATCAAATACAAAAAATATCAACTTTATTTGGATTTATTCCTGAAACAGTAAAAATCTTGAAGTAAGTTTGTAACCAGAAACTTGTGGAAATTAGGTATCTGTACATTTTTCAGATGAGCTTTTAAAAGTAAATGCTCAAAAATTGGTAAAAGATACGAGTCTAATTTGTGGTGTTAGTACTTATCTTATTAAATTCCAGCTTTCACTCTGAGTGCAACATTGATTTTAAAAAATGTTAAAACATCAGTCTGACCGTACTTTCCATTGTTGCTATACATTTATAGAATCTCTCAAGACTGATATTATACATTTTTGACAAATTGACCTTATTAAGATTCGAAACTTAGTCTTATGACTGGAATTCTAACATTTTAACCACTCAGACATATATCCACTTATCTTGATATTAATGCATTGAAAACTGCTTGTATTTATTTTCTGTTTGTTAAACATCCCTTAATGGTGGATGCTGGTATATCTAATAGCCTACCATTATTTATTTTCTCTCTAGAACAATTGTTAAATGAGTACAATGCAGAATTGAAAAAACGTTAAACTTGGATTTTCTAAGCTGAACATTTCTTTCTCTCTGATTTGCTAATAAGTGTGATATAAGAAACTTTTCAAGAGGTTAATATTGGGTAATATATGTAGGAGGGTCATCAAAGAAAACTAAGTATGGTGCTATCTATAGACCAGGGAAATAAAAGAAAGGATTTTTACAATTTCAAGATCATTATCTTGAAGTTAGTCTCCTTCTGCCAAGGACTCTTCAGAAACAAAGACATAACTTGTGGTGCTTAGAAAGAAACACATTGCTCTCTCAAATGCTTACCCCTTTTCATTTCTTAACTGGCTCTCTCACATCCAAAACTCTCTCCTTCTTTTCTTCCATCCATATTTTCCCTATTCCTTCACTCTTCTCTTTTTCCATGTATCTCTCTTTCTGCTCCCACTTCTCCTCTTCTTTATTTCTAGTTTCTATATTATCTCTTTTTGTTTTCTTTTCTTTCATCTTTCTCTTATCATTTTCCTTTTGTGTATTGTAAGTCTGTTTGAAAGTGATTCCCAATTTTAATACATTTCTTAAGCTCATGACCAACAAAATATTCTTAAGTACTAAAAAGAAAGAGTTGATTCCCCAAATGATTAGTTCAGTATTTGGGACTGTGAGTGAGCCAAAATTACCACAAATTTTATTTTCTGAAACCAAAGAATATATTAAAAAAAAAAATGATTTCTACTTTAAGATTATGTTATTGAGGAGATAATTTTCAACTAAATTGATGGAAATTAACAATTTGCAAGTAGCATTTTTTAATGCTATATTTCATTTTTGTTGTGTTTATTTCGGGTTTTATTTTTTATTTATTCTTTCATTTTTATGTTTTAACTTTTGTTTTATTTGTATTGTGTTTATTTTTTCCTTTGATGAGATTTATATACATCTGATAACATTTTGAAATACAGTGAATGAATATTTTCTCTATTTTTGTTGTCATCAGATCTCTCCATGTTTGAGGTAATTTCTCACATTTTACTGTCAGTTTTGTACTTTCTCTCATTCCTTATTTTTCGTGATTTTTAAAAAATTTTCTTTGATGTTACTGTGTTTCGCTCACTTTCCCTATCAACTAACTCTTTCTTCTTTCCATCATCTATCTTTCCCTCACCATCATCTTTCTTTTCCCCCATTATCTCTTTTCTCCTCGATCATCTTTCTTTCCTTCCACATCATCATCTCTTTCCTTCTACATCGGCTCTCTCTCCTACTTCTTTCTCTCAGCTATTTATCATATTTGTTTTCCTTTAAAATTGATGTCTAACAGAAACTGTTTTCCTGATCCCTTTGTCGAACCATCTGTGGTAAGCATCCTTTCCCCAATGGCAGAGATTTGTAACATTAGATACTTTTTGTTGTTGTAACTACTCTCTTTATGCTCTCTCTCTCTCTCTCTCTCTCTGTCTTTCCTCCACATTCTTTTCCAATTTTTTTTTATCTGTTTTAGTTTCTTTTTTTACATTTTTATCCTCCATTATACTCAATTGATCTGTTAACCTCATGTCTATTATTAAAGCTTTTACTAATGCTTTTACATTTTTATTCCATAAGTTTTTCGTCAATCTTTAATATTTTAAAAATTGTCTTTTCTTCTGCAACTCCTGCTGGCTTTTACACTATTTTTCTGAATGACTTTTGCTTGGAGTAAGAAAAAATTCCATAAAATAAAGCAAAAAGAATTACAATACATTTAACATTTTACATGACACTGACAAAGCCATTTTCTTAATGTCCATTTTTGTTATCTGTAAATAAAAATGTGTATCCCACTGGTCAGGTGCTTCTGCTATTCATCTTCAGATTCTTGACAAATACAAAAATGAATCTGCAATTTAATTGATCCTGACTTGGCATCTCAAATTCAGTCACTTTCTTACTGATGTAACATGGCTTCTTTGACAAGTTTTTTCCCTGGTGCCTCGACCACATGGATTTAAGTGTGTTACTAGATTGACATCTAGGCCCCACAATTTTACAGTTTAAATAGTTAAATGTTACTGCCACTTCTACTACAACAGTTTTTCTCTTTTTCACTTCCTGCCTGTGGAACTTCATTTCATTTACTTGCTTCCCTAACAGCTACAATCTCCAAATATTTAAATGCAATGTCAATTGCCATCTTGTATCTCCTTTAACCCTGTTCATCTTTCATCCTTTCTTCCATACTCTCTGTCCCTAGTTTTTTTCTCTCAGTGTAACCATCTGCACACTCATGGTGTCCCCACGTTGCTTGGGGTGGGGTGGGGGTATTATTAAAAAAAAATTATATATTTATGTTATAATAATATTAACAAAAATTGCATTTTGCTAAAAGTGATGAGTCCTAACCAATGTATCTCTGGAGGTTAAGTTTCTAAGAAAGCATTATTTATAAGTGATATGTACAATATAAAGAAATAGCATTAATAACAAACAAAATAAAATATTCAGTCTTATCTTTACAACTTAGAGTTTCACAGATGGTATCTCCATATTAGTGTCTTAGATAATCCAGTGGAGTTTATTAACAAATATCATATATTGCTAAGAAATTTAAAAAAATAAAAAAAATTTTATGCAACATATTGTATCTGTTAATAAATACAATTTAACTAAGTACCTGATGAGCAGATAACATCCACAAAACATTGAGTTGGAAGATAACTTTCAAACCATTCATAACTTTCAAACCATTTAATTCATTTGTTTACTGAAAATATTTATTTGCTTTTTATACATTATGAAATAGAAATTATGTTTTATTCAAACTACAAGATCTAGTAATTTGGGGTAATGTGGCCTCTTGCCACCATAAGATCTCACAAGCTGCTCATATTTTCTTAATCCACTAGATCCAGTAAAATGAACTCTGGGTACTGTAGCCTTTTGCCATCATAAGATCTCAAAAACTGCTTATATTTTATTAATCTACTAGATCCAGTAAAATGAATTTTGGTTACTCTAGACTTTTTAAGTAATTTGGGGTACTCTAGCCTTTTGCCACCATAAGATCTCAGAAATTGCTCCTATTTTATTTATCCAATAGATCCAGTAAAAGCATTCAACTGCAGATTTACATTATTATATGAATTATATTTCCTTATATTTGACCATTTATAAAAGTGCTTTCTACCTTTTGCATCTGAAATGGTGAAAGTCTGGATGACGGCACTAAAAGAATTATGCATAAATCTTATCAGCCCCACAGCACTTAGTTGAAGTCTTTGTTGATAAAGAAGAAAAAAAAATTGTTTCACAGATTTTGCCATGAGCCAATTTGCTTTCCTTTGAAATCTTTTTTTTTTTTGCATGTCCAATCTCAAACTGTTTCAACATGAATCCAAAAATTGTCTGCATTTTATATTGATTGGCATCTCATGGAAATGACATTCACAAATGTCATTTTGTTTATTTTTAATTTTCATTCAGACTTTTCTAGAAAGATTTTCATTGCAACCTGGATTTGGTTAAAACTAATTAGTGTTAACATTCTAAGAATCAAAATACTTTGGTAATATGCACACATGCATTTATGTGTATGTTCATGATAAATATTTCTTCATTTTATTTGTACAATATTATATTTTACAGTATTTTTTCATAGATATTTGATTGGAAGTATGATAAGTATACCTTTTGGTCATTTTGAATAGGTGTGTGTATATATATATATGTGTGTGTGCAGGTTTCATTGAAAATGACAGAAGAGTTATCATTTTATATAATTTTTTGTATGTTCATATAATTTTTTGCTTCAGAACTCAAATTATATAAGAATTGTCCAAAGATTTTGTATTTTTGAGGACTTTCAACTATACTTTTAGCAATTGACAAGAATGAATATTGTTTTACTTGTCACTAAACATGTGTAAAGTTTATGCATATAGAGTGATATGTGTGTTGTGTTCTGAACACAGTAAGCACATTATTACTGTGTTCATAATTGATATTAACAAGTGTTGGATTTCTCATTTCTACTATTTTTAAGCTTTTGCATATGGATGATGCAATTATGTAGATATTATGGATTATTCTATGTCTAAAGCACTTGGTGTTTCATGCATTACACAATCATCAGGTTGATATTAGAAACTGAATGTTTTTAGATTTGAATTTTTTTTTCAAATAAAATTTAGATATAAAAATGTTCAGTCCATAATATGTACCTGATGATTGCACTGAAGCTCTGAGTCATTCATAGCATAATCTGTATATTTATTAATATATATATATATATATATATACATAATTAAATATTTACTGATCTTACTCTGAGTGACACGGAGATTGCATCAACTCATCAAAGAATTTGTAAATCATCTAAATGATAATGACTTATCTCAATTTTTTCTTTCACATATTTAAAGAAAAATATTAGTTCAAATTCAAACATTACTGCAACAGAAAGCTGTTGTTATATTAAGTACATGCAAATGTTTCCATCACTGTTTTTTGAGGCTCAATGGCCTCCAGAGTAAAGGGAGTTGATGCTGCTTAATTTTCAGCTTAAAACGGATTTTCTTATTTTTCTCACTGCTTATAGTAGCTTTATGGATGAAGTGCTATCACAACCAATGATAGTGAACTGAGTTTTTACAATGTACTCTCCAAATACTGTCTTGTACCACAAGGATTAGAACACTGGTGTGAAGAGAGCTGCATGAAAGTAGAGTGGAAAGGGAGAAGAACAAGATACAGGGGGTGTTGAAGAAATGATGGAAGTCAAGGAAATAAGAGATGGTAATTGACACTGCATTGACACTAACCCTAACTCCTAACTCTTGGAGGTTATAGCTATCAGGGAAGCAATTATACAGAAAGGAGATCCACAGGTGGAAAGTGTGAGAAAAGAAGCTGATAGAATAGAAGTTGCAGTTACATTTGTAAGTGAAGCTGAATAGACAAAACTGTTTGGTAGTTGTCGATGCTAGTGTGAGCCTGAAGTTGCAGTTTATTGTAGCCCAGGGTTTTTACTGTCACTTGGTTTTGTACAATTACTGATAACATAAGATTATATGCTCTTTCCCCAGAAACTATAACTAAGGTCTCCTTAGCTTTATTGCAATATAAACTTGTACAGGTTGACTCTCTAGGTGTTGGAAAAAAAAAGAAATTAGCTGAGCAGTTATCTGCAATCCAAAATTTATTTCTCCCTTTTAAGACTGGATTTATTTCTAAATTTCACCAGTTGTAAGATAACTCAAATTTAAATTCAGTATGGGAGATATTTACAAAATTAATTCCTTCCATATCATATCCTGGTAACATTTTCTTAGATTGTAGGTGAGAAGGTATTTTTTATTTTTAACATTACAAGACCTGGGGGTGGGGCGCACTTGAGGTAGAGGGTTACAGTAAGAGGCATTTCACACAGATAGGAAGAGAAAATAATGCTTAACCCTAGAATATGATTGTAGTAATCAGGTAAATATACTCTTGGGAGCTTGTCCCACAAGACGGTGGTTTGCAGGAAGAAGCTGTTCAAGTGGAACTTACTTATCACCAATTGAATACAGAGGGAAGAGTATTTTGCTTCAATGTGAGTGGCATGACAAGCCCTAACTGTGAAGGTTATAACTAGAAGAATCAAAGAATGCAATTTGCCTGAGTACCTTTTCTGGAAGTAGTGAAAGAGTTGTGAGAAGCTTACCACATCCCATCTGTGAGGGAGAGGTTGGATGGTGGAAAATAATTTGTCACTACACAAACTCTTTTGCTTTTGAACTCTATCGAGCCTGGAGAGTAACAATTAGGTATCTCCTGCCCAAATATATCATCATTGCTCCATTTTCAGCCTTGATCTAGCTCTTGTAGAAGTAGAGAATAGCATGATGAATCAGGTACTTACAGGAGCAATACAGTGAACTATTTTTCCTTCATCGTTAGCATTGGATTGTATGTATGAGTTCCACAAGGTTAGGGCTGAGTTTAAGGCCCAGTAGACTCTCATGGAATATAACCTCTCCAAGTGGGCATCTGTTATTTCAAGAATATTCTGTATAGACTCTTGGGCATTCCTAAATCTATGCCTGGTTTTCATGGTAACAGAATTCAATCATCTGTTGAGAAAAATCACAAAATAAATGGCTAATTTTGAAGCACATCGCTGCTACATGGAAACTGCCACATTGCCTAAGCTGATTTTATAGTGTATAACCCACTATAGTCAACTGGGATTGTGAGATTTGTATGTGTTTAGCTGGCAGAATTCAGCCTGTCTCAAAAAAGTGTTTAGTGAAAAAATAGAAGAAAAAAAAATTAAACCTTAATCATTAATTTCTCTGTATTTTACATGCCAAACAAATTTCTTGTCACTATCAAAAAGAATACAATGGTATAAATGCTCTTAAGCAGCTATCAATTTGATTAACCCTTTTTAAAAAGGATTGCAGATAAATTTATTAGCCAGTCATTGAGCCATACATTGACTATTTTGCTACAACAGCTGCTCTGATGCTTTTGCTATGTATCTAAATATTCTTAATAACATCCAAAGACATTATTTACATTGTTTGGACTATTGTCCTCATCTTTACTGCCATGTTTACGATGTTTTGGCTGTTGTCTGCTTTGACCTTTTTCAGGTGTTAGAAATTTCAAACCAAACTCTTTATTTTGATCATTGGCGTATATCATCCTCATTCCTTGTGTAATGCTACTTCCAGGTGTGATCTACTTACCTCATTTTAACTCAACTCTCTAAGTTGTTTGTTCACCACTGCTGTAGCCAGGTATTGGACTCACATCTCGTTGGGTTAAGGAACTGCAACTAACCAACACTTATATCCACTGAATACAGCATCATAAACATGGCACTAAAGATGAAGACAACAGTCCAAATAATGTAAATACTACCTTCTCTCAGAAGTATAGAAAAAATATCCAAAGAAGAATCTGCAATCTTATCAGTCCTGACCTAGCATCTCAGACATTTTTTCACAACTGTAACATAACTTCCCACTGCTTTTTCTATAAATATTCTCATGGTAATCATTCTCATGAACTTTACTTTTTTTTTCTTTTTTTTCAAGTTATTTTTATCCCTACCCCAAAACAAATTGTGCATATGAGTATTCATTATCAACATCATCATCATCTTTTGACCAACCATTGGTTGCTCAGAGATCCCTCAACAATTCCACTACCACACAACATGATCAAACATTGCTGTACTCAGATCCTGGTGCCGTGAGTGGATTTCTTTTGATGGCTAATACAGATGGCACTACATCCATGTGTTTTTATATAAGAGACATATTTTTGCCCTTATTCAAATGCTAAGAATTTCAAACCAAACCCTTTATCACAATCACTGGAGTATGTCATTCTAATTTCACATGTGATGCCACTTCTGGTAGTTGTGTAGTTATCTCCCTTTAACTTAACACTCTAAGTTATTTGTTCACTACTTTTGTAGCCTGGTATTAAACTCACAACTTTTTGGGTCAAATCACTGCAACTAACGAACATCTATATTCAATGGGCCTTGTGTCTTTGGAGAAGATATTGTTTCCTTATAAAGAAATAATTAATATTAATACTACCATTGTTGATCTGAAATTCTCTATTATGAGTATTTTTTTATGATACAATGAAGATGTATGAAGGATTTATGATCAGCAACAACAGAAAAAGTCCAAGATGTGAGTTGCAAATTGGAGATGTTAGCATGAAGAATTTCAAATTTTGGAAAGTTTTTTAACAGAGATTGAAAAATGCAACATCAAGACCAAAACACATATTGGACTGGTGAAAGAAGCATTCTAGAAGCTAAGGTGTTAAGTAACAAAAAGTTTTCATTAAAAACAAAGAGTGCTGAATTGTTATGTGATGTCAACCCTCTTATATATGGCAGTGAATGTTAGGCAATCTCCCACTGAACAAGGAAAAAGACTAGAGGCAGTAGAAATCTGGTTCAATAGAATTATACTGGAAATTTTGTGGACAGAGAAAATAAGCAACAATGAAGTCTTAAAGAAAATGACCACAGAAAGAACACTTGGACTCAGAAAGATAAAGCTGTAATTCCTTAGACATATAATGAAGACAGAGGAATTGGGAAACTTAACTCTCACAGGTGGAGACATATTGGAAGTTAAGGGAATTTAGCAAGCTAGTTACCTGACAAGCTTGTGTGAATGGATGGTGGGATAGTAGAGGTTGGGGAGCATTAGCAAAGGAATAAAAACAACTAGGAGCCACAAAGGACAGGAAGATTTGGAAAGCTATGATCACTTATGTCCTGAAAGGACATGACACATAAAAGAAGATGAAAGAATATTGCTAAGAATAACAATGAAATATTGTAAAATCCCTAGAGTTCAGCATTTAAGTCATAAAAGGAAAACTATTTCTTTATTCCAAACAAAACATGTTGTGATGCTTAGGCTAGCATCAATATCTAAATTGAGGCAGACACTTAGAGTAAACATGTGTTCTTGTTAAGTAGACATTTTAGGAACAAGCAGTTTGACAGGTCAAGGCTGATAGACCAAAGTAGCTAACATTACTTAATCTCTCCCAAAATAGTTGCTTACACAAGGAAAAACAGGTAAAGATAAATGCTATAGACTTAGGAAATTCTGTTGTAATTGTAAACATAGAATCCAAATTCCATCATGTCAACATTTTTGATAATTTCTTTAAAATCATTAAATCAGTTGATCAATATGAAGAGACAAGGAACTGAAATTTACCCTTTAAGGTTGCTGACATTTAGATTTCATAGCAATCAGTTTGACCCTGAGGTAAAAAATATAAATCTTTCACATCGAATGTTGGGCATCAAATTCTTTAATCTAAGACCTAAAAAGGAAAAAAAAATATGATAATGGATTAAAATGCAAGTTGATTTTTTTTATTGCTGATTTTTCTTGATCTTTGCTGCCTTCAGTGTCCATAATTTAAACTCATCAGCCTTGATCCTGATATCTTGGCAAATTAAGATGTGAAAGTAAGACAGAATGCAGAGTTGTCTATAATTACAGAAACATATAACTCTGAAACCTAAACATATTTACAAGTAATACATCCCTCAGTAAATCATAAGCCTAACTAATAAAACAACAACTTTTGGGCAAAATTCAACTTTATTCATCAACATAGTCTCTTTCTAGGGTGTTACACTGATTCCAGTGCTTCTCTAACAATTTGATGCCTTATTTGTTTTTGGCCTCAAAATACACCTCAGTTTCCAATATCACTTCTTCATTAGAGCAAAATCTTTTTTCCTGAAGCATTTTTTTGAGGTCTGTAAACAGTAGTTGCGGAGGGCCAGATCTGGAGAATATGGTGGATGCAGAAGCAATTTGAAATGCAATCCATGTAGTTTTGGAATTGTTGCAATTGAGACATAGTGCATTGTCTTAGTGAAAGATCACTTTTTTCTTCTTCATTTTTGGCCATTTTTTGGCAATTTCTTCCTTTAAATGCATCAATAATGCTATATGATATTTACTATTGATGGTTCTTACTTTCTCAAGGTAATCAATGAACAAAATACAGAGGCCAAAACCTTGGTTGCTTTGAACAGCATCCACCTGCTGCTGTCAATTCAGCTGACCACCAATTTGACTCTAGAGTGAAGTGGTGGATCCATAATTCATTCATTGTCACATATTTATGCAAAAACTCCTTGTTGTGTTGAAACAGTTGCAAACAACCCTCTGAATCAACGATGTGTTGTTGTTTTTTATCAACTGTGAGTAAATACGGCACCCACTTTGAACACAGCTTTCTTATTGACAAATGTTCACACAAAATCATGAATACACTACCTTTTGATATGTTCAACAACTCTGCTTTCTCATGCAACTTCAAAGGTGATCTGAGCATTTACCATCATTTGTGTCTGTACAACCAGATTTAAAGTCAGCATAGTACCTCTTAACTGTCGTTTCTTATAAATCAGTCTGAATATCATTTATCAAGCCATTGCTTTGCTTGAACAGTATTTTTTCCCATCAGAATCCTATGCTTGATCAATGCACGAAATTAAAATTTTTCCATTGTTTTGAAAATTTGCAACAGTAGCTTCACTTAAATAACTGTAATTTGTAAAATAATAATCTGATTAAGCCTAAATTTTGTCACGTGATATTTGAAGTACGTCATAAAAATTATATGGGTTTTTTATTAGTGGCATCATCTATATATGTCAAGTCCTGGTCTTCTTGAGTGATAAGTTATACATTAATATGTCTATCTATGTGACATAATGAAAACTAAGCTTTTCACTACTATGGATTCACTTCAGGCAAAAAACTAGACTTACCCTCATTTAGCTTGGTACCTAAAGATACCACAAATAGTGAGACTGCAGTAGTGGAAAGGTTTGTATAGGTAAAAAAAAGTGAGAAGCTGTGAACGTTTTGTTTAAAGTGTAGATTTATTGTTATTATTACTATTAGTATTATTTATCTTTTTTATAATACATCAAGTGTGCATAATATTATTTGCGTTGCTACACATCTTTTGAGTCCAAAATTGACTTTCTTCAGATTAATAAATTTCTGACTTTACGTATCAAGATCCAAATACCATTATGGACACTTGATATATTATAAAAAAGATAAATAATATTAATAATAATAATGAAACTAAATCTACACTTTAAACAAAATGTTCATGGCTTCACACACTTTTTTCATTTATGCCAATTTCTCTCATTGGGACAACCCCTATTCTGTTTTCAATATATATACATATATATATATGTGCAATGACTACAGTTTGTGAGATATGAAAATGAAATTCAACTAAAAATTAGTTATGATCATAGAAAATAATTGGTGTTATTTAGAAACATTAATTTTAATAAATTTTAATTTTTTGTAAAGACAAAATTATTATTTTGAATTGAAAAAGTCATGAAAATAATAGTAAATAAATGAGTCATTAATACAATATCAACTGGATTCAAATGAAACTTTCAGGGATGATTAGCCTCATGACTGGCATGTACTGATTAGGTTTTAGGTCCAATCCACTAAAGAATAAAGTTTCTGGATTATTTTTGTGTTTATTTTTTATTACTATTTTTGTACCTGTCATGATTCATTTTAATTATAAATGTGTATTCAATTTTGAAAGCAGTCGAGTTCATTTTTTTGTATTTTCATACTTGAGAGTGGTCAAGTTCATTGCAGTTATTCTCATATGAATAATCATCTCTTTCTAATTGTGGAGGTGATGTCGGTATTGCCTTGGTGAAATTTTGCCGTCTTTGTTCTTGTAATTACAAGTAATAGAGTAAATTCTTCCTTCAAGTTTTACTGTTATTTTGTTTTCTATTAAGTCTTTTATTGTAGTTGTGATGTGTGGGTGGGAAGAAAAATATATTTTGATTTGTTAGGTTAGTCAGAAAGGTCTGCTTTTCTGTTTTGAAATTCATGACAAGCCTTTTATTTCACTAAGGTATTGAAAGAACTTAAAAGTATTCTCTATGTAAATGTTCATGTAAATATTGAGAGCTACAAATTCTGGATGCACTTAGAATCTGATGATTATTTCAAATTTTATTTTTGTTATGGTGCGAATAGAAATTTATGAGGTCATACTGTTGCATAGCATGATATCTAGAAAAGGTAAAGTATTGTTTGTTTCCATTTTATAAATAAATTCTATGTTCAACTGTTAAGTTTATGTACATGGTCAGATAAATTATTTCTATGGAGTTATATTAATAGAACATCATCAATATGTTGTAGAAGTATGTTTGTTGTTTAAGTAAAATATTATGGAAAAAAAACATGACAAAAAAATTCTAAGGAAATGCATGCAAGCATCCCACTTTGAGGTGACCCTTTGTTATAAAAGTTTTTATTAAATGTGAAATACTATTAATCAGTGATGAGGTAGATTCTTATTATTTTAGCTATTGGTAGGAACAAGTTTATTTTTGATTGTGTTAGATGTTTTTTTTAAAAGATTTAGGCATTTTTTAATACACACACATATAGTATTAAGTTGTGATGATATTTAGTGGCAATATTGTTGTTTTTCAATAGTTTACTGATAAAAAGGTATTTTATCAACCAGGTTTTTTGTCAAAGTGCTCAATATCAAGTAAAACATAGTGTTGATAGGATTAATGTGGAGAAGTTTGTCACTTAGCAGAATCATGCTGACTTCAAAGTTTTGTGAAGGCACCATTATGATGTTCTCATGCCTCAGTGTATCCATATATATATATATATGTGTGTGTGTGTGCAAATGCTTGTTGTGTGTATGTATGTATACAGTTTAAAATTTGCTATATTTATGAGAAAAAAGAATTCAATATCAGAGACAGAAAATTTGTAAATACAAACAAAGTGAGCAACAAGCAACACTGCATGGTAAATATCAGTTTCATGCCTTCAATGAATATCAGACTGTATATACTTGCATCCATGTGCAGGTTCAAATACTATATATATATATATATATATATAAAAGAGAGAAATAGAGAATTTCATTTTTTTCTCATATATATATATATAGAGAGAGAGAGAGACAGTTTTTTTTGTGTGTGTATACACACACACACACACACACACACATATATATATATATATATATATATATATTCAAACAGAAAGTGGCATGTAGGGAAAATCCCAAAGAAAATCCTATTAATATTATCAATATTAAAACTGATCCACCCAGAGGGCTTCATGTAAATAGAATTATCTATTTATAGAGCAAAATATGTATATTTTTTTTCAAATAAAACTTCAAAAAAATTACATGTGCTCTATGATCATTTCTGCGATGTAAATGCACTTCATCAGCAAAGCTTATGAAAAAATTTAAAAAAAGGCATTTACATGTGATTTTTTAACTTTTATCTTAAATATATATATATATATATATATATATATATATATATATATATATATATGTGTGTGTGCGATGACAGGACTTAGTCTGAAGATCACATTGAAGTATGATCACTGACAGTTGATATACAATGTTGATTTCTATGTCTACAGTGTCTGTATCTATAAATGTTCTACTTTTGATACTGAGCACTCTTATTAATATAGCAAATTTTACACATACATGCACACTTTTAACAATGTATATTATGCTTACTCCTATGTATATAAACACAAAAACATTTTATATAAATATTTCTATATACTCTATTTATAACCGGGGTTTATATGAAAAATCTGACAAACCAAGAAGCCCTTCCAAACAATGTCTAATGTTATGCCATTTCTTTAGACTTTTGTAATGAGATAGGCAGAGATCATTTCACAACCATCTTGTGTATTTCTGTGTGTGTGCATATATATATATAACCCTACATCTAGAGCACAACTCTTGAGTTTCATGCACTATGATGCCTTCTTTTTATGCACTATAATAAGCACCTGATGACTGCATAGTGCATGAAAATCTAAGTCGTGCTATAGACATAGGACAATATGTATATTTATTAATATATACTTAATAGCTCTGTTATATCATGCACTGTTTCATTAACATCAGAAAAATATTTATATATGTGTGTGTACTTGCGTGTATATGCATATGTATATATTTATTGATGCCCATCCATATATATATATGTCTGTTGAATTTGTGATGATGCCAGGTTATTTTTCTTTGGACTTTTTCCATTCTTTGTAAATAGGATCAATTTTTTTTTATGTTACCTGAGTGCGTCTTGGCTCAGATTTTCAACCTCCTGCTCTCTTAAGCCACTCTTAGTTGGTATAAAAGGAATAAAAAAAATCATTTTAGGATTTAGTTTTGTGTGGCTGCGTGAGTAACAGATGTAGATTTTTACTTACTTTCTTTATTAGAATTCTGCATGAATGGATAATTTTGTATTATATTTTAATCAACTTTAAAAAAATTATTTGTAAATTGAATTTCTGATTCTTCTTCACACGGTATCTCCTATTGCACCATTTAAAGACACCATTTGGCTGTTTGGTAAGTAATTATTACAATTGTCTTTTCAATATTAAGTTAGTATATGTTGTTCATAATTTTATGAAAGGTTTTGTATTATTATGGTCATTAATTTTTAACAGATTTCAAATTGCATTTGTATGCCAGCATGTCTGCAGGCTAATGTTGAAAAAACAAAAATGCATTTTTTATGCAGCAGTTATTTATTTATTGTCAATGAATTTAATAAAGTAATGAATATTATTTGCAGTGATTGAATATTATATGAGAAAAAATTTGGATAAGAAATCCGGAAACTGTAGATTTCTTGATACACACTCATATACATACTCATATCTGTTAGAATCTTTTCATTTTCTATCTACAGAGTGCAATGGATGAATTTTCTTCAAAATTACACAAAAATGAAAATAACACTGACATCTCATTTTAACAGATATATTTATCAAAATTACATGAAAATTTCTTGAAATACTAAATAGTATAAAATCTGCTATTGGCTTTAACCATGCCTTCTAAACAACTTTAGAATCTTCTGCAACTCTTCTGGATGGACTGTTTCCATAATCCTTTCCTTCAGTTCATCTTTGATTTTACAAGGAGTTTTGTTGATCTCTTATTCAACTGTGACCTACACATAATAATCAAGAGGGTTGCAGTCTGGGGATTTAGGTGGCCAGATGTAATGGATGATGTGGTGACAGAAATTGTCTGACAGCCATGGCTGGGTTTTCTTGTTTATGTGACATGATACAGAATTCTGTTGCCAGATGTAGGGCCTTCCAGTAGCCACACCTTTGCACCGGGGCAGTGCTATCTTCTCGGGGCACTTGATGTAGGCCTCCATGTTGGGTATGAGGCCCTGTGGGAAGATGAATGGGGGCATGACATTGCTATCACTAGTGCTCATTTCAAACCCGTTCGTAATCACCATTAGACTCGTCCATCTCTTTCTGAATCCTCTGCACTGTCCACAGATTGACACCTAAATATTCTGAAATGTTTGTAGCTTACAGTGGGAATGCCAAGCCATACAGCATGCTGTATCCAAATTTCTGGCAAACTAAATTGTATCATGGTGGTCTTTTTCTCATAGACAGTGCCCAACTGATCC
Organism: Ascarosepion bandense; assembly: GCA_037127315.1. Taxonomy (NCBI): domain Eukaryota; kingdom Metazoa; phylum Mollusca; class Cephalopoda; order Sepiida; family Sepiidae; genus Ascarosepion; species Ascarosepion bandense. Next base: position 1,372,214 of record JBBBDQ010001346.1, on the reverse strand, counting down.
AATTATACTCTGCAGTTAACAAAATTAAAAACTAACCATGTGTATGCACAAATTTAAAAAATATAAAATGGCAACAATTTACCTATCGCACCCCGTATGTATCCATCTGAATCTTTTTGTTTTATGCATGCAAGTGTGTGCCATTGAATGAGATGGACAGGGAAAAATTTTGTAAGTTTTTTATTCAACTTATTTAATATTTTATTCAACTTATCTAATGTTTTTAATGTTTTCTTTTTTTGGGCTAAGATAGTGAAGAAATTGTCTATAGAGGTTATTATTCCAAGAACTTTTAGGTAATTCATCAGCCATTTTCAAGGGGTTCATTGTTTATATGTTTTCCTTTAATGAACCCCATTGAAAATGAATAATAAAATAGTCAAAAGCATGTAGAATAATAACCACTATGGAGAGCTTCTTCACTCTCTTAGTTTCCAAAAAAGAAAAAACTGTAAGAACATTAAAAAAACTGAGTAAAAGGCTTTTTCCTTGTCTGTCACATTGTTTTGATCAAAATGAAATATATTTCATTTTGATCAAAACAGGTCCCCTTTCCTCCACTTCTCAATTTGAACTTTCTTTTTGGAATCAGAGTTTTCACAGTAACCCAGTAGAAATTATCCAGAGTCATTTTGATCTAAAGGCAGTCCTTGGGACTTGAAGGACTGCCTATGCATATGATACCTTCTTAGAATCAGGGTAGACTCAAAAACCATGTATATTTTCACAAAAGAATGTGTGAAATACAGCAAGGCATTGGTAATTCTGTTAGTATAATAATAATGTTGTTATACAAATTTTCTTGATATTAGATCTTTCTTTCAGGGTTTTCCTATATTTGTTTGAATTGTAGTTTCTCTGGTTTTTCCAGATGTGGCTTTTATTAAACCCTGGATGCATCCTTTGCTGAAATCCAAGTCATTTCATTTATCAATTTTTATTATAAAATCTGTAATATCTCCTTTCTGAAGTGTAGGTTGGTACTGATTTAGAGACACTAATGAGAAGATAGATACAAACCAAACAGGCAAATGTCTGATCATTGAGTTAGAGTTCATTTTAATGCAGCATTTTTTTTTAATTTTATAATTGTTTGAATGTGAAGATGGCAGATAACTTCTGTAAGTTAATTGCCATACATGATACATGCTTAGGCAATCATGTCTTTTTCGAGAAATGACTGACTAGTTAGAAGATTTTCTCTCATTAGGTGCCATTACTTTTTGTGGTAGACTGGTTGCCAACCAAGGTTATAGAAACCAAACTGTCCAGCTGTTCAACCCATAACTGGAGAGAGAAGAGGGTATTTGCGTAAGTGAATGCAACAAATTCAACTGAATTTCTGAGCCAATATCCATTGCACCACAATCCAGGTACATGTAAAAAGCCTTATTGCCATCCATGAACCCAAGCAATTCAATTTATACACAAAAGTGTTCCGTAACACCTTTGTTGCCAAAGAATATCACTCACAGAGTACTGAAATCTATACATGCCTGCGTTTGTGCCAATTCCAAGCTAATAGATGCCCACCTCCTTCAGCTGAAATGGATTAATCTCATTGCTAAATAAATGACTTTTTTTTTGTTGTTATTTTCTGAAGAAATAGGATTTAATATTAACAGCAAGAACACAGTGTGGTTCAATTAACCTAATACAATCTGCAATAATTCTGGCTATTTCTTATATATACCACAGTGCATGTTGCAGAAATTATTCCCTGCCAAGGTTTCATCTTTTGCTTTTTTATAGAAATACAATTCTTTTCTAGTTTGTGAGTGTCTACAAAGGAGTGCTGAAAAATTCTTGGCCTAAAGCACTTTCTTTATTTATTTTAAGGAGCAAACAATTGAATTCTGATTTTGAGAAGTGGATTAATTCAATAACTTTTCTGCACCTCCTCACATGAGATGAAGAATTTTCACTAAAATTTTTGTTTTAATCATAATCTTCATTTTTTTTCCCCCTCATGATTTTGTATTCTACCAATTTATTATAGTGAAATATTTTTTTAATTTTGAAATTACTTTAAACTACAAGAATTTGGAAAAAAAAACCTATTTTCTTAAAAATGTATACAACTTCTGTTTAGGTACCTCGAAAAAATTTGCTAATAAATTGGATACATAATGAAAAAAAAAGTACAATGGATGATAAATATAAAAATTATTTTTTTTATTCTTGTTTTTCTGGCATTAACATAGGACCATAAATTTGTACAAGAAATTTGAGCATCTATTGCAGTGAAAAACACATTAATTTGAAAATTCTTGAAAATATCAGATAATTGTCAAATTTTAATAAAACATTCAAGATTTATTCAGAAATTTATTAGATTATTTTTTTAAAATTTATTTTAGAAAACCTTTGTAAAATATTTTTTATATGTTACCTACCTTATTTAATTTTATGAAACTTTGAGAAATTCTTTTTTGTATCACATAATGTTTATATTAGTTTTAAAGACAAGTTTTCAGAATTTTTTTTTTATATTAATCGTTTAACCCCCAAGCAAGTCAGTACTGCCACTGATGCACAGGGGGCTACATGAGAGTAAAAGTTTAGACAGGAGGAGAGTGAAAAGATAGACAAACCAGTTACAGAGGGGGGTCAGAGAAAAAGCAAGTGAAGGATGAGAACACACGTGTTAAGGTAGAGAGAAAGGAAAAGATATACAGGGTGATGTAGAAAGAACTGGAATCAAGTGGATAAGAAATGGGTATTTAAATCATAAAATGTTTTTGTTTAGCTCTTAATTGCTTTTAATAATATAGGTTGAACACTCAAGTCTTAATAAAAAAGTTTTGTCATCAATATTGAATTTTTACCAACTTATATATGTACTTCCATGCTGTGGTTGCTGAGTTGATAAGATCTATGTGAAAACCTATGCTGAGTTTGCTAGCATCTATGCTATTTATCTCTTATATGTGTTCTATTTTATTAGTACCTAGTTAATTTGTATTGTCTGAATAATTGCAATTTTTAAATAGCTTTGCAATTGTTGATGTATTTATATAATCACAAAAAGTTGATACATTTTCTTGTTCAATACTTCTTAAAAACTGAACTCAAGTAAAACTAAATAAAAAATATTGTCTACTTTGTCCACCGGTCAAAATATATACAAATTATCAATTTGTATGTAGAGGACTCTACTGAACAAGTACGAAAGCATTACACACGCGCACACACACATATTTTATATATATATATATAAATTATTAGCTACTATAAAGTGTACATTTTGTTTTGACATTGAAAGGACAATGTCTTATCAGGTAGTGTGGAGGGAGATGGAAAACTCTTTTCCTTATATTGGTAAGTGGGGTAGAGAAAATGAGAAATCAGAATTGAAAGTTGTAAATTAGAATTTGAACAAAAAGAGGAAAATGGGAGAGGAAGGAGGAGAGAGGTGATTAATGGACATGTTGAAAATTTTAGAGACTGGTTTAACCGTAGAAGATAAGGTATGGTTCTTTACAGCCTTTTATGACCAGGCCTTTGGGTTTAACAAAAAAAGAGAAAGAAGTAAGAAAATGTATATGGGGTGGGAGGGAGTAGGAGAGGATGGTCCAAGAGATAGGAATTGGTAGTGGATAAACATATCTGCATTAGTGAAGTATAAGGCTACAAATATTTTTGTATTTAAACTTTGTTTTTATATTTAATTTATTTTCATACTTAAACTTAATTTAAAATTTAAGGAAACATTTTTTAATAGAAAACTTTAATTATATCACAATTTGTAGTATAAAATAAAGGTAAAATTAGAGGTAAAAATAGATATAAGGGGAGAGATCATACAGTTAAAAGGGAATATCGTGGTACTAAGATTAATACTATAAAAGTTTATCATTTTTAGAGATTCAAATTTTTGATTCTGTAATTTTAGCATGATTGTTTTGTAATTTTAGCAATCATGCTATTTTTATTCTTTATTGATATTTTTTATATCTTGGACCATTTTCTGATTTCTGATGAGAATTTAAATATAAATTGTCTGGTGTCTGAATTTTTGTGTATTTTATTAAAGAGTTTTGTAGATAATTTTGTGCTTTTATGCATGTATTGTTTTTTTTTCTGTGTTATGTCAGTTTTATTTTTATCAAATATAGAGTTTTTACATGTTATGTCCATTTTATAATATATGTCTTCACATGCCATGAGTGTTTTAAAAATATCATGTTTTCACAAGTAATGTTTGTATTATAAAGTATGTCTTCACATATCATCTGGTTGTGTTGAAATATATTTAGTATGATAGTTACTAAAATTAGTAATGTTTTATTCATGTTGAGTTGTTTTGTATGTTTAATGTTTATAGTATTAGTGATTGTATTTCACAAGATATGTGATTGTCATGAGTAATTAAGGTAATGGTCATCAGCACAGAAAATGGAATCAGCAAGCCAGGTTCAAATTCTGGCCTAGTCTGTTGCATTTGCTTTTGAAAATGCACCTTTGGGAAAAGCATTAATTTATTTCTTTTCCTTCCAGCTGAGTTAAATAACAGGGTAGATTAATCTCTGTAGCCTTAGGTGGCAACCAGAAGAAAATTCTGAATTGTGAAGAAGGCTATAGAAAATCCTTTCACTAACTTTTGGAGAAAATCATGCCAGTTCTTAGGTAATAACAAAAAAAATCATAGAGCACCATGATTTACCATATTCTAAAGAGACATAATATTTATAAACTTGAAAAGAAATATATATTATCAATCTTGAAACATATCACTGTCAGATAAAATAGGGCGGGCCATGAAATGTATATTTGTATATTGTTGTATTGCCAAAGTGGATATGACACACAAAGACAGTGTGCTACAGTATTATTCTGTACAGTATCTAGTGATAAAAGGATATACACAGAACAGTACAATAGTTACAATAACAGACAAGATAAAACTTACAACACAGAGAGATGGGGGTTAGATTGCAATAGTGGCCAGAGTAATCAGTCCAAATATTACTTGAATGACACTTGAATATTACACCTTGAATGCTACTATTCTTTACTTAAATAGACCATTTAGACCATGAGCCATTCCAAAATTGAGAGTGCTGCAGGGGTGTCAGCCACTCTGCAACATATACTAATGTTTATAAATGTTATAAGTGAAATATCAAAATATAGTACTGAGTTTTCATCCTACGTTTTTATCTAGTTATATATTTTACCGTGAACTGACTTATATTTCTACTTTCTTGTATTTTTGCCCATTCCAGATTCTTTTTTTTAAATTAAACTTTAATGGAAGATTTATTAATATTAACAACCCAATCTCTCTTACATTTTTTTACTTATCTATTTTTTTCTCTTGGAATTGTAAATGTAGAATTTTGTGAGTCTGAGAATTGAAATCATAGGTTGGGTCAGATCAGATCATAGTTTTAAATTAAGTTTTCCTATTAGGGCACCTCCACTGACCCTTGAATAGGATGTTCAGGTGAGATATTTAAAACACTTCAGCAATCTCAATGATATGTATTATAAGAAATTAAAGTGTTTTAGCAATACGTCTCGTGTCTTGTTAAATATTTTGTTCACTAAAAAAAACCAAGGGATTTTTCCCAAATACCCTATATTTATTAGTTTGGGTATTTTTTATCTCTTTTGGTTTAGAGGAAATGTTGTATATTATCTGAGCTGGTGCATAATTTTACAAAGAAGTGTATTTTTATGAAACAGCAAAAATATGCAAACTGGCTAACAAAAGAAAAAGAGACATTTTTTTTTTTAATATCTGATTTTTGTTGAAGTCAAAAAATTCCCCATATCAGGAAAATAATTGATTGTTATAGCCAAGGTCAGATACTGTGGGCCTTGGAATGGGGTAAACAATGTACTAAAAGATGATGTAGTCACTTATGTAAGAGACTGATTAGTAGTAGTAGTCAGTTGGTGAGCATTTGAGATCAGAACCCAGACCAAGAAAGATACAGGGAAAACCGCAGACAAGTACAGCCTCTGTCTGGCTCGATTCATGTATGCTGACTTCTCAGACTCCACCTCCTACTCTACACCACGTCACCTGAAGAATAAAGAAAATGTTGTATGCCTTTATTTATATATGTATGTTACGGTCATCATTTTATTAAGTCAGAATACCGTCACTTTATCAGTGTGAAAAAGCAAGCGATTTTATAAGAGTGAAGTTAACAAGTTTTGAGACTCCCAGAGAATTAATAATAATCATTCCATTGAAGGATATATAAAACATTGGTCACTTTATCGAAATAATAATTGTTTTTGATGAATTGATATACAACATGTTGGGCCTTTTGGTTGCAATTGATTTTTGTCATCCTTGACTCAAGGTTATACAACAGAAAGAGGACTTGGAAAACTTGATACTCACAGGACAGATTAAAAGCAAGCAAGACAGAGGAAAACAACACATAACCTACCTGGAGAGCATGAGTAAATGGATACCAGAAAACGGTTTAGGAGAGATAACAAAAAGACAAAATTTATTCAGAGAAACAAATGAGAGGAAATTGTGGAGAACCGGGATCACTGTTGTGGTGCCCTCCTACGAGGAATAGACTCTTCCTCTTGTTATATATAATTACCTGCATGACTTCCAGTATGCAGTTCACAGCAGTTAAGGCGGCAGTTGAGTATAGGCAGTTAACTAGAGCTAGTATGCAGTTAAAGCCACCTATGATTCAGCCAGTTCGAATTTACTTATTTCTATTTACTGATCACTAATACTTTGTACATATGTTCTTTTTATACCAATACACTGTTTTGAACCTACTTCCTGTGTTCCATGTTTTACTTCTGGCCAAACTGGTCACTCCAAATTTGTGGCAAAGTTTTGCCACAACAACTCCATAACAAATTGGTAACAAAGATTTGTGTTTTAAGATTTGCCATAACAAATTGGCAATGAAGATCCACAATGATCAACAACATCATGAAGGCACATAGAAGTCATTTGAGACAAAGTATTTCAGTGCAAAATAATTTGTGTTAGAAAGAATTTTTTTTTTAACTTTAACTAGAAATGTTTTTATTTATTTTTATATTTTTAATCATATGCAAGGTGATAAAGCCACTAAAGACACAAGGGGTTACCAATTGAGGAAGAATAAGCAAAAAAAGAGAAACATTATTAAGAAGCAATAAATATGGATAAATAATCAAGAAGGTAATAGATAAGTTAATATTGCATTTAAATTTTTGAAGATCAAATTTGACTGGAAAGCATGGAGTGTTCCATAAGTTAGAAGTGTGAGAAAAGAAGCTGTTAGCATAGAAGTTACAGTTACATCTCGCCGATTCAACTGTGAATTGATAAAACCGTGCTAGTACAGTGCTTAAATTCATAAAGTCTATGTACAATAGCAGAGGGTGCAGCCAAGCAAATGCCATGAAAATATTTTTAGAAAAAACACAGAGCAGCTATATAATAGTGGTGGGAAAGTGACTGAAGATGAGATGTCAGGTCAGGATCAATAATATTGCAGATTCTTTTTTAGATTTTATCAAGAATCTCTAAATATACAGCAGGAGCACCAGACCAGATGTGGAAACAATATTCAAATTGGTGGATTTTAATTTCATATGGTCGAAACTAATTAAATATCTGACTGAAACTAATTATATGGTGAGATACAATTCACCACACAGCAGGAGTTTGTAAGTAGAAGGGAGAATCATAACCTTACAAGCTCCAATATATATAAAGATAAATAAGTCATATTAAAAATGACCCAACATATAGATGCTATGTATCTCTTCAAATGTGGGATAAAATTTAATCCATAATACTTCAAAGAGTTAAAATGTTGAGTTCCACTTCCTTGAGCTTTGAAATCAGATTTCTATTGATTATTTAATATTACATTTAACAATGATTTACCTTTCTTTTGATTCTGTTTCCTGGGCTTGAGTCATTAAGATCTGACTCGGTTACTCTTAATATAGATTCTATTCTACTCACATCAGTAGACATGAACATGCCAATTGAAGCTGTAAATTTAAGCTTGACAGCATGGTCAAATATTTATGGCCAGCTCCGATGATGAGCAAAGCCACCTTCACTAGAAACCCTTAAATTGTGGACACAGCTCTGCATGTTCCTTGGTATAACAATAAGAAGACAAATGAAAACTTGGGAAACTTTAAAATATAATGAATGAAAATCATCTCTCTCCAAGGATTACAACCCAGATAACTCCCACACATGCACATATATATATATATATATATATATATATATAGGAAAGAGTATTAATAAAAAGTTTTTGATTTTTAAAAAAAACGTACTTTTTTAAACAGTATTTGTTTATTTTTAATGTAGTTTTATATTTCAAACCGTTTAAAAAAGTACGTTTTTTTTAAAAATCAAAAACTTTTTATTAATACTCTTTCCTATACATAGTAAGACAGTATACGTGGATAATCATCAATATATATATATATATATATATATATATATATATATATATGTGCGTGTGGACATTGTCACCTCTGGGTGTTGACTTCAGTCTGTTTCATGCTAAACATAGTTGTCATGGCCTGACAATTATGTTTAGTGTGATACACTGTCACGACTGGGTATTAATGTTGACTTTCATATTTACACATGCTCTATCCTGATACTGCCCAATTTAATCCATAAATAGCATACTTTAAAATTATATTTTATCATATATATATATATATATATATATATGTGTGTATATGTATGTACATAAATATATGTGTGTGTTTATATATGTGTTTATATATGTATGTACATAAATGTGTGTGTATATATATATATATATATATATATGTACATATATATGTGTGTACATATATATATATATGTTTATATATGTATGTACATAAATGTGTGTGTATATATATGTATATACATAAATATATATATATATATATATAGATATATACATGCACATATATATATATGTATAAATGGGATGAATATGCTATACGAAAAATTATTAAACACATTTCTGCTGTAATTCCTCAAAAGCCTGTAAAATTTATAATATATTGTAGAAAACAGAAGACTGTAAATCTTTTTGTTTCTAATTGAAATAACCCCATCAAATCTAAACTAGTGATGACTAATAAAGTGTATGAATTTCAGTACCCTGTACAAGACTGTGTTTCTTGTTATAAATCGGTTACCAATATTGGCCATACTACCACTTCTTTGAGAAGATGCCTTACATGCCACCTATCTAATAATAGTGCTTTAAAATTATTTATTGACCCATAATTTACCAGAATCCTTAAGAAAAATTTTGGTTGAAAATACAAAAATACAATTTAAATTCCAATATCAAAAGTATCTCACTATAAGAAAGGCCCTATATATCAAACAATTTTCTCCTGCTATCATCCTTGCATTATTTAACAGTGGAAATAGTTTTGAAAGTTTTTTTCACATGATGCTTAGCTGGACACTTCACGTGATAGCTATAAAGAGCTATAAACCTGCTTTTCAAAAACAGAATAATTACATTACTGTCAAAACATGAAGAAAAAAATAATATTGAAAAAAATAACATCCTTAAAATGACCAGTGAAGTGTCTGAAAGAGTTTGGAAAGTCAAAAATTATGTAAGATTTTTATACTCCTAATCTCCAACAAAATCGAAACATGTAAGAATACTGGAAAAATTAAATCAAAAATTTATAAAAACTTCCTTGTTGGTCATTTTTGACAAAAAATGTTTAAAAGAAATATTGCTGCCCAAATATATATATATATATGTGTGTGTGTGTGTGTGTGTGTGTGTGTGTGTATATATATATATATATATATATATATATATATATAATTCCTCACTGTTTGGTGCCATGCATTGAGTAACACTGTAGGATATCATTGTATAAATGATTGGAGTAAGAGGTAATGCAGTTTATGAGGATATGTAAGAAGATTATGGTTAACCCTAGACTTGAAGAAGTTAAGTGGTTGGGAAAACATTCTCTTGGGAGTCAATTCCCAAAAATAACACGAGAAGAAGCTGTTTGAGTGGAGCTTTCTTCCTATTAATGGAATAAAAGGGGAGTGGGGATGGTGTGCCTGAGTGTACATGTGATGGTGGATTTATTTTTTCTCAAGGTTATAACTGGCAGAACTAAGAAATACAGCTCGTTAGATAATTTTCCATCAAAATAGCAACAGAGTGGCAAAGAGTTTGCAACATTTTGTGGTTGTAGGATGGAAACTAATTTATCACCCACAAGGCCTTGTAGAGGCTTTTGAACTCTATCAAAACTAGAAAGTGAAGACTGAGTAGCTCCAGCCCATGTCTCCATTTTCTGTCAGATTGGGCTCTTGTAAAGTTGGAGCATATCAGAAGATGTCAGGTACACACTGTAAAGGGACAAGAAACCAAGAATGGGACGTATTGGCAGAGCCAATTAGGTAGGAATTTTGTTTTCAGAGTCGGATTAGTAACTAAGAAGTCACCTTATTGTTGTTGTTAACTATTTCTCCCATTCTTAATAGTCAAATTAGATCTTCTATTTGTATTAGTTTTAATTTCCATTCTAATTTGTCCAAAGTTAGAAATTTGTATAGAATTTAAAGCTTGGTTAAACTTAAAACTTTTCAATTTTTTAAGCTTCATCATTCAAAATGGCAGTAAATATTTTATCAAAGTGTGGAAGAAACAAAGTGATACACAATGGACACCTTATTTTTGTCACAACAAGTAAAAGTGATCTTGAATTGAAGTTCTGGAAATGTGAACAGAAAGAGCGATGTAAAGTAAGACTGCATATGAAAAATAGAAAGTTATTCACCAGTTGAATGCCCACAGCCATGACACTTCTGCTGCAAATATAGAGGTCAAAAAAATAATTAAAATATTTTTTACGATACAGTTTTGTAATTCAAATTTTTAATTTATGTTATTTTCTCACTTTCAAAAAAAGGTGTCAAATTTGATTTGAAGAATAAATGACAAAAATGTCAAAAGTTTAATGTTTTCGTTTTCTGTTCAAAAAATATTAATCCATTTTTAAAGACAGAATTCTGAGGCCAAACAGTTTTTCCCACATTGAGCTAGTAGAGGCAGGTCAGAGATGAAATCAGCCTCCAAGTTCTGGTCATCTAGATTTTTTTGAGGTGCACCTAATATGCTGTTATAATATCTGTGTAAGTGTTCACTAAAGATTGGAGTATGCAGTTTGATCATTAATTTAAAACTAAAACAGAGTAAGACTGAGAGGCAAGCCTAGGGAAATGCTTGCATTGATTTCAAGGGCCACTGAGGACTTGCTATTACAAATTTCATGGACCAATCTGTTAGGAAGGACTTGATAATTGAGAAAACTCTTGCATTGCAGAGATTCCATAGCTGGAATGTTTGAATAGCAAAACCTTTATGTCACACCTTATCAAAGGTTATTGATATATCTAAGGCAATCATCCTCATGGTGCATTTAGCTCTAATAAATCACTAATTTTATTTATAATGACAGGATATCAGCAGTGGACCCAGCAGAGTGAAACCTGTATTGTTTGTCACTCTGTTGAGGTAATCAACAACTTTCTTGGAAGCTGATGGGTTGATATACAATGGGGATAAGTGCTCACCTGCAGTCTTGAAAACGAGGCATATATTTGACACTTTCCATATACCTGGGAAGAATTTCTTCTTTAGGCAGTGATGAAAAAAATTTTGCCAAGATTTGAGCTAACTCTGGATTTATGTTCTTTAGAATGACCACTGTGATTTTATCTGGACCAGTAACTTCATAGGATCAAGACTTTTGATAAACCTTGGTAAGTCTTGAACCTCCCGACTCATTATAGATATTACAAAGTTTGTGCTCCAGGAGAGGGGCTGACCTTTGTCATCTAATGTGGTATTAGACAAAATTCATTGCAAAGAATTTAGTCTCATCTGACAAGGATTGTATAAAATAGCCTCAGAGACATTTATGATATTAGGTGCTGACATTTTGCCTCTATTGTAGTTTTAAATTTTTCCAGAACTTGGTGGATCGAAGTCTTTTGATTTTGACCTTGGCTTGGGATTGGACAGCACTTTACATAACTACACTTTGCATTTCCTATCAATCTCTTGCAAAGATCATGCACAGTTCTGAATGCAGCTAGGATCCTACTACACTGTTTCCTTTGGTAAATATTGTAGTAGTGGTTACTGTTAGCTATGGCTACACATAATTCTGACATGAATAGGAGCTGAATATTTATAATTTTGTTGTTATTTTTCTGGCTTCTGTTCAGAAACAAGGTTTGACATGGAAAGACACTAATATTGAAAGCAGTTCAACAGTAAGTGCATGTAGAAGCATTAATGATACAATAACATGCATGGCTGCTCAGATAGGTGACAGTTGTTACAAACCCGTTTGGGTCAGCAACACATAAAAATACAATTTTAGTTGGAACAATACTGAAGAGAGTGAATTAAACTATAATGCAAGATAATTTTATACAGAAAGGAAATTCATTATAACACACAAAAATATTTGCAAAAACACAGGAATAAGGTAACAGAACTATAATATACCGGACACTAGAATGGGTTCAACTTTGTACTAGTTTCACACAATATTCACTGGAAAATAAGAGATGAGTCTAACAAGGAAGATATTTGGGGGAAGTTTAGGCAAAATGGAAAAAGGTTATTCAACTTGGCTAAAGATTATATAACTATACACAGCTAGGCTTTGGTCAGAGTGATTAACAAAACAATCTTTACCTTTCACGACAGGGTTAGAAATTGTCGTATATGTTATGTCTAATTCAGAAGCAAGTTCTCGAACAGTCGTGTGCAGATTGGCTTCGACTAAGGCTCTTAATTGATTGTTGTCAATATCCGATGATTGACCACTACGCTCATCTCTTCAAGACTCTTGTCGCCGCCATGAAATTTCTTAAACCACCATTGTGCTGTGCATTCAGTAGTGGTTCTTGGGCCAAACGCTTCATTGATATTGCGAGCTGTTTCAGCAGCTTTTCGGCCTAGCTTGAATTGAAATAAGAAAATTGTGCGAGTTTGCTTTTTTTCCATCTTGTATTCAACGTTCTGAAAAGAAGACATAATTGTTTTAAAACAATTGTAATTTAAACGATTAGATAGAGTGAAAAATACTCCTTAAAATGAGATATAAAGTAAAGGTATTATAACGAAAACTTATTTGAAATCAAAATTAAAAATTCCGCAAGAACTTTCTTGTCAACTTAATACCATAGGAAAGAGCTCATCCAAACAATTACCATGAAGGTATTTATAGAAAAAAAGCACAGAGTCAAGCTTCTAGTGGCAGGAAAGTGACTGAAGCTGAGATGCCAGATCAGGATCAATAATATTACTGACTCTTCTGTGGGTTTTATTAAGAAGCTCAGAGTAACGAACAGGGACTATATGTGACAGCAATATTCTAAACATTATACATAATAAGTGAAATATCCTGTATGGACATAATAATGATGAATGCCTCTCTCACATTTTAATTTAATCTTCAGACTTGATTGGATATTCCTATGTTTGCCCTATGTCAGTAAATGTTCTAACTTTCATATTGACCACTCTTCTACTATAAATATCAATCGGTTAAGTGCCATACAGGATACATGCGATCATATCGCTTTTGTGATACATACTTGGGCAATCATGTCTCTTTCAGGATATACGCTTGCCAATCATGTCTCTTTCAAACATTTTCCTGTAGTAGGTTGCCATTTCTTTCTGCATAGACTGGTTGCCAATCAAGGCTATAGAGCCCAATCTATTCAACCCATAGCTGGAGGAAGAAAAGATTGATTAATACCTTTCCCAAGGGTATTTATGTGAAAGGAAATGCAATGAATTCAACTGGAATTTGAACTTGGCTCTCTGAGTTTTCATTCTAAGCTAATATCCATTGCACCACAATGCACATGCAGAAATACTGCAAGTTTTAAACAGTGTGTGTGCGCGCACATAACAGTATGCATATAAACAAAATTTTCTGATATAAAGTGTGATCAAAATTGTTACAAAAAATATCTTTTGTGTCTATTGAGAAAGCCTACCAGTGTTTTTCAGCCGATTAGTATCGATTCAACTTAATTACATCAAGAAAATTGACTTGTTTCCACCATGTTACTTCTAAGATGTGAAGGCTACAAATTCACTAAACTTTTTCCGATTGAACAATATTTGAAAAGATTTCTCTCTCTACTGATCAATAAACCCTTTCTAAATTACTCACAGTTTCAGTCCAATTAAACCCCAATCGTGCAACAGTCAAGCCTTTTGATTACAAAGCAATGAATTATTTTACTACATATGATTACTTACCGTTTTTGTAGATTCACTGACTATAAACAAACACACAGTAATAAAATATCCAGAAATAAGATTTTAACCAATTTTGTGTTTGGATCTTGCAAGCAACTGATACATCAGGCTAAAAAAATGAAGTAATGAATATTATCAATTTTTTTTCCTCTTTAAAGAGCATTTTTTATCATTTATTTTATCAATATCTACATGCCCTTATTCAGGGACAGTGCAAGTATCTTATGCTCCCTGAATGTATTATATGTCTCTCTCCCCCAACTCTAATACATCTCAATTTTCAAAAGGTAATATTCATAAAATACAAATTTTATTGTAACCTAATTATGTACTAGGTTGATTTCTAAATCAGACTCTTGGACAGATCTAGATAGAGTATGATATCATAAAACCACACGCAAAATATTTTGTTAAGATTTTGATTCCATTTGAGAAAATGCAATTAAAATCAAATTATCTGGGAGATTGTTGCAATGTTAACTGAAATAAATAACCAACCCGCTTTATTCCATGTTAAGAAATAAAGTGAACATAGGTCATTTTAAAACTGAGGATTAATATTTCTCTAAAATTCTGGAAAAGATAAACATATAAAATAGTAGACGTGTAATTGTTATAAGATATAACGTACTTTATAAATTTTACTTTAAAATAAATTATTTACATGCAATTAAAAAGGGCAATATTGATGTATTCAAATCACCGGTTAAGATAAATTAAAAACTATTTTTTTTAGTTTATTTTTCTTTCCAAACAAAATTTTTCACAATGAATTCAGTAAAACCATTCATAAATCATAAACCTGTACTAATTTATTTTAAGCAATAGTTTTATTTTGGATAAAAACTAAAAGACAAAAAAACATTGGTTTCACTTTTTTTATCTTTAATGAACCAGATTTAAATTTCATGAGCAATTATTTAACTTTACATTATTATATCAGTGTACATTTTTTTTTATTTCCATAGAAAGCTTTTAAGAAATATAAGGTTAAAAAATAAGATATTAATTGTTAATTTTTTAAGTAAAACATAAATTGGCAGAGTAGTTGAATTTATTATTTCCTAGAGTAATATCTTTTCAAACATTTTATTATAATGTCTGAAGAAAAATGCAATATAAGGAGGATGTTTCATAATCTTAGAGCATCTCTTGCTGCCTTTCTCTTGAATTTACAGGCTTTAGACCTTTTTAACCCAGGAATTGATAAAGTTGACACACTAAAATGCTTGTCTGTTTAGAAGTTGATGGCAAGATTAATTAAGAAGTTATAGGGGGAAATGGTGACATTAAACTGAAAATAAAAGGAGCCTGTGGTGAATACGGAATAAAAATTACTCACTTTTCTTCACTGTTTTCAAATTCGCAAGCTAGTGTGAAATCTGTTTTGACCAATAGAAAAAAAGATTGCCTCCATGCTGAAGAAAAGACCAGCGCAAAGTTTTGCAAGCCTGTGTGAAATATATTTTAATTAATAGAAAAAGAGTGACAAAAAGGAACAAGCTGATGTCAAATCACTTTTTGATATGAAGAAAGTTGAATTAAACTGAGAGAAGGGAGCAGAGAACAAAGAGAACACCTGTCACAATGTAGCAAGAGAATTCTCAGCCACCATTCAGACACAAATGTCCAGGCAACCCACATTTGCAATTCCTCCCTTTATCTTTCATACTGCTTTTTTTATTTCTTCTGCTTCCGTTTCACCTACTCACCATCCACAAAAAGAAAGCGAGAAACAAATACATAACTATTATTTGTTGACACACACAGCAAAACATAAACTTATCCTTTTTCTGCACAAATCACATTCCACTAAAACAAACGTACTCTGAATTTTTTAAATTCTTCACTACTTTTTTCTAAGAACATTTTCACTGTTTAATAATTTTATACATACAAATTGTATGTTATTCTGCTTGATAAATAAATTTTCACTTATTTATACAAATGTGACAGTTTTATTTCTTTAACCTTCTAGTATAACTTGTGGGGACTTCAGTTGTGTTTGGCACAAGGCCAATTTAATAAACATTATCAAGGTTCCTACAGCCCCAAAACACTCAAGAGACAGGAACTGAGACTGGAAAATTTCTGATTCATAGAATAGTTCCAACTAGAGGTGCCACTAATGTTGTTCTAATAGAAAAAGGTTTTAGTGTTTTTGAAGAATTTTTGGTAGTGTAGGGGCCCAAAATGTTTATATGTCTGTTCTCTGCAGGGTTAGCAATCTGTAGTGATGTTTGGTACAAAGCCACTTCACAAAAATAGCTGATGCTTTTCATTTAAATATTCAAAAATAGGTGTGTGTAAAGTCGGATTTATTAAGCAATCATATATTGAGAAATACAGCAATAGTATAGACAGCCTTAAAGCTGTTCTTCTGGACAACACAACACATGCAAATACTAGATGTAAGACAGTCCTTGTAAATGCTCTGGTAAAGAAGCTCCATTGAAAATTACAACAGGTATAAAAAATTTTCTTGTGCCAGGCACAAAAACTTAATCTTGTAGGAATAGTAAAACAATAATCGATGCAAAATTATAAAACAAAACAATGACTGCATAAAACAAAAACATTTAATACATAAATACAAGAAAATAAAGTGACAATAAAAAAAAATTTCCTTTTGTGTGCCTATTACGGTGGGATAAAAAAATTCTGGCATAAAAAATAGGGATTACCCTCAGATATAAAGGTAAAAAGTGTTACAAATGTTTAAAAATGGATACGGGGTTTAATTACAAAAAGAAAAAAAAATTACTCTCTTTAAAAATGAGGGGAAAAAAAGGAAATAACTTTGAGGAAGCATAAAATAGTACAAGAGAGAAAATACAGCTCATCCACCTCAGTTCTTAAACTGAATACTTAATAAGGATGTCTCAACACAAGGTGTTTAGTGTTATTCTCTGGTTGTTGTCTCAAGGGCCTTTTGTAGTACTTCCCTGCAAAGTTAATCTTGTGGTTTAAATTCTCCTTAGAAAGACACAGAAAGGAATGTTTGGTCCTGGGGGTAGTATCTGCCTTGAATCTGTTGAGTCAGTAGGCTCTTTCTTTCTCCATGTTGATTTACGACCATTTCAGCTGAATTAATCCTCCATCCTTGAAGCATGGCCATGCTTCCTCTTGGATGGTTAATTGCTTTCTCTTAATCTGCTCATAGCAGTTTCTTTTATTGAACAATGCAAGATCACACCAGCTCCATCCACGATTTTGCAAAGGCTTGAAGCACACAATCTCTCATTAGCTGGTAAATAAGAAACTTTCTTTCTCTATGAATTCAAAAAATTAATCTGCTACATTTCACCAATTTGGACGGGTTTCAATCGTTGAGATGAAAAGGAGATAAAAAAATGTAACGACTTTTACAGAATTAATTTTGGTAGTTTTTTAACCACCAATTTTAAAACAGATTTTCACAACAGCAACAATTAGTTTCTACGAACCCATCTAACGCAAAAATACACTTTTCTCAAAAAAAAAAAAAAGAAAAAATTACATAAAAAAAAGCATTTATTTAGAACAATAAATACTAAGTAATAAAAAAAAAATTTTTATATAGCAAGCCTGACTGCTTTTACAAGCTCACTAGGTAAATTGTGCAAAAGGGACTATCATGATTTGCTACAAGTAGAACTTCTAAAAATCAGTGGCCCTATTGATAATAAGGGTCAGAATTAATCAATCTATCTCAAAATGGAATTTGTAAACCTGCAACCACTGAAAAACTTTCAGAATATGAAATTCAAGCATCTCTTAACACAAAATTGAAATTGCCTGATTTTTTTTCACAATCTTAAAGTGTTGAAAGAGTAGGGAAATTAACATTTGAAGTTTTTCATGTCGTTTATGGATTTGAAGCACGAGATACATTCTAGCAAAAACCTTATGTCATCAACTAAGACCTTCCTTTGTTTCTAAAGGCTCTTACATTGACAATTTTGATGACATGATAATATTTGGACTGAATTAGTTTTCATGTAAATATAAAATTTATTTCTTAAAATAGCAAATTTTTTAAAAATTTACTGTTGAAATAACATTTTTCATTCAAATATTGCCAAAATGAATGACTTTTTAAATGTATTTTCAATGACGATTTTTGTTTGCATTTCCTCAATATGGTATAAAAGCTAGGGATGTAAAGTATGGTATTTAGTATTTTATCTCATTAAGTCTCAACTATCGAGATTTGGCCAAAGTTGATTTGTGAAAAAGGGTGAAATCAACCTACCCTGTTATCTACAATAATGGATCATATGCAATATAGATGAACAATTCAACTGGGAAAATGAAAATAAATACAATGTATCTAAATAACAATTATATGTCATCATAGATTAATCAATCTTAAATAAATCAACAATGTTTTGTGGATATTTTTAACATAAAATTGAGATTTTCTTGTTAAAAAGTTGAATAATTTTGACACATTCAACATTATGAATAAAAAATAATGAATTTTATATAGTGTTTGTTTGATACTTAGCATGAGCAAAACAAATTCACAGATTTGGATGAAAAACACAAAGACCTCGATGTCAAACTCCATAATAATTTGTATATAAATGTAGGTAGAAAAAAAACAAATGTTGATTACAAAGCACGACTCAGTGCCTCCAATCAAGTTATCCTCAGTCAGAGGCAGAGGCTCAGGGGTACTATTCACCAGCCTTGTTTTATTGCCTATACTCAATCACAAAATATTTTTATAAATACAGTTTTTATTGCAATTTTTTTTATGTTATTTTCTTTATTTTTACTGCAATAGGCAGGTAATTTCAATTTTGTAAAGTTTCTCTCTTTTGTTGTTTTTCTTCCTCCATTCTTTTTTCAGTTAATTTTTTCTGAAAACAATAGAATAAATTTTTATTTGCTTGAATTAAATATTAGGGTGTTTGGAAAGAAATTATTTTTATTGTGAATTATGGATCAATCGACCAAGGTTGTGCGGTAAAAAATAGCTTCTAGAATTAGTTTAACATTTTTTCTGCCTAACAGTGTGTTGTTTATAATGCATTTATAATGCACTCTGGGAAATTTAATTGGAAAAATTGAAAAGAGGGTGTTTGGGCTCCTCAAGAGCTTTTGCTTGAGAACAGAACACAAGATTCCACCATCAGCAGGAGTCTTTTAAAAAGGAATACCAAACTTCAGTTTTTGAATCACATTGTCTCAGGGGTTGAAAAATTTGCATGTGAACAGAAAGTGGAAAAGACAGTGGTTATCGCAAAATGTGAAAGCATTCTCATCACCATAAACAGGACTCCATGTATGGAAGTTCTAGCCCTGTACCTGGTGGAAAATGAAAGGTGTCGTTCATTAAATGCTACTGGAACATTAATGAACCATCACTGCAAATGTTTATTGCCTTGCAACTTGATCGAGTAAACAAAGTATTACATTGACAACATACTGATTTGGTAAATAGAAAAGACATTATTCTCCAAGATGGCAATAGAATCATATGATCGTCAGGATGGGGAAGTTCTTCTACATCTTTCATACTGCATTTATCATCTACAGATTTTCATTTGTTACCATTTCTGGAACATTTCATAAGTAGCAGAACAATAAGAAATAAGATGAAAAACACAGAATCTTTTAAACACGGTATTAAATTGGTGCCTTCTTGTTGGGCTAAAATAAATTTTACTTTCATTTGTTTGTATATCCATTTTTGTGAAACAATTGCTTTTTGAACACCCTAATATAAAAAGAAGCCTAAATATTGACTACAGGTGGGGATACTAAAATCAAGCAGGTACAGAAAATTAAATACCTAGGAAATATTCTAACAGAAGACAGAAAGTGTGACACTGAGATCTGAAGGTGAATTGGCATGGCCAAGGACGCATTCCAGAATCTAAGTAGAGTACTGATAGACAGGAAAATTCCGATGGAAACAAAGAAGAGAGTACTGGATTGCTATGTCTACTTCAATATAGCAATGAATGTGGGGCAATATCCTCAAAGATGGTGGGACTTGAAGCAACCAAAATGTCCTACAGAAGGATGCTGAGGATACCATGGACCGAACATGTGAGAAAGGTTGAGGTTTTGGAGAATATGAAAAGTGGTCACCTATCTAGGTACTGACTAGTTATTGTAATTGCTTAACTTTGGTAATCGTATAAGAACCATTGTTTCAACAAATCAGAGTTAGAAACTCCTGTCTGTTCTGCTATTTTAATTATCTGGAGAGAAGAGATACTTTCAAGCCTTTTCCGAGACTATTAGTGGGAAGTCAAATACAAAGTGTATCAGCTGGGATTTGAACTTGGCTTGCAAATTCCATTTCCCATGCTGTTAACTATTAGGCCATTCATACAGCCACAAATTATCAAATACTTTTTGAAAATCTTATATGGTTCACCATCATTATTCTATATATTATCTTATAGTTTTGCTTGTCTCCTCTATAAATTAGCACCAACCAATATGCCCTGCCAATATCTAATAAATGACTATTCTGTTTTGATCTAAAAAGACACGTCAGAGATACTATTTGGTTTCAGTGAGAAAATGAAGGAAGGGTAAATAGAAGTGTTTAACTTCTGTTTTGAGGAAATCCAACTATATATTATAATTCTGTCCCTCCCTTCATAAGTTAGTTCCTTAGTTAGTTTGCATGACCATTATGCTCTGCTAATAACTCATAAATAATGGACAATTTTGTTTTGATGCTGTGAAAAGATGGAAATGACAAATCGGAGACACTACATGATTTCAGTGAGAAAATGAAAAAAAGGAAGTGTTTAACATCTGTTTCAGAGAAATAGAAAAAGTTGTCAATTTCAAATATTTTCATTTGTACCCCCTTACTTCTTAAAATAAAAACCAACATTCATAGTCGTGATTTTTATTGCAATATCAGTTGTTAGGTTATCATATTTAATGATGTAATAGGGGAATTTATATGGATAATTTATTGCCATAGTACTTTCCATAAGCTTATTTAATTGACCTAAGAACTAAGATACATCAAAATATTAAAATAAGAAAACCGGGAAATATTCACTGGTTTTTTTAATGAATCTTATTTCTTTAACTAAAACAACTGTTATGCCCAGATCAATACCTCATTAATAATGGACTATTCCGTTTTGATTACATGGAAAGACAGAAAACATATATTGCAATTATTAATGAAAGAAAGAAAGAAATGGAAAAACTTGTCTCAAATCTTTTCATTTGTAACCTTTTACATCTTAAGTTAATGACCAGCATTCATATTTATGATTGATATTCCAATGTTTTGTTAGTTTTAAAGCTCAAATATTCAGTGATGCCATAGGGGAATTTCCTTGGATATTGTCCTAAGAATTAACATTTCTCAGAAAACTCAAATAGGAAAACCACAAAATTTTCACAGCTATTTCTAGTTTTGATGAATATTATCACCCCTAAAAAAGAAGTTCCGTAATATATCTTGCCAATATTACGATTTATAAATTAACTTTTCTAGAAATGTGAAACTTAACATGCTTTGTTTGTAGCAATCAGATGCTTCAAAATGTGTCTGAATTTTTGAGATGAGGATTTGTCATTCTTATACTCTGATTTATTGAAATGCTTCTCCTCGTTTTGGTTGTCATAGTGACAACATTTCAGCTGTTCTACCCTCCAGCTTGCTTCAAGTGCATCTCATACGTGGTAATGTATTTAGAATTTCAAGCCAAACCATTTATTCAATAAAGAAAATGAGATTAACACTTTCAATGTATCAGTGTATAATAAAACTTCAAAAGTTGTTCATTAAAATATTTTAGTATTTTAAAATTTGTCACTTCTTTCTAATCTTTTGAACTAAGTAGAAGTTTATTTCTTGTTTCCTGTTTAGGATTGGGTTTAGCCAATTCCAATTCCTTCTAAAGTCTTTGCCTTGTCTTTCACTTCTGGTAGCCCATGGCATCTTATTGACATTATCACCTTGCTTGGAAGTGGTGACTCTTAGGCCTTGTACAGGATGAACATCATTGTAAAAAAAAGGTCAAAAAGTTATATTTTTGCACTTTTCCTTTATACAAAATGTATTTAGTCAATTTCATATCTCTATCAACATAGAAAATGTTGAAACCAAAACAGTTTGGGCCTTAAGTTTTACTAACAAGTACATAAACATTCAGAAATAGCTGTTTATATATTGGTTTATAAATGTCAGTCTTTCAGATACTGTTAACACTGGAAATTTATATATAGAATTCGATCTGTTGACAGTAAGTGGAGACTGGAAAAAGTTTAGAAAATCAACTTAAAGTTGCTCTTGGGGTTCTATCAAGTCATAGACATTTTTTAAATTTATTTTTCTTCTTTTTTTTTTGCTATCTTTAATCACTGCCTTATACATAAAAAAAGTATTTGCTGTGGCTTTTGACATTATTTAACTTAGTGTCTTGTTGCAGACAAGACAAATGTTGTATCCTAGAGGAAGGTACAATAATGAATTGGATACCCAAGTGGTAAGCTACCAAATACTGACATCATAGAGCAAACTGGATTATTCTGTACAAGAGTGTCGCTGAGAGATTAGTCTATTGCAGTATATACTACCATATACACACCTCGCTAATCAATAGCTATGATTCTCATATAACAGATGGACTTATCCATCCTACTGTACCAGAAGGGCAGCAGAATATTCCGCTAGAACTGTATCCACAATAAAAGTTGTGGTTTATGTTTTATGAATATTGTACTAATAAAAAAATTATATGATTATTTACATAAGCATCAGCAATTTTTGCTTTTGGTTTGATTGTCTGTGCACTTTGCCTTCAATGAAAATGTTGCTTGTCAGCCACTTCAGATCAGGGTGTGATATCTATACACTGTACCTCAGGTATGTGTCACTCTCTAGCATTTTCTAGCTAGGATTAAAGTGCTAAACATAAATATTTTACTTTATCTATAAGGAGAAATGAGTGTTGGCCCAATCTGTTTTTAGGTTGGTGCTAAACAAGTGGGGGGAATTGTTTTTAGGTTTTCTTTAAAAAAGAAATGAATCTATTTTCTTGGAATGAGCTCATATCTATTTTGATCAGTAAAAATGTATATTTGCATATGGTGAGTAATTGAATAACAGAATGTGAACTATCCTGTGTTATATGTTCCTTGCTTCAAAAAGACTTCTTCAGAATAATGTTTTTATTGTTGGTACCATATATATATATATATATATATATATATATAATTTGTTCTTTATATATATATATATAGATATATATATATAAAATTTCTTCTTTATATATGCATGTATATATATATATATATATATATAAAATTTGTTCTATATATATATATATATATATATATATATATATATATATATATATCATTTAAACCCGAGGAACCTTTCGGCCAACTCTTATCAAGGGTTCTCGTTGGCTTTAATTTTAAGGGAATTAAGGAAAAGGACAAGGCAAAATAAATTAAATTACTTACAATGATGGAACTCGTTTAAAAATAAATTTATTGAAAAAAAAAAAGAAACACATAAAATGTAAGGGGGGTGTACACATGTAATTCCACAAGAGTGTTTAAAAGTGAAAAAATGTTACACTCACAGACTCACCAGCAATTGGAAGGAGCGTAGAAACCGCTCTTTCTGTCTGCACAGGCCCGGCTGTTGAATTTTCAAGCAAATTGCTTCCAAAATACGTAGATGATGTGTAGACCGAGTGCTGTGCAAGACAGTAAACCAGCTGTCCTCATATGCCAAGGCACACACTTGATTGTCCAAAAGATGTCGGCCAATAGCGGAATCCAGAACAAATTGTGTTGTTCTTATAGGTCTGAGAGAGCCACTGGAACGTATATTACCGGGGATGTGTTGTGAAACCCGTGTCTCCAACCTCAGATCGGTACGTCCTATGTATGCCGCATCACAACAGCATTTAAATTTGTAAACAATGGAACTTTTTCGAAAATAGGACAACCTATCTTTACTGAAGGAAGGAAACACAGGTCTAGTCTGAAAAACAACACGTAACTGGACCGCAAAATAACAGGATGAAACACATGCCAAAACTCGGCTACAGTTTGACATCTTCTACCAAGCCAGGGTATTTTCAGATACAAGGGACAGTGTCTAGGTCCTTCAACCTTAGGTTCTTTGTAACGTTTGGTCTTGCGATCAATTACCCATTTCACCACATTAACCAGGTACCCGTTGCTTTAAAAAATCTCCTGCAAGCAAATTAATTCGCTTTCTAAACATTCAGGAGAACAAATTTTCAAGGCACAGTGAACCAAGGTTTCTATCAGGCCCAGTTTACGAGACTTAGGGACAAACGATTTCCAATTAGTATACAAACCAGTGAAAGTTGGTTTGCGAAAAACAGAAGTCATGAAAGCACCGTCCTGCCGCTGAACAAGGACATCTAAAAATGGGAGACATCTGTCCCTTTCAATCTCCAATCAATCTCAATTTTGCCTTGTCCTTTTCCTTAATTCCCTTAAAATTAAAGCCACTGAGAACCCTTGATAAGAGTTGGCCGAAAGGTTCCTCGGGTTTAAATAATATGATGTCTGTTCTTTTTAAAGCCATTAGTAATTTTTGTGGGTACAAATCATTATTTATATATTTACATCGGCGGTACCCCAGAAAAATCATCGGCCAGATTAATCAGGTTGTAAGAGAATGGCATAGGGTGAATAATTTGAGAATCAGAAGATCTTTTCTCAAATCTTGTTTGTCTTGTGGTGTCATGCCTTCTTATATTCAGAAGCGGTTAGCCAGAATTAAAGCCACTAATACCTCAGTTGAACATTCTTTAGTTAAGTATGAGCTTGATAAATTGTTTGATCACTCAAATGGGTGCTTATGTTCTTTTCGTTCAAATTTGAACAAAATCAAAACAGAAATGAGCTCCTTTGATTATTTCCGGTTCTCTTGCTTTTTAGTTAATTGCAGGATTTGGTTGGAAGAATCTGCAAATGGGAGAAATACTAAGTACCTAGAATACTTAATCACCAGATGGTTTGGTTCTGTGTCAGGTGATCTACACCGACACATTTTCAATTATTCCAATATTAATCTCACTGGTATTGAGCTTTCTGTTCTATCCCGTGGATTGGAATTTTGTATTCCTCTCTCTGCTGTTAATAAGGAACGGATTTTTTCTGAGTTTGAGTTGTTATACTCTCAAATCATCCATCATGTTCCTAAGTCCGTCGAGAAGTGTTTTGAGGTTAAAACTAAGTTGTTTGAGTTTGCCACTGAATACTCTGCGCTAGGTTGCGAGAAAGATTCTCTCAACTGGCGCAGTGTTCATTTTCAAACGATTAGAGCTTTACGCTCACGGGGTGACATTTATATCACCAAGCCAGACAAGGGTGCTGGTGTTGTGATTTTGAATAGATCGGATTATATTGCAAAGATGCATAATATATTGGATGATCCATCTAAATTTACAGTTATCGGTCCAGCCGATACTCACAATAATACCGGCAAAATAGAAGCCAAACTTCAACATTGGCTGTTGTCCAAGTATAAGGACAAATTAATTTCTAAGGACATCTATAGTAGGATCAGACCCATGGGCTCGCAACGCCCTAGAATGTATGGCCTTCCAAAAGTTCATAAAGACGGAGTCCCACTCAGACCTATTTTGTCTATGGTGGGTTCCATACAACATGAGTTGGCTAAGTGGTTGGCTGAGATTCTCCAACCTGTGTCTCTTGCTCTGTCTGCGTACAATGTCATCGACTCCTTCAGGTTTTCTAGTTTCATTAGAAACTTAGATTTTTCATCTAGGGATAAATTTATGGTCTCCTTTGACATTGTCAGTTTGTACACAAATGTTCCATTAAACGACACTATTAACATTTGTGTAGACATGTTATATAGAGGGAGTTTAGGTGCCGCGGCAATTCCCGAGGAGTTATTCCTGGAATGATTAAACATTGGCAACTGAGGGGGTCGAATTTAGCTTTGATGGGACAATGTTTGCGCAGACGGACGGTGTTGCTATGGGTAGTCCTTTGGGTCCTGTCCTTGCGAATATTTTCGTGGGATTTCATGAGCGTCTGCTATTTGAGAGGGTAGCTGAATCTCTGATGTATCAACGATATGTTGATGATATCTTCTCTTTATTTGACAGCACCATTGATACTGAACATTTTTTAGTTCGGCTAAATTCTTTACATCCTTCCCTTCAGTATACCATGGAGATTGAAAGGGACGGATGTCTCCCATTTTTAGATGTCCTTGTTCAGCGGCGGGACGGTGCTTTCATGACTTCTGTTTTTCGCAAACCAACTTTTACTGGTTTGTACATTAATTGGAAGTCGTTTGTCCCTAAGTCTCATAAACTAGGTCTGATAGAAACCTTGGTTCACCGTGCCTTGAAAATTTGTTCTCCTGAATGTTTAGAAAGCGAATTAATATGCTTGCAGGAGATTTTTTAAGGCAACGGGTACCCGGTTAATGTGGTGAAACGGGTAATTGATCACAAGACCAAACGTTATAAAGAACCTAAGGTTGAAGAACCTAGACACTGTCCCTTGTATCTGAAAATACCCTGGCTTGGTAGAAGATGTCAAACTGTAGCCGAGTTTCGGCATGTGTTTCATCCTGTTATTTTGCGGTCCAGTTACGTGTTGTTTTTCAGACTAGACCTGTGTTTCCTTCCTTCAGTAAAGATAGGTTGTCCTATTTTCGAAAAAGTTCCATTGTTTACAAATTTAAATGCCGTTGTGATGTGGCATACATAGGACGTACCGATCTAAGGTTGGAGACACGGGTTTCACAACACGTCCATGCTAATATACATTCCAGTGGCTCTCTCAGACCTATAAGAACAACACAATCTGTACTGGATTCCGCTATTGGCCGACATCTTTTGGACAATCAAGTGTGTGCCTTGGCATATGAAGACAGCTGGTTTACTGTCTTGCACAGCACTCGGTCTACACATCATCTACGTATTTTGGAAGCAATTTGCTTGAAAATTCAACAGCCGAGCCTGTGCAGACAGAAAGAGCGGTTTCTACGCTCCTTCCAATTGCTGGTGAGTCTGTGAGTGTAACATTTTTTCACTTTTAAACACTCTTGTGGAATTACATGTGTTCACCCCCTTTACATTTTACATGTTTTTTTTCAATAAATTAATTTTTAAACGAGTTCCATCATCTCCCAGCATTGTAAGTAATTTAACTTATTTTGCCTTGTCCTTTTCCTTAATTCCCTTAAAATTAAAGCAAACGAGAACCCTTGATAAGAGTTGGCCAAAAGGTTCCTCGTGTTTAAATAAAATGACGTCTGTTCTTTTTAAAGCCATTAGTAATTTCTGTGGGTACAAATCGTTATTTATATATATCTATATAAAATTTATTATATATATATATATATATATATATATATATATATATAATATTTTATATATATATATATATATATATAATATGTTTTATATATATATATATATATATAAATTTCTATATATATATAAATTTGTTCTATATATATATAAATTTGTTCTATATATATATATATATAAATTTGTTCTATATATATATATATATATATATAAATTTGTTCTATATATATATATATAAATTTGTTCTATATATATATATATAAATTTGTTCTATATATGTATATATATATAAATTTGTTCTATATATATATATATATATATAAATTTGTTCTATATATATATATATATATATATATATATATATATATATATATATATATATATATATATATATGTTCTATATGTATATATATATAATTTGTTCTATATATATATATAAATTTGTTCTATATGTATATATATATATAATTTGTTCTATATATATATATATTTAATTTGTTCTATATATATATATTATTTGTTCTTTATATATATATATATACATACATATATATTATTTGTTCTTTATATATATATATATACATATATATTATTTGTTCTTTATATATATATATATATATTATTTGTTCTTTATATATATAATTTGTTGTGTATATATATATATATAATGAACAAATTACAATGAACATCAGATATAATTCTACACTAGACTACCCATAAAACCATTAGGTTCCTTTTAAAAGCAATTCATGGCACAAAATGAGAAGGTGACAGACACGTATATTTATTCGTATTTGCAATACAATTTCTCCAGTATCATCATTCCATGCTTGGATTTTATGCATCCTGTTTAGGAGCAGGTTTTTTGTTTTGTCAGTTTTCTCATTTCTTTCTACTTCTGCACATTTGTTGTTGAGTCATTCCTCTTTAGCCTGTCTGCATTTGCTCCTTATTTCCTTGTGTAGTTTCCTGTATTCCATTCCATGTTTTGGCATCATTTTCTGTCTCCTTTGCATCATGTTGAGAATCTCTGCAATCCTCCTCATTTCTTCTGCATCTGATTTGCTTTGGGGCAATGTTGTTTGCTGATGTCACTATCGCTTTCTTTAGTGAGTCCCATTTTGAGTGTCCTTTCCCAATTTGTTCTTTGTTTTTGTTTTGCATGCTGTTATTGTATTCTTTCTGCAGGTTGAGGTCATTCACAAGTGTATTGTATTGCAGTCTTGGTGCTGCACGAGGCTTCTTCATTCTCCAAAATCAGTTTAACATTGATCATTATTCTACAAATATTTGTGAGTAATTAGTGTGTCCCAAATATAAAAAAGTTTTCTTTACTAATTGTGCAAATACATGTGTATACATATATATTTAAATAATTGAGAAGTGTATTAGTTTGCTTTAGTGCCTAATATACAGGCTGCAATGAATGAATTATCTAAATTATGCAAAATTTTAATATTTACCCAAATTACACAAACATTTCTTGAAATAGTAAAGAATAAATTTATTTGATAAAATTGATATTGGCATCAACTCTGGCTTCCAGGTGACTTTGGAATCTCCTGCATCTCTTCTGGACAGTCTCCTTGTTTAAGTTGGTGAATGCTACCATAATCCTTGTCTTAAACTTTGGCATTACAAGGAGTTTTGTTGGTCTCTCGCTCAACTGCACCTTACACATAATAATCAAGGTAGTTGCAGTCTGGGGAGTTAGGTGGTCAGATGTAAGGGATGCCATGGTTGCCATGGTTGCCATGGTTGCAGAAATTGTTTGGCAGCCATGACTGGGTGAGTATTTGGAGATATATTTTATGTAATTTTGCCAAATGAGATGTTAGTATTGTTTTAATTTTTCCATAATTTTGATGACAATTTATCTATTGCAGCCTCTGTGTGATATATATATATATAGAGAGAGAGAGAGTGAGAGAGAGACTTAAGGATTTTACTTGCATGCACCATGATGCAATACACAGACTTATTTTTAAATGCTTTAAAACTTACAGAAATTTAAAGCTTTATATATAACATAGATTGATATATATATATATATATATATACACTCCTTAATTACTTGAGAAAATAACTTTGATTGTATCAAAACAGTGAAACTAAATGATATATAATAAGGTAGAATTTATATTTTTATCAATCATTTAATGTTTCCTAAATAGCGAATCTTCTATTAAGAATCAATTTGTCCATTAATTGTTCTTTTGAATCCAAAGAACACTAACAAAAGAATTGCCCATTTCTTTTCCATCTTCCCTTGCTAAAATTTGAAAACATCTTTAGACAAATTGAAAATCAAATCAACAAAGCAGTGGCTATCATGCATATTTGCTCCAGTTAGGCACAATGTTGCACTTAATTAAGAGGACAATACAAAGAATCAATGTATTTATCTTCCTGTGGAACCCAAGTTTATTTTTTTATATTCCTTCAAGCTCTAGAAAACTTAGCAAATATTGATCACTTTTAAATGTTTTCAATTAGGATTCAAATTGTAGTTGAAATATATAGATTATCTCTTCAAATAAGAAAACTACAAAATAGCCTGTATTTTTTTATAAAAAATTAAAAATTTATTTCTGACATGAAATCTCATTTTCAAATAGAAACCGACACAAAAATATTCTTTGTTGTTACAATTTTGAGGTAATTATGAAGAGGTCTTAAAAAAACCCAGTAGGACTACTCAGTGTTGCCCAGAATTTAAAAAAAAACAAGAAATTTATTTTTGATGTAAGATTTTTTTTAATAGAAATCTAAAGACATGTGCAAATAAATCATTTTCTGCTATAATTTAGGGAAAATTATAAAGAGCCATTCTAAAATTATCAAGCTAAATCTTAGGTATTAGAAATTCTTAATGTTAAAATATTTTAGAGAAATCTTTTAAAAATTCCTTATATTTTGCATGAATAATTAGAGTAATTTTAACAAATGAAATTTGCAAGAATTGTGCAATTTCTTTCTTTGCCTTTATTTATTGAAATTTAACATTTTAAAAATATTTCTAAATAGACCATTAGAAAGTCAGTCCATCAGTCAAGTGCCATACGTGATACACACTTGGACGATCATGTCTCTTTTGATTCTTGACTAAGCAGAAAATTTTTCTGCAGTAGGTTGCCATTTCTTTCCTTGATTGTTTGGCAGCCACCCAAGGCTATAGGACCCATTCACCCTTCTATTCAACCTATAAATGAGGGGTTTAGCGATGAATTCATACCTTTCCCAAGGGCATTTGCTTGTAAGTGATTCTAATGAAGTTGACTGGGATTTGAACTCAGCTCTCCAATTTCTATTTTGAAGTCATTAATTATTAACCATAATACATATGCTAACCATTAGAAAACAAAATCTTAATTCATCAAATTCAGTCCTTCTTCTATCACACATCTCGTTTCCTAGTACAACCGTAAGTTCTATTCTAATAGTTTCTTTTCTGACACTTCTTCCAGGTTTCATGCTCCACTGCCACCAACAATCTTCAAAGATTTAAATGCAGCATCAATCTGCAGCCATCTTCTTCATTTCTGAATCCTGTTCCTTTATTATCTTTACTTCTCATTAAATTCTTTACATCTTCTTTCACATCTTTTACTCCCTGTGTCCTTGTGGAATTATTGACTTGCTTGGTGTGAAATGATTAAAAATTAAAAAAAAATTAGTTGAGAAAACTTTATCTATTTTAATGTTAGAATAATCAAGAACTGATACTGGGAGCAAACTGTCTGCATTCATATAAAAAATGAATTGAGTTGGTAAACAAAAATAAAATGGTGCATAAGAAAAGGATGTATTTTCTCACCAGATTTGTCAACCTTTGCAGTGTGGCTCTCCTAAAAGATCTGGAGGCTCTACCAGGATTTATCACTGTTGGGTATAAGCTTAAGCTTAATAATATAAGATATATAAATCATACTGTGTTGATAGTTGACATGGAGAGAAAACTACATGACTTCTTAAACAGGATTGTGAACAGAAACAAGAAGAAGGATTTAACCAGAAATAGAAAATATAGTTATTCTTCATCTTCTATGTGCCTTGTCTTTTCAGGGTGTAGGCAATCATGGCCTTCCATGTCTCCCTATTCCTGGTGGCTCTGAGCACACTTTCTCCTGTAACACCCCCCAATTCTGTTATCCACCTGCTCAAGCCCTTCA
The DNA here is from genome assembly GCA_037127315.1 of Ascarosepion bandense. Taxonomy (NCBI): domain Eukaryota; kingdom Metazoa; phylum Mollusca; class Cephalopoda; order Sepiida; family Sepiidae; genus Ascarosepion; species Ascarosepion bandense. The sequence continues at coordinate 1,340,429 of JBBBDQ010001346.1, read as the reverse complement.
AATATGTTACCCGCTGCTTTCCTCTGTCTTTTTTTCCCTCTGTCTGGCCTGTTAGTATCAGGTTCTCTAAGCCCTTCTTCCTCATTGAATGTCCAAGGAATTTTAGTTGTCTCTTCCTGATGCTCAATATTAATTTCCTTTATGTTTCTATCCTTTCCAAAACTTCATCATTGCTCACTTGCTTGGTCCACAATATCCGCAGCATCCTTCTGTAGAACCACATTTCAGCCGCTTCAAGTAAAGCCCAAGATGCAAAATGTGAATGGAAGATGTCAACATCAAACCAGACAAGTTTAAATAAATGGGAAATGTATTAAGAGAAGATTAAAAATGTGACAATGAAATCTGAGCATGCACTGGATGGCATTCGAAAAGTTTCCAAAGGAAACAGATAAATTGAATTAGAAACAAAAGAAAGAGTGCTGAACTGCTATGTAATATTAATGACAGTGAATTTAATCTTTTTTTTTTTTAAAGAAAAGTTCACCCAGAGGTCACTTGAGGTAGAGGGTTACATTAAGGGGTAGTTTATATGGATAGGAGGGGAAGATATCTGTTAACTCTAGACTTGAACAAGTTAAGATTGTAGGGATCAAGGAAACATCGTCTTCAAAGTTGGTTCTATGGGGCAATGGGCTGCAGGAGGAAACTGTTTCAATAAAACGTACTCCTCGCTAATGAAATACGGAAGAAATGTGGGTGGCTTGCTAATATGTAAGTTACTTGATGGATCCAAGCTGGGAACCAAGGAATGGTGTTCGTCTGAGCATTTTCCATGAAAGTAGTGATAGAGCAGCAAAAGTCTCACCACATTCTACCTGTGGAAGAGAGTTTGATGAGAGGAAAATAACTCTTCTCCAACAAGGATTTTTTAAAATCATTTCATCCCAAGCAAGGCAGTTTTACTGCCACTGGTGTGCAGGGGGAAACATAGGAGGGAAGTGATGAGAAAGAGGGACAAGTTATAAGGGGTGTCAGGAAATTGGTAAGAGAAGAATGATGAATACTGGTGTGATGAGAGTATAATGAACAGAAAGAAGAACATGAGGAAAAGGATGTGAGTCAGAGAGATAGATGACAATTGACCTTACTTTTAAATTCTTGGAGATTGCAGCTGTAAAGGAAGCAAGTATACAAACGAGAATTCTAGAAATGGGAGTGCGAGAAAAGAAGCTGCTACAGTAGAAGTTGTGGTTAGATTTTATTGGTTTCACAGTAAAAGGGTGGGACCTAGTTGCTCGTCAAGTAGCTTGAATAAATTCATGCAGAGGAGGCATCAGTGAGCTAAGCTCATCAGAGTAGAAGCCATTCATGATGCTTTCAAACTCTATCAAGACCTGAAAATGAGGACTGGGCAGCTCCCACCCAAATATGGCAATTGTACAAACCTGTGTGTGTCTCTTTCACAAACATATGAGGTATCTGCACTAACTTTTACAGCATAGAATCATTCCTTCAAACTAACTCACCTGATATCTTAGCCCTATGTGAAACTAATCTTGACCCTTCTATCCCCTCTTCTGAGTTTTACATTCCTGGTAACCTTCCCCTCCTCAGGAAGGACTCCAATGTCCATATGCATGGGCTTGGTGTTTATGTCAGTGAACACCTCCCCCTAGCTAGGGTGACATCTCTTGAATCCCTGGATCATTCTTTAATGTGCTTCTGTCTTTCACTTCTAAGCTCAGTTAGCTATCTCTTCTTTCTCTACCACTCTTCCTCCTCCTCTGACTGTTCGGTACTTGACAGCATCTATGACAATATCGACAAAGCCATTTCTTCTCATCCAGCTGCCCATATATTTGTGTTTGGTGACTTTAATGCCTACCACACCAAGTGGCTGGAAAACTCTGTCACCGATCTTGCTGGTATCCACACCATGAATTTTTCAATCACCCAATCCCTAACACAAGTGGTGGACTTCCGCATGTTTCTCTAATAACCTTAATGAAAGGGACTCACTACTAGACCTCTGCTTCACTTCCATCCCAGACTCTTGCACTACCAGACAGCTGTTTCCCTCGGAAACTCTGACCATGCCGTAGTTTCCGTCAACATCTCATTCCACTCCCACCCTACACAAGAAACCCAGACCAGCAGAATATCCTACTGCTACCAAAGAGCAGACTGGGATTCATTCCGAAACTTCCTTTGTGACGTCCCTTGGAACAACGTTTTTAGTCTTCCTGTCGAAGACTGTGCATCCGAGGTCTCCTCCTGGGTTAAGCTGGCATCGATGCTTTCATCCCTGCAAGGAAATTTCAGTTTAAATCTCATTTGTCTCCCTGGTTCTCGCCCACTTGCTCGGCTGCCATTTACCACTAGAATCATTTCTTCTTGCTCTATTGTAGCTATGTGTCGGACCAAAGCAGGCACCTTTTCACCTAAGCTTGTAATAAGTGTAAAAAGATACTTAACAAAGCTAAGATGTTGTTTGCTGCCAGAATGAAACAACGCATAGCATCCTGTAAGTGCAACGCCAAAGACTACTGGTGACTCTGTAAAAGCATGCTTAACAAGAGTAAGTCCTCAATATCCCAGCTAATCAAAGAACTTGACCTCCTCAGCGACAAGGCTGAATGCTTTGCTCACAGATTCTCTACCAATTTGAGACTGCATTCGTCTGGAGTTTCTTCACCCGACTTCCCACCTAGAACTGAGGCTCAACTGAATGATGTCCACATTACACTCTCGCTGGTTTCTAACATAATCTCAAAACTTGACCCTCACAAAGCAAGCGAAGGGGACAGAACCTCATAGTCTTGAAGAAATGTGCCCCTGAATTCTCCTCTGTCTTTTCTAAGCTCTACAACTTCTGCCTATCTGCTTCCTGCTTTCCTGCCTGTTGGAAGTCTTCCTCTGTAGTTCTTATATTTAAGAACACTGGCGAACCCTCAGACCCTGCAAATTATCACCCTATCAGCCTTCTTCAGATCTTTGGCAAAGTGTTCGAAGCCATTATCAATGCTGTGGTGGTTCAGCATCTCACAGCCCACAGGCTCCTCTCAGACAAACAGTATGGTTTCCACTTCACCAGGTCTACTGCTGATATGCTAACGACCATCACCAAGTATATATACCAGGCTCTCGACAAGAATGGTGAAGCCCGAACTGTTGCCTTGGATATCTCTAAAGCATTCGACAGAGTCTGGCATGCCGGCCTTCTACGCAAACTGCGGAGCTATGGTATTTGTTTGACCTAATCCAGTCTTTCCTCTCTAACCGCACATTGAAGTGGGTATTAAACGGACATGCCTCCCAGAACTACCATACGAATGCGGGTGTCCCTCAAGGCTCTATCCTAGGTCTTATGCTCTTTCTGATCTACATTAATGATCTCCCCGATGTCATAAGATCCCAAGTAGGCATGTACACCAATGACACCACAGTTTACTCTCGCCTCGATCATAAATCTGGTGTGGACGACAAAGTGATCTTGCTGCCGAGCTTGAAAAGGACCTCCAATCCGTAGTAGACTTGAGTAAGAAATGGCTTGTAAATTTCAATGCTTCCAAAACGAATCTGCTATCAATTAACCATCATAGACAATCGCACATACCTCCCATTAGCATGGAACAGGCTTGTCTCCCAGAGAGTAAAACACTGCGCCTCCTTGGCCTCACACTCTTAGCGGACCTCAAGTGGAATGACTATATCAAATCCATTGCTAAATCTGCTGCTATGAAAGTCAGTTCTCTGTGCAGGGGCCAGAAGTTTTTTCAGTCTGAATCTCTTCTGCACATATATAAATCTACCATCTGATCATGTATTGAATACTTCTGCCACATCTGGTCAGGTGCCCCTACTATTCTCCTGGGGGTTCTTGACAAAATACAACGGAGAATCTGTAATGTGATCGATACCGACTTGGCAGACCGGCTGCAGTCACTCTCTCATTGGCATGACGTGGCTTCCCTGTGCCTCTTCTATAAATACTTTCACGGCTACTGCTTCGATGAACTTAGATCACTGGTGCTCCCTAGGTACGAATTTGCACAAGATACTAGATTAGCAACTAGGTCCCACCCTTTTACAGTGAAACCGATAAAATGTAGCCACAGTTTCTACTCAAACAGCTTCTTTTCTCGCAGTTCCCGCCTGTGAAATTCCCTTCCATATACTTGCTTCTCTGACAGCTACAATCTCCAGTAGTTTAAATGTAAGGTCTATAGACACCTCCTAACACACTAACTCACATCCATTCTCTCAAACACTCTTCCCATGTACATCCTTACCCGTCTATCACCCTCCTTCTGGCATTTCCTATATCTAACCACACTTTCTCATCACCTTCCCCTATGTAACCCCCCCTGCACAATAGTGGCAGTGGAATGCCTTGCTTGGGGTGAAATGATTAAAAAAAAGGCATTTTATTTTCAGCCTGATTTGGTTCCTATAAAGTTAGAGATAACCCGAGGAGCCAGGTTCTTACTGGAGTAGGGATCTGATCATTTTGCCTGTGGATTGTATATAAGAGTTCTACTTGAAGTTGGGCATGAGTGACTTGACACTAAATCTAATGGCCATCTATACTAACTTTTATGCGAGTTTTTAATAAATAAAACTCTCTCTCTATGTATATCTAATATATATATGTATATTCTCTCATCTATTCATCATGACTGGTGGTAGTTCAGGGCTGAACAATTTCCCCAAACATGAAAAGAAAACTGGAGCCAACAAAAATATGATTCTGCAGAAGGATGCTGAGAATTCTATGGATGAAGCATATAAGCAAAAAAGAACTTTTAAGAAAAATGGAAACAAAAATAGCATGTATAATCAAAAAGTGATAGCAGCAATTTCTTGGACATATAATGAGGAAGGAGGGTTTTGAAAATTTGACTGTCACAGGATATACTGAGGGCAAAGGGTACACAGAAAAACTGATGATTTTCTATGAATGGATGGGATTGTTTGGCAAAGAGACAAATATTGCTAAGTTCTACAAGGAATAGGTGGTCTTAGCAAGCCATGATAGCCAGTGTTCTGAAAGGAGACAGCATATTGAAGAAGGTGTCTATCTAGTATATAATTTCCAATTTAAAATTTGTTATGTATTTAAAATAGTTTAACATATTTTCTGCTATGTATTCACTGGATATACTTTTGCAATTATAAAAATAATTTAGCTTGATTCTAATATAACTATTGCCTTTACCAAAGTTGAGAAATATAGGTTCTGAAATCAATGATCATAGCAAAGGAAAAGTAAATAATTTCAATTGTTATTTTTTGTTTTTTTCAGTAATAGCTTTATTCATTAGATGTACATTAAAATAATGTTTTTCTTTTTTATAATAGTTGTGTGTGATTCCAATATGCTCTTTGTAAAATTAAAAAAAATGTCAAATTTCCGTTCAAACAATTTAATGCTTTTGCTGTCTATTCAATTTAGACATGTACATACATATATATATATATATATATATATATAGAGAGAGAGAGAGAGAGAGTTTTCTTTATTAAAAACTTACATAAAAGTTGGTATAGATAGCCATTAGGTTTAGTGTCAAGTCACTTCCTATGTGTAAAAATTTGTATTGTAGCGCTTTGTAAATAAATAAAGGGAGATTACTCTGCAATTAGTCGACATTTCAAATTTAAAGTTTGCCTTACTGCAAGTACTTCCTTTTGAAATTGATTCTTTCATGCTAAAATAGCAGATTCCTTTGTACTGCTAATCCTTAATCAAATAGAGTTGTGTCAAATTATTTTTAAACAAACTTGCTTTTCTAATAAAATGTGGAAATATTCATGATAGGAAAGAAAAAAAAAGGAAAAGATTAATATTTTTGCATAAAATAATAATGTTCCTGAAATAATTATATATTTATTTTGTAAAAGATATTTCTGCACCATTTTTATAAAATAAGGCTATCATTATTTTGTCAATATTATCATTTTATGTAGTAATTATTAATCTTTTAATTTGGAAATTTTTTCATGTTCAAGAGATTTTCTTTACAGCTTTTGTAACAAGCATTAAAAAAGCATACAATAAAATGTATATTTACTAATGGAGGGAATCTGGAATGGAAACCCTACATGATTATTATCAAGTTAAAAACTGTAATTGGGTTTCAATCAATCAAGTCAGTAGAAAGAAAAATATTCATGTGCCAACACTAAGTTCAAACGTAAATATGTTGTGAACAGTCCAGCAGGTAACATAGTAATGAAAACAGGGTCAGAAATCTAACCTTTTCCTCGCAACAGCAGAAATGCACTTTTGCTCACCAGGCCCCAATTATTATACTGCCCATTAAGCAAAAGCAACAGCCTTTATTCACCATTTTTCTGATTGGCCATGTCAGAAAGAACATTAGTGTAGCTTCTCTAATATTTTTAGCAGCTCTTTTTGAGCTACCAATTTTCTTTAGGTTATCACCACATTTTCCATCATAGAATATATTCGATACACTGTTGCTTGGTTTGACATGGTAAGTCATCATTTTCTTTGCTCCAAACACTGACACTGGAAATTGCTTTCAAGATAGAACATTTTACATGATACTACCCTACCACAGATCTTGCTATGGTATGCTATTTTTGCTGTGTTGCTGTAACAAACATATTCACAAACAATAATTAGATTATTATAATGTAAAATGTTTGATATCCTTGTCTACTTAAAATTACAAAGAAAGTAATTTACTTCCAGCTGGTGTTTGCTAACAACTTTAAACTTTATCAATTCCGATTATTTTGCATTACTTAATAACAGATTTTTTTTGATAAAATGCCAGATAAAATCTCGATGTAATTGAACTGCAACTACTTTTTGAAATTGACTCTTTCATGCTAAAATAGCAGATTTCTTTTTCAATTTTGGTAAACCAGATTATAACATGACAAAAAAATTAGTTATATTTACTTTGAAAATTACTATTTAAGACTGTATAATAATTTTTATTTATGACACTACAAAGAAGAAATATACACAATAAAAGCATTAGTACACACACACACTACTATACAGTTAAGCAGTTAAGTGCCATACGTGATACATGCTTGGGTGATCATGTCTCAAAAGAGACATGACTGACTGGGCAGAAGATTATTCCGCAGAAAGTTGCCATTATTTTCTGCAGTAAACTGGTCACCAGCCAAGGCTATAGAACCCAATCTGTCCTGTTATTTAACCCATAACTGGAGGGAAGAGATGAATTAATACTTTTCCCAAGGGTATTTGCATGTAAGTGAATGCAAGGAATTCAACTGGAATTCGAATTCGACTTTCCGATTTCTCATTCTGAACTTATGTCCCCTGCAACACAACGTACATCCACTACTATACAAGCTAACTAAATGGATTTATAAATGTATCATCTCCTACAGGATAAAAACTCAGTTCCAGCACCATAGCAGATTTTGAATTCAGTGTTGTCTTTCTCTTATACTGGTTGACAATCAAAGCTGAAGAGTCCAGTCTGCCCTACTAGTTATCTCATATTTGGGGAAGAAGAAATGGTATGTAGCCATAAATTCTATGCTAACAGTTTATTTTCTCACACTTCTGGCTTGTGGGACTTCCTTCTGGCTCCATGCTTTCGGGCTAACTATAACCTTTAAAAACTGAAATAATGTCAGTCACTATCTACTCTCCTTCTGATTACTCTTTTTTCTTTCTACTCATTATTAATGTTTCAGTTTCTAATTCTTTCACACTCCTAGTAACCAATTAAAACAAAATAAATAAATAAAACATTTACTTTCAAATCATATCATAGGCACACAATCATTTTAAATATACTCCTATTAAAGGTTAAACTTTTGCTCCCTTCAATAATAATATTAATATAATGTAATATTTATTGAGTAAACAAACGTTGGTTTACTCTGATACAATCACTGAGAAATTTTATTGGTTGAAATGTTCTTAACTTTTGGGGTCTATCTTATTTCCTGTTCGATAAAAGCACAACCAAAAAATGTGAAACTCTGGTAATTGTTTTATTCTACTGAATTTTAGTTTTGTTTTAATTTATCAGATACACCAAAATTTTACTGGATCTATGGTAGCATACAAGATGATATAAATCTCAATTTGTCATTAATGTGAATTTTTTTCCTTGTAAATTTTTTTATGAAATAATCATTTATGGTTTTATTTACATTTCAACATTTTTGTGTTTTTATGTTCAAGATTTTTGTATTTGCTTTAGTCAATTGGTTTCTATTTCCTCTTTCATTTTTTTTTATTTTATTAACACTGAGATACAACATACAATTTTCTATACATTACCATCTACATTTCTACACTGATCAGATGACCAAATTTCTTTAAGTCCACCATTAATGGATAAACTAGAGTTTGTGTGCATGTGTGTGTATATGCATCACATGTTTGCTTCTGATGCTAATAAAATAACGCTCACTGGATGTTATATAAAAGAGATTTTTTTATTGTGCTTCATGTGCTTGTTTTACACAGGATAAATATATATATATGCGTGTGTGTGGGGATATATATATATATATATATATGTATGTATGTGGGAAATATATATGTGAGATAGATATATATGTATGTATGTGGGAAATATATGTGAAATATATGTATGTATGTGGGAAATATATGTGTGAAATATGTATGCATGTATGTGGGGAAATATATGTGTGAAATATATATATATGTATGTATGTGGGAAATATATGTGTGAAATATATTTCCCACATACATACATACATACATACATACATACATATATATGTGGGAAATATATATATATGTATATATGTATGTTGGAAATATATGGGAAATATATATCTATCTATCTATCTATCTATCTATATATATGTATGTATGTGGGAAATATATATGTGTGAAATATATATATATATATATATGTATGTGGGAAATTATATATATATATTTGGAAACATATATGGGAAATATGTAATTGGGAAACATACATGTGAAATATATGTATGTAATGTATGTGGGGAAATATATGTATGTGTGATATATATATGTCACATATATACACACACACACACACATATATATATATATATATATATATATATAGTCATCTGCAGACAGATCTGTTTCGCTGTATCACAGCTCATCTGCACAGTTAGACAGCCAATTTCTTATTACCCAGGATTGAAACCCTACCGAATTGGCATCAGTCAGTGATTCTACCTCTGAGCTACGGGCCTCGTTAGGAGGCAGACTTTTTAGCATGTATATTATCATTATGCATGCCCAATAGCTGAGAGTGTTCTAATTCTTTGCTGAATATATATATATATTCATTGTTAATCAGTTTTTAGTAATAATTAGAGCAGTACACAGTTGTATTAAAAAGTGATTAATATGTGTATATATATTTTCATTTTTTCTTTAATGTCTTATTTCTTCTTTAACCCTTCCCCTCTCTACCCCATTTTTTTTTTCCTTTTCTTTGCCCCCACCACTTCTATTCATGTGATGCAGTTAAATTTTGATTTTTTGATTCTTTACTACAGATGTAATCTAAAAGTCTTAATCTAATATCATCTTGAATCTCTTTCTCTGCCTCTCTATTTATGTCTGGACAATAAATTTTAAAATTTTTTTCTTTCTTAAATCCCCAACTTTTCTTTTTTTTTTCATACTTTTCAATTTTGTTTTTGATCGTTGCTGAAGAAATGAAATAGCTATACAACGTATGTAGAATTTGGAATTTTATTGGAGATATATATATATATATATATATATATATATATATATATATATATATATATATAATTATTTAGTTTTTGGTCATAATTTAATTTGACCAGTACACAGTTGTATTAAAATTGTTTAATACAATTATATTGTGGTGGACCTCTTCATTATTTTTCATTTGTTAATGAGTTTTTTATGCAACCGATTTTCTGCTTTTCATCTATTATTGTATGATTGTAATAGGTATGTTTTTTTTGTTTCTATCTCTTTCATTATTAAATATCCCGCATTGTGATATCAGAAGATCTGCCAAGATTATTGAAATGTTATAAGAATCTGAACATAAATGTTTTGTGGATGATCTAGTGATTAATGCACTTTCTAAACATTTTTCTCTAAGTGAATAGTTTTCTCTTTTAATTAGAGTAGCATTTTCTATGTAAAATTTATAGTCAGTCTCATGATGGAAACACAAACAAAAAGAAAAATAATCTAATTTAAATTGGCTATATTATTATATCCCCAAAACACATACAATGCCACACTATTCACTTAGAGAAAAATGTTTCTTTAGGTATTTCTAATAGTTAGATTAAGGAAACTTTTCTGCTAATAATACATATGTTTAAGCCTTTAGTCAAACAATCAGATTTTTTTAAAAAATTGTTGTAGTGGAATATCCTGCTACCCTTCTGGTACAGTAGGATGAATGAGTTCATCTGTTATATGAGAATTATAGCTATTGATTTGTGAGGAGTGTATATGGTAGTGTATATTGCAGAAGGCTAATCTCTCAGTGACACTCTCTTACAGAATAATCTGGTTTGATCTACAATGTCCATATTTGGTAGTTTACCACTTGGGTGCACAATTCATTATTGTACTTTTCTCAAGGATACAACACAATAAAAATATCCCACAAAGAAAAACCAATATTTAATAACGTAAAAGTTTACAATACATTTATTAAATCATCTGTTAATATTTCCTAGCATAACCGTTATTGCTAATTACAGCATGTAGGCATTTACAAATTTCTTGCATGTTTCTTGGATAATATTTTTCAGTACTTCACAACAGAAACCCTTTATTTCATGCAGGTTTTACAAGTTCCTTCTTTGAATTCTCAGTTTCAGCTCTCTCCATAAATTTTCAATCAGATTGAGATCTGGAGATTGATTTTGCCATTTTAGAACGTTTATTCTATTTTAACCTAACCATGATTTTGAAAGCTTTGCAATATGTTTAGGACCATTGTCTTGTTGAAAGACCCAACTTGCTTTCAAGCCCAGCAAATGAGTACTCTGACATAAATTTCTCTCCAGCATCTCCCTATAATATGGCTGTATTCACCCTCCCTTCTTTCAATGTTCCTTACATCTTGGCCACTAAAGTAAACCATATCATAATTGATCACATCTAAATTTTACTGTTGAAATAATATTTTTTGGCAAATATTTGGTTCTTTTCTTTTTCCAGATCTTTTCTACAGTATTTATGATTAATTTCAGTTTTTATTTTGTCTGGCTAAATTATATTTTCCAAAAATGCTGCATGTTCGATACAATGATTGTTTGCAAAATCCAGTTCAGAAGAATGTGTTTTTGATTAAGAAGTGTTTTTTCCCTTGGCGTCCCCGAAAAGATGTTATATTGACAAAGTGAATGACTAATTGTATCCATACTCACTTTTACTCCACTTACTTCTAGTCCCCACTGAAGATCTTTAAGCATAACTCGGGCTTGTTGCCAACTTTCCTTAGCAAAAATCTTGTCGAACTTTCCGTTACCTTTCTAGGATGACCAGAGATTTTTGGGGACAAATAGAATGACACATCTTCCAGTGTCAAACTATCATACCAACTGAATTCAATGGGGAATTTAACCGACATGGTACTTTTAATCATTCCTAAAAGTAATCATAAAATTAATCTGGAATATTCTAAAAAAAAACCAGTCCCATCTTAGTTTGGAATATTCTAATAATATTTGAACTCTTTTATAAAAAAAAGCTGTTTTAAATAAAATAAAAATGTGTTGTAAACTTTTGAGTTACTAAATATCAGTTTTCCTTTGTGTGATACTTTTTAAATTTTTTTCTGATTGTTTGACTGAATACCTCAATGTATGTTCTACAGGTAATAAAATTTTATTTAATGTAGCTGTATTTGAAATACTTAAAAATTTCATAATGTATTGTAAACTTTTGTGTGGCACTGTATATAAAAAAAGAAATTTTAAATACCAAGCGTCTTCTGTTTGTGTATTTGCAACAATCACCATAAACAAGCAAAGTCCAATGAAGCCCTACAGGGTTAATGTATCACATATAAATGTTTTTACATTTTTCATATATATATGTGTGTGTGTGTACACATTCATACATGATTCTTTCATACACATATGTTCATACATGATTTTTCTCAACACACACACATTCATAACTGATTCTCTCATTTTATTTAAAAAGAAAATTTGTTCCATCACTTGACACTTGTATACAATACTTGTTATGTATTTCGTCACTGTCACTCACACATACTAATGTTATCAACATATACGCACGCTTAGTTTGTCTATGGTTTGGATGCGATTAACACACATTATTTTTGCTTACATATACTTACATTCATATTAAACATCTAATCTTTTTCTTACATGTTCGCACACACCCTTAAACAGACACAAGTTTTTTCTTCTACATTTAATATTCATTCATTGCTTTATCACACATGATACGTATCTGACCAATGAAACTAAACCTCAATCAACATACTGTCTCTCAGATTTTTAAATCATTCGTCTTTAATAAATCTCTGAAGAATCTTGTTAAAGTGAAACATGTTAGATTAAAGACACTTTTTCCTACTTGTTCTTTATTCATTCTATTCATCTTGTCAGATTACAATCCATATATTCAACTCATATATATATATATATATATATATATATATATATATATATATGATTTTGTTTTCTTGATATCCATAACATTTTCAGAATATACTTATATTTATATGATAAATATAATGTGTGAGCTTCTATTTATGTCTCTTTTAAAAATATTTACAGTAAATTATTTCATGACATGAGAATTTATTATTCAACACAAGAGTTTTTTTTTAATCATATTGTAAATAAACATAGATAGATAGATAGATAATATCAGAGCATTATCTACATGCAAAAAAAGACTAAAAATAATGGTGGTTTTATTGATAAAAAAGAAAAACCTAACACTCAATACCAGCTATGAACACACAAGCAACATACTTATCATGTTCAATACATAACACATACCACTACTCTACATTATACATAACACCACATACATTCTGTTCCATGTAAAATAAGATTCATCTTTGAAATGGCTAAAAGTATAGTCAAAAGTGCTTGGATAAACAAAATATTTATACAATTTTTATAAGATTTATACCCTCGAAAGAAAAACTTTTAAGGTCACATGATAAATTAGATAAAAAACCATCACATCTAGTTCTGTAATTTTTAATGAAACCTGCACACATATATATATATATATATATGTAGAGAGAGAGATATATATATATATGATGGCACGATTTGGAGTTTTATGTAATATTCAGGTGCATATTACAAACTGAATTAAATTTGAATTAAATTTCACACGATGTACATGAGAGTTAAATCTTATAATTTCAGTGTACTATTTTTTACTTTATCAAAAGTAAAATTTAAATAGACAAAAATTGCAAGACGATAAAAACAAATAAATTTTAAATTTAAAAAAATTATTAAAATGCAGGGAGATTATTTCAAAGAAGTATAATTATTAATAGTCATATTTGCTGGGGGTAGAAAAGGAAGAAATATATATATATATATATATATATATATATATATATATATATATTTAGGCATCAATCTTTGTTTTATGCAGGCTTCATTAAAAATAACAGACAAAAGAAAACCATAACACTAAATAACATCAACTATGAACACCCTAACAACATGCTTACCATGTTTGTTACATAACACATTATACATAATACATTATACATAACACCACATACATTCTGATACACATTCATCCTCAAAAATGGTGAAAAGTACAGTAGAAAGCAGTCAGATAAAGCTCGGCTGCAGTTGCTATCTCACTGGCATGATATGGCTTCCCTGTGCCTCTACTATAAATACTTTCACGGCTTCTGCTCTAATGAACTTAGATCACTGGTGCCTCCTCGGTATGAATTTACACAAGCTACTAGATTAGCAACTAGGTCCCACCCTTTTACAGTGAAACCGATAAAATGTAACAGCAATTTCTACTCTAACAGCTTCTTTTCTCGCACCTCCCGCCCGTGGAATTCCCTTCCATATACTTGCTTCCCCGACAGCTACAACCTCCAGGAAATTAAATGTAAAGTCAATAGACATCTCCTATCTCACTAACTTGCATCCATTCTCTCAAGCTTTGTTTTCATCTACTCGACCCCCATCCTCATTATTTTCATCTGTCTATTACCCTCCTCCTGACATTTCCTATAACTAACCCCTCTTTCTCATCACTTTCCTCTAAGTAACCCCCTGTGCAACAGTGGCAGTAGATTACCTTGCTTGGGGTGAGATGATTTAAAAAAAATGTTTGCTTAAAAAAAATACCCCCAATGCAAAAAAATATTAGTATTTGTTATAATGAAAGATATTGTAAGCTCTCATGTAAATACAGCTGGAAAGTTTTACAAGCATAGTGATGTAAATATTTACACAACTTACATTGTTCAGACTATTATCCTCGTCTTTATTGTCATATTCATAACATTTTGGCCATTGTATGCTCCGACCTTCATCAGATATATGTTAGAATTTTAAACCAAACTCTTTTATTCATCTACCGTACAATCTATCCAGTGAATGAAATAAAGGGTTTGTTTGAAATTTCAAATCACCTGAAAATGGCTGGTGCGTACAATGGCTGAAACATCATGAATATGACAATAAAGATGAGAACAATAGACTGAACAATGCAAATAGTGTAAATGGTTGCAATACCTCATCTCAGAAATATAGACAGATATTGTATTTGAATTCCAGTTGAATTCCTTGCTTTCATTTATGTGCAAATACCCTTAGGAAAGGTATTAATCCATCTCTTTCCTCCAGTTATGGGTTAAATAACAGGATAAATTGGGTTTTATAGCCTTGGCTGGCCATCAGTCTACCACAGAAAGTAATGGCAACCTACTGCAGGATAATCTTCTGCTCAGTCAGTCATGTCTCTTTCGAGACATGAGCACTCAAGCATGTATCTTAACTGACTGATTGTATGATAATAGTGATATTAGCTGTTCCCTTATATGAAAATTTTCAACATTCAGTTGCAGTATCAGTTGAAATTTAAAAAACCTTTCTTTTAAAACAATTTTTGTCAAGTCCTTTAGCTGTTATACTCCAGTATTGATAGGGTTTCTTTGCTAACTTTTGGAAGACCTTATGTCTGGCAACAGGACTCTGCACCATGCCACACAAGCAGGAGAACCTGGTCATAGCTTTCAAACAATTTCTGCAACCACATCCTTCCTTATATCTAGTCACCTAACTCCCCAGACTGCAACCCCCTTGATTATTTTGTGGAATGCAGTTGAACGAGGGACCAACAAAACTTCTTGTAGCACCAAAGATGAACTGAAGGCAAAAATTATGGCAGCATTCACCGACTTGTCCAGGAGAAATGCAGGAGATTCTGAAGTCGTCTGGAGGCCATGGTTGAAGTCAATAGCAATTTTATTGAATAAACTTACTCTTTAGTATTTATGGAATGTTATGGCTATTACTGCTGGGTCGGTTCTTTCGCCTAAACATCCAAAACTTGTTGAATGGCTTTCGCCACTGAAATAAATAGGCAAAGAGAAAAGGAAAGATACAGAGACACTAGAGGAACAGTTTGGACACTGATTTTATTTTTTGGGTTCTAACGACCTCTTGTTGGGAAAATTCCTTCCCAAACAGTTTGGCATGTCTTTACCATCTAAAGTCCAACAGAGAAAGAGATCGAGTTTCTTTTTGGCACCAGGAGGCCTCTCTTTTTGTCTTTCCTGTCAGAGGACTCCTGGGAGATTTGTATGTTTATTTCGTACTTTTTATTTTATTTAGTGTTTTTTATTTTATCTCATATTTTTATTTAATCCTTACATATTTCAAGATATTTTTGTACAATTTTGGTAAATATACCTGTTAAAAATGAGATGTCATTGTTGTTTTCATTTTTTGCATAATTTAGACAACAATTTACCTACTGCACCCTGTATATGAAGAGTGGGTATATGGACCTGTCCTTTTACATAGCCCAATAGAAAAAAATCACAAAGTGTCAAGTCAGGTGAACATGGCGGTCATTTCAACAGAACATTGTAACTATCACTGGCATCCTAGTAGATTTTCATTGAGATGAGTATGCACTGACGCACTAAAGAATGTTACACAAGACTTGCATATATTGAACATTTGTGAAGCTTTGTAAAATCAGTTATAAAATCTATGTCCCTGCATTCAATACAGCAGTATCATGTATATGAGAGGAAGATCACAAAAAAGTGGGGTTCCCCAGAAATAGATAGTGTTTATCTCTGAAACTAGGACACCCAGAAATGAACAAACATGATATCAGTAAAAATAACCCTGAAAAATTCACCCAGGAAAAAGAAATTAAGAAATTTAAGGAATTGCACAATATTTTGTTTTAGAAATATCAGATTTTACAGAAATATTTCCTTTGACTGATATATTGCTGCTTGTTTTGTATGTGTTTTTGTTGATTTATACGTATTGGAATTTGCGTTTCTGCATGTCTGGTATAGGACTTAATTTACCAACACGTACACTATTTCTGTTTGGTTTTTTTTTACCTGTTACCATATGTACCAGTGTTCACTGATACCAGTAGATTTCTTTGTAACTATGAAGAATTTATTGTATATTTAGATGTTGCTCCCTGAAAAACAACTAAAACAATTTTCAATAAAAGCATGATGAAATGTACTGAAATTCTTCTTTTCCAAAAAAATGCCTTGGTAATTAAACCTTGCTTCACTTCTATTAAAAAAAATACCACTGGTATAATTTGTGCTAATACTGTAAGTGTTTCTTCATAGTTAGCGAGAGTGTCATAAGGTTATAATTTTGATTTTTTGGTTGTAATGTGTACATTTTTTTTTTACTAAATATTCCATGTTTAGGTACATCTAATAGTCTGGCAAATACAGTACTTCTTTCCAAACTAAAATATAAAATAGAGGATACTTTTATGTTAAAATCATTAAAATAGTTTTTTATATATATTTATTTCGATTAGTATATTCAAATAAAACCTCAACATCTCCCTCCAAGTTTTTAATTTGTTTCTTTTTATTTGTTTCAGATAAATACAGTGAAACCGAGCCAGAAAAAAGCTACAAGCCCTTTAAGTGAAACTGAAGAACAATAATTCAAGATGGCCGCCACCAGCAGCAACAGTGGTTTCCCTTTATTTTTCTTTTATATCATCCTCACAAAGCTTATGGCTAGTTCAGACTATACACCAAACACAGAAGTGTTCACCATAGGAGGAGTCCTTAGCTCCCGGGAATATCAGCAAATTTTTGAGGAGACAGTGGAACACATCAACCAAAAGTCTTCCATCCATGGAGTCACTTTCAACTCCACTTCCATTGTCATGAATGCTAACCCAATACGGTCAGCATTGTCTATTTGTGAGGACTTAATTCCCAATAGAGTCTATGTAGTTGTTGCCAGCCACCCTTTTGAGAGTGAACAATCCCCTATATCTGTATCATACACCTGTGGTTTCTATAATATTCCAGTCATTGGCATATCTTCACGAGAGAGTGTTTACTCTGATAACGTAAGTATCCCTTTATATTTTTTGAGATGGAGTAGGTAAACATTTTTATGAACTTTTGAACATTCTTGTTTTTTTTTTTTAAATTACCCTTAGAATTTTTCTTTGTGTACTGATCTTTCTTTTTCCCTATCAGTCAGTCAGTTAAGTGCCATAAATGATACATGCTTGGGTGATCATGTATTGAAAGAGATATCACTGACTGGGCAGAAGATTATCCCACAGTAGGTTAACATTACTTTCTGCAGTAGACTGGTTGCCAACCAAGGCTATAGAACCCGATCTGTCCTGTTATTTAACCCATAACTGAAGGGAAGTGATGAATTAATACCTTTCCTAAGGGTTTTGCACATAAGTGAATGCAACCAATTCAACTGGAATTCGAACTCGGCTCCTCGATTTCTCATTCCGAGCTGATATCCACTGCACCCCAATGCACATCCTATCAACTTTTCTTTTAGCAACCTTGAGCTTATCTTGTAACTCTAGGGACGGTCAGCCATGTCTGGTACAAGGCCAGTTCCCAAACATAGCCGACAATCTCCACAACTTAAGGATTTATTCAGAATTATCAGAAGGTTATTAGAAGGTGGATTTGTGGAAGAATAAAAGTATACCTTTTGTATGTTTAAATTAGAAATTTATTAATAGAAAAGAATAACATGAATTGGTAGAAGTTAAACGTACATAAGAAACAGTAAGGAGTTAAGGGTATCAAGAGTTTGTACTAGTAACGTGTGTATGTACGTATGAGTGTTATCATTAGGTAGGAATGTCTTTGTAGTAATCAAGTATAAGAAAAGGTAGACTAGTGAATGATGAAAAGGAAGGTGGTGAAAGAGAAAGAAAGAGATAATAATAATGATCGCTTGACAAGGGACATGTTAATATGCTTGTCATCTTCTCTCTGGTGACAGGCAAACCTGCCCGACTTTTATTCTGTTTGTGGGGCTCAAAAAGGTCATTTGGGCATTCACTCCTGGATGTGATTCTAGCCTTTCCTTGGACGATGAACAAACTTTGTATCGGCTCATGAAAGGTTCCGTAAAAGAATTTGTTTCTGAGAATTGAAGAGTGTTTGAATTTTGTTTTTAAGATGTTTCCTAGTTTTCTATTGGCTGAAAAACATTTCGCATCAAGGTGTGAAATTTCCCGAGTTTTGTTTTGGATTCGCTTTTGCGTGTGTGATAAGCAAAGTTTGTAAATTCAAATCTGTTTTAATTTCTAACAAAATGAATGAGTCAGTGCTTAGCATTTGAATCTTAAATCTTAAATTTGTTCTCTAAAATCTCAGTACTTTTTAGAGCTATGTCTCTTCAGAATGTAGGTAATCATGGCTTACCTTTAATTTTTATTATTTATGGATTGCTATGACTTCTTGAGTAATATAACGGAGTGGGTTTTTGCTACTTCATTCACAGTCTTTTATTCAGAGTTGTTCTCATAAATTGGCAACTACTCAAGCTCAACCTACTTTGCTAATTAACATGTGGCTAGGAGGAGAAAAAACTCCTGCCTTTTTCAATGACATAAGTGTGAAAACGTACATCAAAAAATATATAAGTTCTCTTATGTTACTCACATATCCAATCTTTGTAATAATCTTCATAAAAGCTTACAGCAATATCATATTGAAACAATGGTTCTCATATAATCAAAAAAGTTAAGCAACATTAAGCCTGGTTAGTACCTAGATAGATTACATATGCTGTAAGCTTAGTTATATAGATGGTGTAATAGAAAACAGTTTGGAATTGGAATCTGGAGGGCTGAGTTCTAATTGTTCATTTGTGGTACAATAGATACCAGCTTGGAATGGGAAATTGAATAGCCGAGTTTGATTTCCAGTTTTATTCATTACATTCACTTACACACAAATACCCTTGGGAAAGGTATTAATCCATCTCTTCTTCCTCTAGCTATGGGTTGAATAGCAGCGCAGATTGTGTTCTATAGCCTTGGTTGGCAACCAGTCTACTGCAGAAAGAAATGGCAACTTACTGCAGGAAAATCTTCTGTCTAGTCATAGATTGAAAGAGACATGATCATCTAAGTGTATATCCCATATAGCAATTAACTGACAGACTGAGTTTTTAATTCCAGACAGATTCACCATATTTACTTATGTGAAAATACCTTTTGGAAAGATATGAATCCTCCTCTTCTCCTTCCAGCTATGGGTTCATTAGTCAGACTTGTATCAGTGAATCATTATTGTTTCAAATAAATTCTCACAATCTAAAATTATTTTTTGACTTTAAATAAACCACAAAATGTACTTCTTTATGCAATTATGGTTCTCCACAAATTCCTGTCTTTTGTGGCTTTTAATAAATTTTGTCTTTTTGTTATTTCTCATAAACACTGTTCCACCATCCATTTACACAAGCTCACTATTTGCCTTCAAAATGTTATTTGGGTATCAAATTTTCCAAACCCTCTTTCCTCATTTCCCTAAAAATTTCAGCTGTTTTTCCTGATGTTAAGTATAAATTTCCATTTTCTCTAAAACTTATTTCCTAAAATGCATAATTCATTGCTTACATATTTGGTTTGTGGTATCTTGAGCATCCTTCTGTAGAACCACATTTCTGTTGCTTTGAGTCTCTCTTTCATCTTTGAGGGCATTGTCCAGCATTCCCTACTTGTTCCCATTTTTAGTCTATGGTATCCTTAGCATCCTTCTGTAGAACTACATTTCTGCTGTTTTGAGTCTTTCATCTTTGAGGATATTGTCCAGCATTCCCTACTTGTTCACATTTTTAGTCTATGGTATCCTTAGCATCCTTCTGTAGAACTACATTTCTGCTGTTTTGAGTCTTTCATCTTTGAGGATATTGTCCAGCATTCCCTACTTGTTCACATTTTTAGTCTATGGTATCCTTAGCATCCTTCTGTAGAACTACATTTCTGCTGTTTTGAGTCTTTCATCTTTCAGGATATTGTCCAGCATTCCCTACTTGTTCACATTTTTAGTCTATGGTATCCTTAGCATCCTTCTGTAGAACTACATTTCTGTTGCTTCAAGTCTCTTCTTCATCTGTGGGGAGATTGTCAACATTCACTGCCATTAAACTATAAAACACAAATTAATAATCTTCATGAAATTAGGAGCACAACTCTGCTGGATACCTAAATATTTACAAAATTCTGTGGATGCCCATCCCTGCTATTTTTTAAAGAATTTTGTTTGAAAGCTGTGCAATAAAATAAATTTATCAGGATTGTTCAATCAGACAGCATTTGACAATATAATACAAGAACACCAATTTTATGGCATCCCTCATTTAAGACCTATTCTGGTTTATCAACTTTGTTAAACCAACTGCAATTATATAATAATAATAATAATAATAATAACTAGTGACTAATAAAGCAAAATACAATAATAACTCAGTAATTTACTTCTGAACAATTGATTATACCCATCTCACATCTTAAAACATTAGGACCAGTGGTGGGATTAAGATTTTTTAGGAATAATTTCTCTTCTTTTCTATTCCAAATTTGTTGTCTATGAAATTAGAAACCAGTTTTCTATTCTTTTTCACATCCCAAATTTTTTCCACTGATCAATATAAAGGCCAAAGGAATTTAAAACCCAGTTCAGCAAAACTAAATGATCCACAGGAACCATTACCAACCTCTTGATTTCCCTCACTGATTAGAAATCTTAGAAACATAAATCGGACTAGTTTAGGTATAAATTGAATATGTAAATGCAAGAACTGTGTGAAATTTGAGCATCCATTCATAATTTTATCCAGTTTAAAAAAACTGCCTGATCATCAGTACTAGAAAACTGGCAGTGTGCTTATATATTGTTTGCAGAGTATGCATTTTCCTTAACATTCTTCCAGGAGAAAAGACTTTTACAGTCTGTATAAAACAATGAAATCTTAGACTTCAGAAAAAAATACCGAGTAGCAGCCACTCTCTTGCTTTATAAGCAGCCATTTTGTAACTTACAGGAGATAACATTGTTTTATTGAACAAAGAGATTTAACATCACCCTATGCAAAAACTATGTCTCTCTAGCAGCAACAAAACTCTAAATGTCTGGCAATAGAAACATGTCAATTTATTAATTGGCAGTTCCTTGAATATCTGAGTAAAGCAATTCCAACAAAAGTTCTAACACAATGAGTTTATTTTTCAAACCAATAGCTCGTATAAAATAAAAATGATAATTTTTTTATAAAAACATATTGGAGAATTTTCAATTCTCCCAAATGAGATTATTAAAATATGATGCGGAATTTTTCAATGAAAATCTAAAAGAACATTGGATAATACAAATATATTGGTGGCAAAGATGGTAGCTGAAATAAAGAGTTTTCAAGGAGGAAGGACAAGTTGTTGCCATATCTGGCCTGGTGCTCCTGCTATTCATCTCAATGTTCTTGACAAAATCTAAAGGAGAATCTGCAATATAATCGATCCTGATTTAGATCAATTTCAGTCACTTTCTGACAGATGGTATGTGGCATCCCGCTGTTTTTCTACAAATATTTTTATGGTTTTTGCTCTGACAAGCTTCTTTCTTTGGTGCTCTAACCATATGAATTTATTTATGCTACTAGATTGGCATCTAGGTCCCGCCATTTTACCATCAAAATATTCAAATGTAACCATCACTTCTGCTCTGTCAGTTTCTTTTGTCACACTTCCAGCCTGTGGAACTCCCTTCTGTATACTAGATTCTCTGATAGCTACAATCTCCAAAAGTTTAAATGCAACATAGATAGCCATTTCCCTAAATCCCATCCAACTCTTATCTTAGACATCCCCTGTACCTTACTTTTTCTCTCACTGTAACCCGCTGCACACCAGTGACAGTCCTGCCTTGCTTGTTATGAAATGATTATATTGTTTCGGGCCTTAAAAGCCTCATTCTTAAGGGTTTGTATCTCAATTCAGTACAGAGAGTAAAGCCTGTCATTTATATTGGAGTAGTTATATTATTCTGAGAAAACAGCTTTGTTGAACATGGCATTCTTACTGCTCTAATTAACATTTACCCAAACACAAAATGCAAGATCTAGAAATAAAAACCCAACACCATTTCATCCATTATTAAGGTGAGTAAATCAGCTCTAATAAAAGTTCAATCACAACATCAGTTACCATATTTTACAGCTTACAAAACACTATGGCTTAATACTGGAAAGAAATTTCTAAAGAAAAAAGTCATTCTTATACAATTACATATTCACCATGCATCCCTAACACACTGGCACCACGTATTGTTAATCACTCATCTGATTTTGTTTGTATGGTAATGACATACTCATTAGGGATTAGTAAATATACTATACATTTTTCATTGTCCAAGGGTGGTTTTATTTTCATAAAAATAAATGAAAAATTTTAAAAATATGCATGTAGAAATATAAAAGAAATTTTATTCATCCTCAAATCCCCAAAACTCGTTACTGCTGTATTCATGTAAAAATTCTAAACTATCATCTGCAGAGTCATTACTACGATCAGTCATGTACAATAAATGATCTTTGCTACAATCAATGTCATGGTGGTAACTGAAACATTCGCACATGTATTTTTCAATGCATCTTATAAGATGGAAAATATGGTAACCCATTATTTAAATTAAGAACTAAGAAAGTCCATGACAACAAAAGTTCATATTCTAAGTAAAAATGTATATATAATAAATATGAATATGTTGCATACCCTTCTTCGTGTATATACTCTTTTGATGATGAATAACCTTGATATAAAGTTTTGATCATATTCTTGCAGGCAAAATGACAAACAACAACAAATATATATAAATAAAAATATACAACATATTTTTCTTCACTTCTTCAGTGATTTGATTGTGGAGTGGAATAGGAGAATTTGGTCAGAGGTGTCAGCACACACACACACACACACACACACACACACACACACACACACACACACACAAGGGCAGCCAAATGGCTGCCTGTGTTCTGAACACAACTACTAAACTTAACTGACTGCAAAACTGCCAAACTCCCCACTGCTACTGTCTGATCTCACTTAAATAGGCAAACCTCATTTGACACTTGACACCCAGGAGCATCCCATGCATATCTTGAGTGCTGACTTCTTTGAGTTTTGTTGTCAAAACAAAACCTAGCCTGCACTTGGGGTTTTCTTTTGCACTCTCTGACATTTCAAAATAACATTTATTTTTTTAAATCTTGCAATGCAGATACACTTCCAGGCAAAATTATACACTGACCAAAAAACTATGTAACACAAAGGTTTAGAGAGTGTTTCTGTTCTGTAATTCTTTCAAATTAGCATCTTCATTATGCTATGCTGTTTGTTAGAAAGGATTAAAAAATTAATAAAAGAAACATAATAATAATTCAATAAAAAAATTAATTTTCATTCAGTTTGTGACCTGTTTCATTATGCTATTCTGTTTGTTAAAAAGGTTTAAAAAAATTAATAAAAAAACGAAATAATAACAATTCAATAAGAAAAAAATAATTTGGTCTTTCATCTTAATAATAACATCAAGATAGAACTTTGTTTTCATTAAGTTTGTGGCATTTTTCATTACACTATGCTGTTTTTTCCCTCCAGCAAAGTAATAGAGGTACCTATAACAAATAATACACCGGAACACATACACACACATACAAAATAAAGTAAAATAAATTACAAGAAGTATACGCACATAAACACACACAC
This sequence comes from Ascarosepion bandense, assembly GCA_037127315.1. Lineage (NCBI taxonomy): Eukaryota > Metazoa > Mollusca > Cephalopoda > Sepiida > Sepiidae > Ascarosepion > Ascarosepion bandense. The sequence continues at coordinate 1,316,203 of JBBBDQ010001346.1, read as the reverse complement.
ATGACACAGTCACGGACATGCACACACCACAAGATAAAACAGATAGATAAAACAAGAGTAATAAAAGAAATCCTCTTCAACCTTTGGCAAAACTGTGGTGAATTGGGGCAAGAAGTGGCTTGTCAACTTCAATGCGTCTAAGACCAAGCTGTTGTCTGTCAACCATCACAGGCAACCTCTCCTGCCTCCCATAAGCATGGACCAAGCGATTCTCCCTGAGAGCAATGCACTGTGCCTCTTCGGCCTTACCCTCTCTTCAGACCTCAAATGGAACCACTATATCAAATCCATAGCTAAATCCACTGCTAAGAAGGTTGGGTCATTATGTCGATCCAGGATGTTTTTTCTGCCTGAATCCATCCTGCATATATATACAAGTCAATCATCCGTCCATGCATGGAGTACTGCTGCCATTTATGGTCAGGCGCCCCTGCCGTTCACCTCAGTGACTCGACAGGCTCCAAAGGAGAGTCTGTAATGTGATAGGTACTGAGTTGGCGGCTCGACTGCAGCCATTTCCCCACCGATAAAATGTGGCCTCCCTTTGTCTGTTCTATAAATACTTTCATGGCTTCTGCTCGGATGAACTTAAGTCACTAGTGCCTCCACAACAGGTGTTTACTCGTGCAACCAGGTTGGCAACTGGGTTCCACCCATTCACAGTTAGGTTAACCAAATGCAGACGACAATTCTACTCCTGCAGCTTCTTCTCTCGCACTTCCCGCCTGTGGAACTCGCTCCCATATTCTTGCTTTCCTGATGGCTACAACCTCCAAGAATTTAAATGCAATGTCAATACTCATCTATTAACCACTAGATTCTAGCTCTCTCCCCACCCCGTATATCCTTCCCTTTCCCTCCACCTATGTAACTGTCATCACACCTGCATTCTCATCTTTCTATTGCTCTTTTCTAACTGGTCTGTACTCCTCACTCTCTTCTAATTAATCTTTTTACAGTTATGTACCACCACCCCCGCACATCAGTGGCATTTCCGCCTTGCTCGGGGGGAAATGATTAAAAAAAAAAAGTCAAACTAACGGTCAGGTCACACATACTTAGATAAACCACCTATAAAAGCAGACTGATATCATCAGACCAGAAAAAGGTCCCAACTGTTAATCACACACACACACATATATATATATATATATATATATATACACCATAAACACACACACACACATACATGCTCTAACACACTTACACACACACACACACACACACACACACACACACAAGCACTCGCTACAATTAATGACAGCAGCAGCAGCCAGGAATGACCAATCCTTGAAAGGCATGGACTCACTCAGACAGACACACGCTCCTCTACCATTCTGAAAATGAGATTTTGATCTCCAAATATTAATGTATAATAGATAGGTAATACCCAAAAAACTTCTTTACCTTCCTTTATTTTACAAAGCGCATTGTGACAGCCTTCAAGACCTAACCATGCATCTAATATACACAATGCTTCAAGCAAATTACAAAACTTTACTAGCATCTTTATATTTATTGTTTATGTTGCAACAAAGATTAAGATGGAAAACTAACAATACAGAAATCAAAATAGAGATGGCCACTCAGAAAGTACATGAGCCGGTTTTCATCTTCTATGTGCTGTGTCTCTTCAGTACATAGGCGATTATAGCTGTCCATGATTTCCTGTTCTTTTTAGTTTTTAATAAATTTTGTCTTTTTGTCATCTCTCTTAAATCTTGTTCTACCATCCATTTACTTAAGCTTGCTAGGTAGGTTATGCATTGTTTTCTTATGTCCCCCTTGCCTTCAATAGTCCTGTGCATATCAAATTTTCCAAGCACTCTTTCCTCATTTTGTTTCCTAGAAATTTCAACTCACTGTTTCTGATGTTGGGTATAAGTCCTTTTTAATTCTATTTTCTCTAAAACTTTGTCATTGCTCACATGGTCAGTTCATGGTATTCTCAGCATCCTTCTGTATAACCACATTTCTGTTGCTTCAAGTCTCTTCTTTATCTGTGAAGAGTGTTACAGCATTCACTGCAAAATAGGAGGACAGATATTATATAACAGTTTATAACACTTCTTCATTTTTAACACTTGTTTTGTATTTTGTTGTCCAGAAAATTCTAATTTTTTGTTGTTCATGTTCTAACACGAACACATCAGATTTATGAACAAATAGTATGTGCTTACATTTCTGATTAGAGAACATTTGAAACTATCTTTGGAGAAAAAAAAATTAAATTTACTTAATTTATGTAAATTTTGCATCTATTTGAAAATGGAAGATTATAAGGCGTATTTTAGACACTTGATGCTTTTTATTACTGTAAAGGCAAAAATGCCTCACAAGCAGTAAAAAAAGACATGCACTGTATATGGTGAAAGTGTTTTAGCTGACAGAACTGCACAGAAGTGGTTCATTCAGTTTAGAGTTGCTGATTGTAGCCTTACTGATGAAGAACGCTCAGGTAGATGCTCCCTCCACCAACTACAGATGAAGACCAGATCAGGACATTGATTAAGAATAATCCACATTACACAACCAATTGGCATAAATACTAAATTTATCAATATCTCCTTCCATGAACACCATTTAGTAAAGTTTGGGTATTCAAATCTCTAGGATGTTTGGGTACCACATCATTTAAGTGAAAAGAATCTTTTGGATTGTTTTTCTATCTCTGATTTGCTGTATAAATGCAATGAAACTGCACCCTTTTTTTAAGCAAATTGTGATAGCTGATGAAAAATGGATCATTTACAACTATGTTCAATGGAAAATGATCCTGGGGTTGAGCAACATAAGCAAATGTTAGCCACCTCAAAAGTAGGTCTTCATCCAAAGAAGTTACACTGTCCATCTGGTGGGATTGGAAAGGAATCCTATATTATAAGCTTTTGCCATGTAACCAATCAATTGATTCTGAAAAGTACTGCTCACAACTGGGTGAATTAAAGGCAGCAATTCAAGACAAATGCCTATAATTGGCAAACAGAAAAGGTGTTATTTTCCATCATGATAATGCCAAACCTCACATTTTTTTTGGCGATGCAGAAAAATTTATTTCAGCTTTGTTTGGATTTGTTACGCTACCCTCCATATTCACCAGTCATTTCTCTTTTGGATTTTTATTTATTCAGATCCTTGCAAAATAACCTCAATTGTATAAATTTTAATTCTTTGGATAACATAAAAATCCACCTTAATGATGAGTTCTTAGATGAAAACCACTGAAATTCTGGGAATACAAAATTTTTAAGTTGAAAGTCAAATGGAGAAAGATTGTGCAACAAGAGTTCATATTTACTTGAATAAATATTTAATGGCATAATTTTGTTTTTTGTTTTAATTTTGCTTAACAATTGGCATGAACTTTCTGGACAACCCAATACTTTCTGATAAAATAACAATTAGAATCTAAGTTAGAAATAAAACATTGTGCAGTGAATGAGAGAAAAATTGTAGAATATTTAACTCTAAATCACTTTCATATAAAAAAAATAAATAAATTGCCTTCTAAAATTTTTGAAATCTGTGTGATTTGTAATAAAACTAATCGTTTTACAGAGTAATTGTAACATTTGGGTAAAAGGTAAAAAAAAATATTGTTACAAATTATCAAAAGAATATAAAGTTTTTTTAATTTCTTTTTCATTTCTCTCTCTCTCTCTCTCTCTCCTAATTTCTTTTTCCTTTTCATTTTTATTTTTTCATGCTTTTTTTTTTTTGCTTTCTTTATTTTTTCACTCAATCTATTTCTATTCAAGTCCTGACATTTTATTTGTCCTTTCAACGTTTTTTCTTTTCTCTTATTTATTCATTTTTCATCTTAATTTTTCAAGCTTTTAATTACTTTCTCTATTATCATTATTTTAATTTTCTTTTTCTTTCTTTTTTATTCTTTTCTCTCTCTTTCTCTCTCTCTCACTTTTATCATTATTTCAATTTTCTCCCTATTCTTTTTTCATTCTTCTCTTTTATCATTATTTCAATTTTTTCTTTTTCTTTTTTCTCTCTCTCTCTCTTATTAATTTTCTTCTTTTTCTTTTTTATTCTTCTCTCTTTCTATTATCATTATTTAAATTTTCTCCCTATTCTTTCTTTTTCATTCACTTCTCTCTCTTTCACTTTTATCATTATTTCAATTTTCTTCTTTTACTTTCTTTTTCATTCTTCTCTCTCTATCTCTTTTTATTATTTGAATTTTCTTTTTTTCTTCTCTTTTATCATTTTCAATTTTCTCCCTATTCTTTTTCTATCATTCATTTCTCTCTCTCTCTCTCTCTCTCACTTTTATCATAATTTCAAATTTCTTATTTTCTTTTTCATTCTTCTCTCTCTCTATTTTCATTATTTCAGTTTTCTTCTTTTTTCATTCTTCTCTCTCTCACTTTTATTATTATTTCAATTTTCTTTTTCCTCTCTCTTTTATCATTATTTCAATTTTCTCCCTATTCTTTCTTTTTCATTCATTTCTCTCTCTCTCTTTCACTTTTATCATTATTTCAATTTTCTTTTTCCTCTCTCTTTTATCATTATTTCAATTTTCTCCCTATTCTTTCTTTTTCATTCATTTCTCTCTCTCTTTCACTTTTATCATTATTTCAATTTTCTTCTTTTTTTTTCTTTTTTATTCATCTCTCTTTCTTTTATCATTATTTCAATTTTCCCCCTATTCTTTCTTTTTCCTTCATTTCTCTCTCTCATATTTGTATCATTTTTTCAATTTTCTTCTTTTTCTTTCTTCTCTCTCTCTCTCTATTATTATTTCAATTTTCTTTACTTTTTATTCTTTTTCTTTCTCTCTCTCTTTTATTATTATTTTAATTTTCTTTTTCATTTTCATTCTTCTCTCTCTTTTATCATTATTCCAATTTTCTACCTATTCTTTCTTTTACATTCATTTCTCTCTCTCTCTCTCTCTCACTTTTTTCATTGTTTCAATTTTCTTTTTCTTTCTTTTTCATTCTTCTCTCACTCTTTTATCATTATTTCAGTTTTCTTCCAACTTTGGTTTTATAGCATTTTCTTTCTCACTCACACTTTCTCTCTGCATTTCTCTCTCTCTTTGCATATTTCTCTCTCTGTCTGGTTTTTTTCTTTTTAACTTTTTGTCACTGTTTGTTATTGTCCTTTTCTTCTATTCTAATATTTCATTTTACATAATACATTTTTTAATTTCATAAATTTAATGAGACTCTAAATAAAATAATGTTTATCTAAATTTTACTTCAAGTTTGCTCAGTTCATTTTTTTTGCTTCATTTTCATTGTGTTATGGTGAATACAAAATGTACATGCAGCATTATTTCAAATATAATCTGAAAATTAATGTTTAGTGTGTCATTCTATGATGATAATGATTTTAAAAGATGGAAAAAATAGTAAAATAAGCAAGCAAAAATTAAAAGTAGAAATTAGAAAAAACACCCTGAAAAGTCTGATATAGATCAATCAATATTTCAGGTGCATGAGAGACAATTCACAGGCTTTACCCTGATTGTATGGCACAAATTTTCTATGCAGTTTGTTCCTCTGGAAATATAAGTTAAGTAAAATGTCTACAACTCAGGAAATACATTTTTTTTTAATCTCATAATTTTAGTGCATAGAGGATGGCTTCCATTATAAAGTTGGAAATTTAAATCAGTATTAATGCTTTTTTTTTTTATCTTGCCAAAATTCCATCATTCTGACCTCTCTTTCATTCTCATTTATTTAGATTCACTCTTTCTCTCTCACTGGTTTGAATTCAATCTTTCTCTCTCTCACTGGTTTAGATTCACTCTTTCTTTCTCTCACTGGTTTAGAGTCACTCTTTTCTCTCTCACTGGTTTAGATTCACTCTTTCTCTCTTTCACTGATTTAGATTCACTCTTTCTCTCTCACACTGGTTTAGATTAACAGTTTTTTTCTTATTGGATCCGATTCATTCTTTCCCTCTCACTGGTTTAGATTCAGTCTTTCTCTCTTACTAGTTTAGACCCAGGCTTTCTCTCTGTGGTTTAGATTCAGTCTTTCTCTCTCTCTCTCTCGGGTTTAGATTCAGTCTTTCTCTCTCACTGGTTTAGATTCAGTCTTTCTCTCTCACTGGTTTAGATTCAGTCTTTCTCTGTCACTGGTTTAGATTCACTCTTTCTATCTCACTGATTTAGATTCATTCTTTCTCTCTCTCACTGGTTTAGATTCACTCTCTCTCACTGTTTTAGATTCACTCTCTCTCTCACTGCTTTAGATTCACTCTTTCTCTCTCACTGCTTCAGAATCAGATTCACTCTTTCTCTCTCTCACTGGTTAAGATTCACACTTTCTCTCACACTGGTTTAGATTCACTCTTTCTCTCTCATTTGTTTAGATTCACTCTGTCTCTCTCACACTGGTTTAGATTTACACTTTTTTTTTTATTGGATCCGATTCATTCTTTCTCTCTCTCTGGTTTAGATTCAGTCTTTCTCTCTCTCGCTCGGGTTTAGATTCAGTTTTTCTCTCTCACTGGTTTAGATTCAGACTTTCTCTGTAACTGGTTTAGATTCAGACTTTCTCTGTCACTGGTTTAGATTCAGTCTTTCTCTGTCACTGGTTTAGATTCAGTCTTTCTCTGTCACTGGTTTAGATACAGTCTTTCTCTGTCACTGGTTTAGATTCAGTCTTTCTCTGTCACTGGTTTAGATTCAGTCTTTCTCTGTCACTGGTTTAGATTCAGTCTTTCTCTGTCACTGGTTTAGATTCACTCTTTCTCTGTCACTGGTTTAGATTCACTCTTTCTCTGTCACTGGTTTAGATTCAGACTTTCTCTGTCACTGGTTTAGATTCAGACTTTCTCTGTCACTGGTTTAGATTCAGTCTTTCTCTGTCACTGGTTTAGATTCAGTCTTTCTCTGTCACTGGTTTAGATTCAGTCTTTCTCTGTCACTGGTTTAGATTCAGTCTTTCTCTGTCACTGGTTTAGATTCAGTCTTTCTCTCTCACTGGTTTAGATTCAGTCTTTCTCTGTCACTGGTTTAGATTCACTCTTTCTCTCTTTCACTGATTTAGATTCACTTTCTTTCTCTCACACTGGTTTAGATTAACAGTTTTTTTCTTATTGGATCCGATTCATTCTTTCTCTCTCACTGGTTTAGATTCAGTCTTTCTCTCTTACTAGTTTAGATCCAGGCTTTCTCTCTCTCTGGTTTAGATTCAGTCTTTCTCTCTCTCTCGGGTTTAGATTCAGTCTTTCTCTCTCTCTCTCTCTGGTTTAGATTCAGTCTTTCTCTCTCTCTGGTTTAGATTCACTCTTTCTCTTTCACTGGTTTAGATTCAGTCTTTCTCTGTCACTGGTTTAGATTCACTCTTTCTATCTCACTGATTTAGATTCATTCTTTCTCTCTTTCACTGGTTTAGATTCACTCTCTCTCACTGCTTTAGATTCACTCTCTCTCTCACTGCTTTAGATTCACTCTCTCTCTCACTGCTTTAGATTCACTCTTTCTCTATCACTGCTTCAGAATCAGATTCACTCTTTCTCTCTCCCACTGGTTTAGATTCATTCTTTCTCTCTCTCACTGGTTGAGATTCACACTTTCTCTCACACTGGTTTAGATTCACTCTTTCTCTCTCATTTGTTTAGATTCACTCTTTCTCTCTCACACTGGTTTAGATTTACACTTTTTTTTTTATTGGATCCGATTCATTCTTTCTCTCTCTCTGGTTTAGATTCAGTCTTTCTCTCTCTCTCTCTGGTTTAGATTCAGTCTTTCTCTCTCTCTCTCGGGTTTAGATTCAGTTTTTCTCTCTCACTGGTTTAGATTCAGACTTTCTCTGTCACTGGTTTAGATTCAGTCTTTCTCTGTCACTGGTTTAGATTCACTCTTTCTCACTCACTGGTTTAGATCCACTCTTTCTCTCTTATTGGATGTGATTAATTCTTTCTCTCTCACTGATTTAGATTTACTCGTTCTGTCTGTCACTGGCTTAGATTCAGTCTTTCTCTGTCACTGGTTTACATTCAGTCTTTCTCTCGCACTGATTCAGAATCAGATTCACTCTCTCACTGCTTTAGATTCACTCTTTCTCTCTCACTGCTTTAGATTCACTCTTTCTCTCTCACTAATTCAGAAACTGATTCACTCTTTCTCTCTCACTGATTCAGAATCAGATTCACTCTTTCTCTCTCATTGATTCAGATTCACTCTTTCTCTCTCATTGATTCAGATTCACTCTTTCTCTCTCATTGATTCAGATTCACTCTTTCTCTCTCATTGATTCAGATTCACTCTTTCTCTCTCATTGGTTTAGATTCACTCTTGCTCTCTTTGACTGGTTTCAATTCACTCTTTCTCTCTCTGACTGGTTTCGATTCACTGTTTTTCTCTCACATTGGTTTAGATTCACTCTTTCTCTCTCTCACTGGTTTAGATTCACTCTTTCTCTCTCACACTGTTTTAGATTCACTCTTTCTCTCTCTCACTGGTTTAGATTCATTCTTTCTCTCTCTCACTGGTTTAGATTCATTCTTTCTCTCTCTCACTCTCTCACTGGTTTAGATTCACTCTTTCTCTCTCTCACTGGTTTAGATTCACTCTTTCTCTCTCTCACTGGTTTAGATTCACTCTTTCTCTCTCTCACTGGTTTAGATTCACTCTTTCTCTCTCTCACTGGTTTAGATTCACTCTTTCTCTCTCACTCACTGGTTTAGATTCACTCTTTTTCTCTGTCACTCATTTAGATTCACTCTTTTTCTCTCTCACTGTTTAGATTCACTCTTTTTCTTTCTAACTAGTTTAGATTCACTCTTTTTCTTTCACTGCTTTGGATTCAATCTCTCTCTCTCACTGCGTTAGATTCAATCTCTCTCTCTCTCTCACTGCTTTAGATTCAATCTCTCTCTCTCTCACTGCTTTAGATTCAATCTCTCTCTCTCTCTCTCACTGCTTTAGATTCAATCTCTCTCTCTCTCTCTCACTGCTTTAGATTCAATCTCTCTCTCTCTCTCACTGCATTAGATTCACCCTCTCTCTCTCACTGCTTTAGATTCACTCTCTCTCTCTCACAGCTTTAGATTCAATCTCTCTCTCTCTCTCTCTCACTGCTTTAGATTCACTCTTTCTCTCTCACTGCTTCAGAATCAGATTCACTCTTTCTCTCTCCCACTGGTTTAGATTCATTCTTTCTCTCTCTCACTGGTTTAGATTAACTCTTTCTCTCTCTCACTGGTTTACATTCACTTTTTCTCTCTGTCACTGGTTTAGATTCACTCTTTCTCTCTCACTGGTTTAGATTTACACTTTTTTTCTTATTGGATCCGATTCATTCTTTCTCTCTCACTGGTTTAGATTCAGTCTTTCTCTCTTACTGGTTTAAATCCAGTCTTTCTCTCTCTCTCTCTGGTTTAGATTCAGTCTTTCTCTCTCTCTCTCTGGTTTACATTCAGTCTTTCTCTCTCTCTGGTTTACATTCAGTCTTTCTTTCTCACTGGTTTAGATTCAGTCTCTCTCTCTCACTGGATTAGATTCAGTCTCTCTCCCTCACTGGTTTAGATTCACTCTTTCTCTGTCACTGGTTTAGATTCAGTCTTTCTCTGTCACTGGTTTAGATTCAGTCTTTCTCTCTCACTGCTTTAGATTCAGTCTTTCTCTGTCACTGGTTTAGATTCAGTCTTTCTCTGTCACTGCTTTAGATTCAGTCTTTCTCTGTCACTGCTTTAGATTCAGTCTTTCTCTGTCACTGCTTTAGATTCACTCTTTCTCTGTCACTGGTTTAGATTCAGTCTTTCTCTGTCACTGCTTTAGATTCAGTCAGTTTCCTCTCTCCTCACTGCTTTAGATTCACTCTTTCTCTCTCACTGCATTAGATTCACTCTTTCTCTCTCACTGCTTTAGATTCACTCTTTCTCTCTCACTGCTTTAGATTCACTCTTTCTCTCTCACTGATTCAGAATCTGATTCACTCTTTCTCTCTCACTGATTCAGAATCTGATTCACTCTTTCTCTCTCACTGATTCAGAATCTGATTCACTCTTTCTCTCTCATTGATTCAGATTCACTCTTTCTTTCTCTCATTGATTCTGATTTACTCTTTCTCTCTCATTAATTCAGATTCACTCTTTCTCTCTCATTGGTTTAGATTCACTCTTGCTCTCTCTGACTGGTTTTGATTCACTGTTTTCCTCTCTGACTGGTTTCAAGTCACTCTTTTTCTCTCACACAGGTTTAGATTCACGCTTTCTCTCTCTCTCACTGCTTTAGATTCATTCTTTCTCTCTCACTGCTTCAGAATCAGATTCACTCTTTCTCGCTCCCACTGGTTTAGATTCATTCTTTCTCTCTCTCACTGGTTTAGATTAACTTTTTCTCTCTCTCACTGCTTTAGATTAACTTTTTCTCTCTCTCACTGGTTTAGATTCACTCTCTCTCTCTCTCACAGCTTTAGATTCAATCTCTCTCTCTCTCTCACTGCTTTAGATTCACTCTTTCTCTCTCACTGCTTCAGAATCAGATTCACTCTTTCTCTCTCCCACTGGTTTAGATTCATTCTTTCTCTCTCTCACTGGTTTAGATTAACTCTTTCTCTCTCTCACTAGTTTAGATTCACTCTTTCTCTCTCTCACTGGTTGAGATTCACACTTTCTCTCTCACTGGTTTAGATTCACTCTTTCTCTCTCACTGGTTTAGATTCACTCTTTCTCTCTCATTTGTTTAGATTCACTCTTTTTCTCTCACACTGGTTTAGATTTACACTTTTTTTCTTATTGGATCCGATTCATTCTTTCTCTCTCACTGGTTTAGATTCAGTCTTTCTCTCTTACTGGTTTAGATTCAGTCTTTCTCTCTCTCTCTGGTTTACATTCAGTCTTTCTCTCTCTCTCTCTGGTTTACATTCAGTCTTTCTCTCTCTCTGGTTTACATTCAGTCTTTCTCTCACTGGTTTAGATTCAGTCTCTCTCTCTCATTGGTTGAGATTCAGTCGCACGCTCTCACTGGTTTAGATTCACTCTTTCTCTGTCGCTGGTTTAGATTCAGTCTTTCTCTGTCACTGCTTTAGATTCACTCTTTCTCTCTCACTGATTCAGAATCAGATTCACTCTTTCACTGCTTTAGATTCAATCTCTCTCTCTCTCTACTTTAGATTCAATCTCTCTCTCTCTCTCTCTTTAGATTCACCCTCTTTCTCTCACTGCTTTAGATTCACCCTCTCTCTCTCACTGCTTTAGATTCACTCTCTCTCTCTCTCACAGCTTTAGATTCACTCTCTCTCTCTCTCTCTCACTGCTTTAGATTCACTCTTTCTCTCTCACTGCTTCAGAATCAGATTCACTCTTTCTCTCTCCCACTGGTTTAGATTCATTCTTTCTCTCTCTCACTGGTTTAGATTAACTCTTTCTCTCTCTCACTGGTTTAGATTCACTTTTTCTCTCTGTCACTGGTTTAGATTCACTCTTTCTCTCTCACTGGTTGAGATTCACACTTTCTCTCTCACTGGTTTAGATTTACACTTTTTTTCTTATTGGATCCGATTCATTCTTTCTCTCTCACTGGTTTAGATTCAGTCTTTCTCTCTTACTGGTTTAAATCCAGTCTTTCTCTCTCTCTGGTTTAGATTCAGTCTTTCTCTCTCTCTCTGGTTTACATTCAGTCTTTCTCTCTCTCTCTGGTTTACATTCAGTCTTTCTCTCTCTCTCTCTCTCCGGTTTACATTCAGTCTTTCTCTCTCTCTCTCTGGTTTACATTCAGTCTTTCTCTCTCTCTCTGGTTTAGATTCAGTCTTTCTCTGTCACTGGTTTAGATTCAGTCTCTCTCTCTCATTGGTTTAGATTCAGTCTCTCTCTCTCACTGCTTTAGATTCACTCTTTCTCTCTCACTGATTCAGAATCTGATTCACTCTTTCTCTCTCATTGATTCAGAATCAGATTCACTCTTTCTCTCTCATTGATTCAGATTCACTCTTTCTCTCTCATTGATTCAGATTCACTCTTTCTCTCTCATTGATTCTGATTTACTCTTTCTCTCTCATTGATTCAGATTCACTCTTTCTCTCTCATTGGTTTAGATTCACTCTTGCTCTCTCTGACTGGTTTTGATTCACTGTTTTCCTCTCTGACTGGTTTCAAGTCACTCTTTATCTCTCACACTGCTTTAGATTCAATCTCTCTCTCTCACTGCTTTAGATTCACTCTCTCTCTCTCTCTCTCTCACTGCTTTAGATTCACTCTCTCTCTCTCTCACTGCTTTAGATTCAATCTCTCTCTCTCTCTCACTGCTTTAGATTCACTCTTTCTCTCTCTCACTGGTTTAGATTCATTCTTTCTCTCTCTCACTGGTTTAGATTAACTCTTTCTCTCTCTCTGCTTTAGATTAACTTTTTCTCTCTCTCACTGGTTTAGATTCACTCTCTCTCTCTCACAGCTTTAGATTCAATCTCTCTCTCTCTCTCACTGCTTTAGATTCACTCTTTCTCTCTCACTGCTTCAGAATCAGATTCACTCTTTCTCTCTCCCACTGGTTTAGTTTCATTCTTTCTCTCTCTCACTGGTTTAGATTAACTCTTTCTCTCTCTCACTAGTTTAGATTCACTCTTTCTCTCTCTCACTGGTTGAGATTCACACTTTCTCTCTCATTTGTTTAGATTCACTCTTTTTCTCTCACTGCTTTAGATTCACTGTCTCTCTCTCTCTCACTGCTTTAGATTCACTCTCTCTCTCTCTCTCACTGCTTTAGATTCACTCTTTCTCTCTCACTGCTTCAGAATCAGATTCACTCTTTCTCTCTCCCACTGGTTTAGATTCATTCTTTCTCTCTCTCACTGGTTTAGATTAACTCTTTCTCTCTCTCACTGGTTTAGATTCATTCTTTCTCTCTCTCACTGGTTTAGATTCATTCTTTCTCTCTCTCTCACTGGTTTAGATTAACTCTTTCTCTCTCTCACTAGTTTAGATTAACTCTTTCTCTCTCTCACTAGTTTAGATTCACTCTTTCTCTCTCCCACTGGTTTAGATTCATTCTTTCTCTCTCTCTCACTGTTTTAGATTAACTTTTTCTCTCTCTCACTGGTTTAGATTCACTCTCTCTCTCTCTCACAGCTTTAGATTCAATCTCTCTCTCTCTCTTACTGGTTTAGATTCACTCTTTCTCTCTCACTGCTTCAGAATCAGATTCACTCTTTCTCTCTCCCACTGGTTTAGATTCATTCTTTCTCTCTCTCACTGGTTTGTTCCATCTTTCTCTCTCTCACTGGTTTCGTTAACTTTTCTCTCTGTCACTGGTTTAGATTCACTTTCTCTGTCACTGGTTTAGATTCAGTCTTTCTCTCTCTCACTGGTTGAATTCACTTTTTTCTTATTGGATCCGATTCATTCTCCCTCACTGGTTTAGATTCAGTCTTTCTCTCTCACTGGTTTAGATTCAGTCTTTCTCTCTCACTGGTTTGATTCAGTCTCTCTCTCACTGGTTTAGATTCAGTCTCTCTCTCTGGTTTGAATTCAGTCTCTCTCTCTCACTGGTTTAGATTCAGTCTCTCTCTGTCACTGGTTCAATTCCATCTTTCTCTAGCACTGGTTTTAGATTCACTCTTTCTCTACTCTCAATGGTTTAGTTTCACTCTTTCTCACTTTCTTTCTTTCACTGGTTTAGATTGTTTTTTTCCGGTCACTGCTTTAGATTCACTCTTTCTCTGTCACTGGTTTAATTCAGTCTTTCTCTGTCACTGATTTAGATTCACTCTTTCTTTCACTGTTTTAGTTTCACTCTTTCTCTCTCTCTGCTTTAGATTCAATCTTTCTCTCACATAGTTTAGATTCACTCTTTCTCTGTCACTGGTTCAGATTCACTCTTTCTCTGTCACTGGTTTTAGATTCAGTCTTTCTCTGTACTGATTTAGATTCACTCTTTCTCTCTTTCACTGTTTAGTTTCACTCTTTCTCTCTCTCTGCTTTAGATTCAATCTTTCTCTCTCACTGGTTTAAGTTACTCTTTCTCTGTCTGGTTTAGATTCACTCTTTCTGTGCTGGTTGAATTCCTCTTTCTCTGTCACTGGTTTAGATTCAGTCTTTCTCTGTCACTGGTTTAGATTCAGTCTTTCTCTGTCACTGGTTCAGATTCAGTCTTTCTCTGTCACTGGTTTTAGATTCATTCTTTTCTCTGTCACTGGTTTAGATTCAGTCTTTCTCTGTCACTGGGTTTTAGATTCACTCTTTCTCTGTCTGGTTTAGTTATTTCTCTTTCTCTGTCACTGGTTTGAATTCCTCTTTCTCTGTCACTGGTTTCGATTCCTCTTTCTCTGTCACTGGTTAGATTCACTCTTTCTCTGTCACTGGATTTCCAGATTCACTCTTTCTCTGTCCTGGTTTAGATTCAGTCTTTCTCTGTCACTGGTTTAGATTCAGTCTTTTCTGTCACTGGTTTCGTTGATCTTTCTCTGTCACTGGTTTAGATTCAGTCTTTCTCTGTCACTGGTTTAGATTCAGTCTTTCTCTGTCACTGGTTCAGATTCAGTCTTTCTCTGTCACTGGTTTAGATTCACTCTTTCTCTGTCACTGGTTTAGATTCAGTCTTTCTCTGTCACTGATTTAGATTCACTCTTTCTCTCTCTCCTGGTTTGGTTTCACTCTCTCTCTCTCTGCTTTAGATTCACTCTTTCTCTCACTGGTTTAGATTCACTCTTTCTCTGTCACTGGTTTAGATTCACTCTTTCTCTGTCACTGGTTTAGATTCAGTCTTTCTCTGTCACTGGTTTAGATTCCTCTTTCTCTGTCACTGCTTTAGATTCACTCTTCTCTGTCACTGGTTTAGATTCACTCTTTCTCTCTCATTGATTCAGATTCACTCTTTCTCTCATTGATACAGATTCACTCTTTCTCTCTCATTGATTCAGATTCACTCCTTTCTCTCTCACTGGTTGAGATTCACTCTTTCTCTCTCTCACTGGTTTAGATTCACTCTTTCTCTCTCTCACTGGTTTAGATTCAATCTTTCTCTCTCACTGGTTGAGATTGACTCTTCTCTCTCACTGGTTGAGATTGACTCTTTCTCTCTCACTGGTTGAGATTTTCTGACCCTTTCTCTCTCTCTCACTGGTTGAGATTGACTCTTTCTCTCTCTCACTGGTTGAGATTGACTCTTTCTCTCTCACTGGTTGAGATTGACTTTCTCTCTCTCACTGGTTGAGATTGGACTTTTCTTCTTCACTGGTTGAGATTGACTCTTTCTCTCTCACTGGTTGAGATTGACTCTTCTCTTCACTGTTGAGATTGACTCTTTCTCTCACTGGTTGATTGACTCTTTCTCTCTCACTGGTTGAGATTGACTCTTTCTCTCTCACTGGTTGAGATTGACTTCTTTCTCTCTCTCACTGGTTGAGATTGACTCTTTCTCTCTCACTGGTTGAGATTGACTCTTTCTCTCTCACTGGTTGAGATTGACTCTTTCACTGGTTTAAATTCAATCTTTCTCTCTCTCAATGGTTTAGATTCACTCTTCTCTCTCTCTCACTGGTTGAGATTGACTCTTCTCTCTCACTGGTTGAGATTGACTCTTTCTCTTCTCTCACTGGTTGAGATTGACTCTTCTCTCTCTTCACTGGTTGAGATTCACTCTTTCTCTCTCACTGGTTTAAATTCAATCTTTCTCTCTCTCAATGGTTTAGATTCACTCTTTCTCTCTCTCACTGGCTGAGATTCACTCTTTCTCGCTCATTTGTTTACATTCACTCTTCTCTTTCACACTGATTTAGATTCACTCTTTCCTTCTTGATGACATTCATTCTTTCTCTGTCACTGGTTTTAGATCAGTTCTTTCTGTTTCTTTGTTTTCAGATCTGTGTCTCTCTGTCACTGGTTTAGATTCAGTCTTCTTTTCGTCTTCAGTTTAGATTCACTCTTTCTCTCACTCACTGTCAGATTCATTCTTTCTTTCCTGTCACTGCTTTAGATTCACTCCTTTCTCTCTCATTGATTCAGATTCACTCTTTCTCTCTCATTGATTCAGATTCACTTTTTCTCTCTCATTGATTCAGATTCACTCTTTCTCTCTCATTGATTCAGATTCACTCTTTCTCTCTCATTGATTCAGATTCACTCTTTCTCTCTCATTCATTCAGATTCACTCTTTCTCTCTCATTGATTCAGATTCACTCTTTCTCTCACACTGGTTTAGATTCACTCTTTCTCAAACTGGTTTAGATTCACTCTTCTCAATCATCTGGTTTGGATTCACTCTTTCTCTCTCTCTCACTGGTTTAGATTCACTTTTCTCTCTCACTGGTTTAGATTCACTCTCTCTCTCTCTCTCACTGGTTTAGATCCACTCTTGCTCTCTCTCACTGCTTTAGATTCACTCTTTCTCTCTCACTGCTTCAGAATCAGATTCACTCTTTCTCTCTCCCACTGGTTTAGATTCATTCTTTCTCTCTCTCACTGGTTTAGATTAACTCTTTCTTTCTCTCACTGCTTTCTAGATTCACTCTTTCTCTCTCATTTGTTTAGATTCACTCTTTTTCTCTCACACTGGTTCAGATTTACACTTTTTTTCTTATTGGATCCGATTCATTCTTTCTCTCTCACTGGTTTAGATTCAGTCTTTCTCTCTCACTGGTTTAGATTCAGTCTCTCTCTCTCACTGGTTTAGATTCAGTCTCTCTCTCTCACTGGTTTAGATTCAGTCTCTCTCTCTCACTGGTTTAGATTCAGTCTCTCTCTCTCACTGGTTTAGATTCAGTCTCTCTCTTTCACTGGTTTAGATTCAGTCTTTCTCTCTCACTGGTTTAGATTCAATCTTTCTCTCTCACTGGTTTAGATTCAATCTTTCTCTCTCACTGGTTTAGATTCACACTTTCTCTCTCCATGGTTTAGATTCACTCTTTCTCTCTCTCAATGGTTTAGTTTCACTCTTTCTCACTTTCTTTCTTTCACTGGTTTAGATTGTTTTTTCCGGTCACTGCTTTAGATTCACTCTTTCTCTGTCACTGGTTTAGATTCACTCTTTCTCTGTCACTGGTTTAGATTCAGTCTTTCTCTGTCACTGGTTTAGATTCACTCTTTCTCTGTCACTGGTTTAGATTCACTCTTTCTCTGTCACTGGTTTAGATTCACTCTTTCTCTGTCACTGGTTTAGATTCACTCTTTCTCTGTCACTGGTTTAGATTCACTCTTTCTCTGTCACTGGTTTAGATTCACTCTTTCTCTGTCACTGGTTTAGATTCACTCTTTCTCTGTCACTGGTTTAGATTCAGTCTTTCTCTGTCACTGGTTTAGATTCACTCTTTCTCTGTCACTGGTTTAGATACACTCTTTCTCTGTCACTGGTTTAGATTCAGTCTTTCTCTGTCACTGGTTTAGATTCACTCTTTCTCTGTCACTGCTTTAGATTCACTCTTTCTCTGTCACTGGTTTAGATTCACTCTTTCTCTGTCACTGGTTTAGATTCACTCTTTCTCTGTCACTGGTTTAGATTCACTCTTTCTCTGTCACTGGTTTAGATTCACTCTTTCTCTGTCACTGGTTTAGATTCACTCTTTCTCTGTCACTGGTTTAGATTCAGTCTTTCTCTGTCACTGGTTCTGATTCAGTCTTTCTCTGTCACTGGTTTAGATTCACTCTTTCTCTGTCACTGGTTTAGATTCAGTCTTTCTCTGTCACTGATTTAGATTCACTTTCTTTCTTTCTCTCACTGGTTTAGTTTCACTCTTTCTCTGTCACTGGTTTAGATTCACTCTTTCTCTCTCATTGATTCAGATTCACTCTTTCCCTCTCATTGATACAGATTCACTCTTTCTCTCTCATTGATTCAGATTCACTCTTTCTCTCTCATTGATTCAGATTCACTCTTTCTCTCTCTCACTGGTTGAGATTCACTCTTTCTCTCTCTCACTGGTTTAGATTCAGTCTTTCTCTCTCTCACTGGTTGAGATTCACACTTTTTTTCTTATTGGATCCGATTCATTCTTTCTCCCTCACTGGTTTAGATTCAGTCTTTCTCTCTCACTGGTTTAGATTCAGTCTTTCTCTCTCACTGGTTTAGATTCAGTCTCTCTCTCTCACTGGTTTAGATTCAGTCTCTCTCTCTCACTGGTTTAGATTCAGTCTCTCTCTCTCACTGGTTTAGATTCAGTCTCTCTCTCTCACTGGTTTAGATTCAGTCTCTCTCTGTCACTGGTTCAGATTCACTCTTTCTCTGTCACTGGTTTAGATTCACTCTTTCTCTCTCTCAATGGTTTAGTTTCACTCTTTCTCACTTTCTTTCTTTCACTGGTTTAGATTGTTTTTTCCGGTCACTGCTTTAGATTCACTCTTTCTCTGTCACTGGTTTAGATTCGGTCTTTCTCTGTCACTGATTTAGATTCACTCTTTCTCTCTTTCACTGTTTTAGTTTCACTCTTTCTCTCTCTCTGCTTTAGATTCAATCTTTCTCTCTCACTGGTTTAGATTCACTCTTTCTCTGTCACTGGTTCAGATTCACTCTTTCTCTGTCACTGGTTTAGATTCAGTCTTTCTCTGTCACTGATTTAGATTCACTCTTTCTCTCTTTCACTGTTTTAGTTTCTCTTTCTTTCTCTCTCTGCTTTAGATTCAATCTTTCTCTCTCACTGGTTTAGATTCACTCTTTCTCTGTCACTGGTTTAGATTCACTCTTTCTCTGTCACTGGTTTAGATTCACTCTTTCTCTGTCACTGGTTTAGATTCACTCTTTCTCTGTCACTGGTTTAGATTCAGTCTTTCTCTGTCACTGGTTCAGATTCAGTCTTTCTCTGTCACTGGTTTAGATTCAGTCTTTCTCTGTCACTGGTTTAGATTCAGTCTTTCTCTGTCACTGGTTTAGATTCACTCTTTCTCTGTCACTGGTTTAGATTCACTCTTTCTCTGTCACTGGTTTAGATTCACTCTTTCTCTGTCACTGGTTTAGATTCACTCTTTCTCTGTCACTGGTTTAGATTCACTCTTTCTCTGTCACTGGTTTAGATTCACTCTTTCTCTGTCACTGGTTTAGATTCAGTCTTTCTCTGTCACTGGTTTAGATTCAGTCTTTCTCTGTCACTGGTTTAGATTCAGTCTTTCTCTGTCACTGGTTTAGATTCAGTCTTTCTCTGTCACTGGTTCAGATTCAGTCTTTCTCTGTCACTGGTTTAGATTCACTCTTTCTCTGTCACTGGTTTAGATTCAGTCTTTCTCTGTCACTGATTTAGATTCACTCTTTCTCTCTCTCACTGGTTTAGTTTCACTCTTTCTCTCTCTCTGCTTTAGATTCACTCTTTCTCTGTCACTGGTTTAGATTCACTCTTTCTCTGTCACTGGTTTAGATTCACTCTTTCTCTGTCACTGGTTTAGATTCAGTCTTTCTCTGTCACTGGTTTAGATTCACTCTTTCTCTGTCACTGCTTTAGATTCACTCTTTCTCTGTCACTGGTTTAGATTCACTCTTTCTCTCTCATTGATTCAGATTCACTCTTTCTCTCTCATTGATACAGATTCACTCTTTCTCTCTCATTGATTCAGATTCACTCTTTCTCTCTCTCACTGGTTGAGATTCACTCTTTCTCTCTCTCACTGGTTTAGATTCACTCTTTCTCTCTCTCACTGGTTTAGATTCACTCTTTCTCTCCCTCACTGGTTGAGATTGACTCTTTCTCTCTCTCACTGGTTGGGGTGTCTTTCTCTCTCTCACTGGTTGAGATTGACTCTCTTTCTCTCTCTCACTGGTTGAGATTGACTCTTTCTCTCTCTCACTGGTTGAGATTGACTCTTTCTTTCTCTCACTGGTTGAGATTGACTCTTTCTCTCTCACTGGTTGAGATTGACTCTTTCTCTCTCTCACTGGTTGAGATTGACTCTTTCTCTCTCTCACTGGTTGAGATTGACTCTTTCTCTCTCTCACTGGTTGAGATTGACTCTTTCTCTCTCTCACTGGTTTGAGATTGACTCTTTCTCTCTCTCACTGGTTGAGATTGACTCTTTCTCTCTCTCACTGGTTGAGATTGACTCTCTCTCTCACTGGTTGAGATTGACTCTTTCTCTCTCTCACTGGTTTAAATTCAATCTTTCTCTCTCTCCAATGGTTTAGATTCACTCTTTCTCTCTCTCACTGGTTGAGATTGACTCTTTCTCTCTCTCACTGGTTGAGATTGACTCTTTCTCTCTCTCACTGGTTGAGATTGACTCTTTCTCTCTCTCACTGGTTGAGATTCTCTTTCTCTCTCTCACTGGTTTAAATTCAATCTTTTCTCTCTCTCAATGGTTTAGTTACTCTTTCTCTCTCACTGGCTGAGATTCACTCTTTCTCGCTCATTTGTTTACATTCACTCTTTCTCTTTCACACTGATTTAGATTCACTCGTTCTTTCTTGGATGACATTCATTCTTTCTCTGTCACTGGTTTAGATTCAGTCTTTCTCTGTCACTGGTTTAGATTCAGTCTCTCTCTGTCACTGGTTTAGATTCAGAGTCTTTCTCTGTCACTGGTTTAGATTCACTCTTTCTCTCTCTCACTGGTTTAGATTCATTCTTTCTCTGTCTGCTTTGAATTCACTCCTTCTCTCTCATTGATTCAATTCCTCTTTCTCTCTCATTGATTCAGATTCACTTTTTCTCTCTCATTGATTCAGATTCACTCTTTCTCTCATTGATTCAGATTCACTCTTTCTCTCTCATTGATTCAGATTCACTCTTTCTCTCTCATTGATTCAGATTCACTTTTTTCTCTCTCATTGATTCAAGATTCACTTTTTTCTCTCTCATTCATTCGAATTCACTCTTTCTCTCTCATTGATTCAGATTCACTCTTTCTCTCACACTGGTTTAGATTCACTCTTTCTCTCTCAAACTGGTTTAGATTCACTCTTTCTCTCTCAAACTGGTTTAGATTCACTCTTTCTCTCAATCACTGGTTTAGATTCACTCTTTCTCTCTCTCTCACTGGTTTAGATTCACTCTTTCTCTCTCTCACTGCTTTAGATTCACTCTCTCTTTCTCACTGCTTTAGATTCACTCTTTCTCTCTCACTGCTTCAGAATCAGATTCACTCTTTCTCTCTCCCACTGGTTTAGATTCATTCTTTCTCTCTCTCACTGGCTTAGATTAACTCTTTCTCTCTCTCACTGCTTTAGATTCACTCTTTCTTTCTCTCATTTGTTTAGAGTCACTCTTTTTCTCTCACACTGGTTCAGATTTACACTTTTTTTCTTATTGGATCCGATTCATTCTTTCTCTCTCACTGGTTTAGATTCAGTCTTTCTCTCTCACTGGTTTAGATTCAGTCTCTCTCTCTCACTGGTTTAGATTCAGTCTCTCTCTCTCACTGGTTTAGATTCAGTCTCTCTCTCTCACTGGTTTAGATTCAGTCTCTCTCTCTCACTGGTTTAGATTCAGTCTCTCTTTCACTGGTTTAGATTCAGTCTTTCTCTCTCACTGGTTTAGATTCAATCTTTCTCTCTCACTGGTTTAGATTCAATCTTTCTCTCTCACTGGTTTAGATTCACACTTTCTCTCTCCATGGTTTAGATTCACTCTTTCTCTCTCAATGGTTTAGTTTCACTCTTTCTCACTATCTTTCTTTCACTGGTTTAGATTGTTTTTCCCGGTCACTGCTTTAGATTCACTCTTTCTCTGTCACTGGTTTAGATTCACTCTTTCTCTGTCACTGGTTTAGATTCAGTCTTTCTCTGTCACTGGTTTAGATTCACTCTTTCTCTGTCACTGGTTTAGATTCACTCTTTCTCTGTCACTGGTTTAGATTCACTCTTTCTCTGTCACTGGTTTAGATTCACTCTTTCTCTGTCACTGGTTTAGATTCACTCTTTCTCTGTCACTGGTTTAGATTCACTCTTTCTCTGTCACTGGTTTAGATTCACTCTTTCTCTGTCACTGGTTTAGATTCACTCTTTCTCTGTCACTGGTTTAGATTCACTCTTTCTCTGTCACTGGTTTAGATTCACTCTTTCTCTGTCACTGGTTTAGATTCACTCTTTTCTGTCACTGGTTTAGATTCACTCTTTCTGTCACTGGTTTAGATTCACTCTTTCTCTGTCACTGGTTTAGATTCAGTCTTTCTCTGTCACTGGTTTAGATTCACTCTTTCTCTGTCACTGGTTTAGATACACTCTTTCTCTGTCACTGCTTTAGATTCACTCTTTCTCTGTCACTGGTTTAGATTCACTCTTTCTCTGTCACTGCTTTAGATTCACTCTTTCTCTGTCACTGGTTTAGATTCACTCTTTCTCTGTCACTGGTTTAGATTCACTCTTTCTCTGTCACTGGTTTAGATTCACTCTTTCTCTGTCACTGGTTTAGATTCACTCTTTCTCTGTCACTGGTTTAGATTCACTCTTTCTCTGTCACTGGTTTAGATTCAGTCTTTCTCTGTCACTGGTTTAGATTCAGTCTTTCTCTGTCACTGGTTCTGATTCAGTCTTTCTCTGTCACTGGTTTAGATTCACTCTTTCTCTGTCACTGGTTTAGATTCAGTCTTTCTCTGTCACTGATTTAGATTCACTCTTTCTCTCTCTCACTGGTTTAGTTTCACTCTTTCTCTGTCACTGGTGTAGATTCACTCTTTCTCTCTCATTGATTCAGATTCACTCTTTCTCTCTCATTGATACAGATTCACTCTTTCTCTCTCATTGATTCAGATTCACTCTTTCTCTCTCATTGATTCAGATTCACTCTTTCTCTCTCTCACTGGTTGAGATTCACTCTTTCTCTCTCTCACTGGTTTAGATTCACTCTTTCTCTCTCTCACTGGTTGAGATTGACTCTTTCTCTCTCTCACTGGTTGAGATTGACTCTTTCTCTCTCTCACTGGTTGAGATTGACTCTTTCTCTCTCTCACTGGTTGAGATTGACTCTTTCTCTCTCTCACTGGTTGAGATTGACTCTTTCTCTCTCTCACTGGTTGAGATTGACTCTTTCTCTCTCTCACTGGTTGAGATTGACTCTTTCTCTCTCTTTCTCACTGGTTGAGATTGACTCTTTCTCTCTCTCACTGGTTGAGATTGACTCTTTCTCTCTCTCACTGGTTGAGATTGACTCTTTCTCTCTCTCACTGGTTTAAATTCACTCTTTCTCTCTCTCACTGGTTTAAATTCAATCTTTCTCTCTCTCAATGGTTTAGATTCACTCTTTCTCTCTCTCACTGGCTGAGATTCACTCTTTCTCGCTCATTTGTTTACATTCACTCTTTCTCTTTCACACTGATTTAGATTCACTCGTTCTTTCTTGGATGACATTCATTCTTTCTCTGTCACTGGTTTAGATTCAGTCTTTCTCTGTCACTGGTTTAGATTCAGTCTCTCTCTGTCACTGGTTTAGATTCAGTCTTTCTCTGTCTCTGGTTTAGATTCACTCTTTCTCTCTCTCACTGGTTTAGATTCATTCTTTCTCTGTCACTGCTTTAGATTCACTCCTTCTCTCTCATTGATTCAGATTCACTCTTTCTCTCTCATTGATTCAGATTCACTTTTTCTCTCTCATTGATTCAGATTCACTCTTTCTCTCTCATTGATTCAGATTCACTCTTTCTCTCTCATTGATTCAGATTCACTCTTTCTCTCTCATTGATTCAGATTCACTCTTTCTCTCTCATTGATTCAGATTCACTCTTTCTCTCACACTGGTTTAGATTCACTCTTTCTCTCTCAAACTGGTTTAGATTCACTCTTTCTCTCTCAAACTGGTTTAGATTCACTCTTTCTCTCAATCACTGGTTTAGATTCACTCTTTCTCTCTCTCTCACTGGTTTAGATTCACTCTTTCTCTCTCTCACTGGTTTAGATTCACTCTCTCTCTCTCTCTCTCACTGCTTTAGATTCACTCTTTCTCTCTCTCACTGGTTTAGATTAACTCTTTCTCTCTCATTTGTTTAGATTCACTCTTTTTCTCTCACACTGGTTCAGATTTACACTTTTTTTCTTATTGGATCCGATTCATTCTTTCTCTCTCACTGGTTTAGATTAACTCTTTCTCTCTCACTGGTTTAGATTCAGTCTCTCTCTCTCACTGGTTTAGATTCAGTCTCTCTCTCTCACTGGTTTAGATTCAGTCTCTCTCTCTCTCACTGGTTTAGATTCAGTCTCTCTCTCTCTCACTGGTTTAGATTCAGTCTCTTTCTTTCACTGGTTTAGATTCAGTCTTTCTCTCTCACTGGTTTAGATTCAATCTTTCTCTCTCACTGGTTTAGATTCAATCTTTCTCTCACACTGGTTTAGATTCACTCTTTCTCTCTCCATGGTTTAGATTCACTCTTTCTCTCTCTCACTGCTTTAGATTCACTCTCTCTTTCTCACTGCTTTAGATTCACTCTTTCTCTCTCACTGGTTTAGATTCACTCTTTCTCTGTCACTGGTTTAGATTCACTCTTTCTCTGTCACTGGTTTAGATTCACTCTTTCTCTGTCACTGGTTTAGATTCACTCTTTCTCTGTCACTGGTTTAGATTCACTCTTTCTCTGTCACTGGTTTAGATTCACTCTTTCTCTGTCACTGGTTTAGATTCACTCTTTCTCTGTCACTGGTTTAGATTCACTCTTTCTCTGTCACTGGTTTAGATTCAGTCTTTCTCTGTCACTGGTTTAGATTCAGTCTTTCTCTGTCACTGGTTTAGATTCAGTCTTTCTCTGTCACTGGTTTAGATTTAGTCTTTCTCTGTCACTGGTATAGATTCAGTCTTTCTCTGTCACTGGTTTAGATTCAGTCTTTCTCTGTCACTGGTTCAGATTCACTCTTTCTCTCACACTGGTTTAGATTCACTCTTTCTCTCTCAAACTGGTTTAGATTCACTCTTTCTCTCTCAAACTGGTTTAGATTCACTATTTCTCTCAATCACTGGTTTAGATTCACTCTTTCTCACTCTCTCTCTCACTGGTTTAGATTCACTCTTTCTCTCTCCCACTGGTTTAGATTCATTCTTTCTCTCTCTCACTGCTTTAGATTCACTCTTTCTCTCTCTCACTGGTTTAGATTAACTCTTTCTCTCTCTCACTGCTTTAGATTCACTCTTTCTCTCTCATTTGTTTAGATTCACTCTTTTTCTCTCACACTGGTTCAGATTTACACTTTTTTTCTTATTGGATCCGATTCATTCTTTCTCTCTCACTGGTTTAGATTAACTCTTTCTCTCTCACTGGTTTAGATTCAGTCTCTCTCTCTCACTGGTTTAGATTCAGTCTCTCTCTCTCACTGGTTTAGATTCAGTCTCTCTCTCTCTCACTGGTTTAGATTCAGTCTCTCTCTCTCACTGGTTTAGATTCAGTCTCTCTCTTTCACTGGTTTAGATTCAGTCTTTCTCTCTCACTGGTTTAGATTCAATCTTTCTCTCTAACTGGTTTAGATTCAATCTTTCTCTCACACTGGTTTAGATTCACTCTTTCTCTCTCCATGGTTTAGATTCACTCTTTCTCTCTCTCACTGCTTTAGATTCACTCTCTCTTTCTCACTGCTTTAGATTCACTCTTTCTCTCTCACTGGTTTAAATTCAATCTTTCTCTCTCTCAATGGTTTAGTTTCACTCTTTCTCACTTTCTTTCTTTCAATGGTTTAGATTGTTTTTTCCGGTCACTGATTAGATTCACTCTTTCTCTGTCACTGGTTTAGATTCACTCTTTCTCTGTCACTGGTTTAGATTCACTCTTTCTCTGTCACTGGTTTAGATTCACTCTTTCTCTGTCACTGGTTTAGATTCACTCTTTCTCTGTCACTGGTTTAGATTCACTCTTTCTCTGTCACTGGTTTAGATTCACTCTTTCTCTGTC
Organism: Ascarosepion bandense; assembly: GCA_037127315.1. Taxonomy (NCBI): domain Eukaryota; kingdom Metazoa; phylum Mollusca; class Cephalopoda; order Sepiida; family Sepiidae; genus Ascarosepion; species Ascarosepion bandense. The sequence continues at coordinate 1,290,508 of JBBBDQ010001346.1, read as the reverse complement.
ACTGGTTTAGATTCACTCTTTCTCTGTCACTGGTTTAGATTCACTCTTTCTCTGTCACTGGTTTAGATTCAGTCTTTCTCTGTCACTGGTTTAGATTCAGTCTTTCTCTGTCACTGGTTTAGATTCAGTCTTTCTCTGTCACTGGTTTAGATTCAGTCTTTCTCTGTCACTGGTATAGATTCAGTCTTTCTCTGTCACTGGTTTAGATTCAGTCTTTCTCTGTCACTGGTTCAGATTCAGTCTTTCTCTGTCACTGGTTTAGATTCACTCTTTCTCTGTCACTGGTTTAGATTCAGTCTTTCTCTGTCACTGATTTAGATTCACTCTTTCTCTCTCTCACTGGTTTAGTTTCACTCTTTCTCTCTCTCTGCTTTAGATTCACTCTTTCTCTCTCACTGGTTTAGATTCACTCTTTCTCTGTCACTGGTTTAGATTCACTCTTTCTCTGTCACTGGTTTAGATTCACTCTTTCTCTGTCACTGGTTTAGATTCACTCTTTCTCTGTCACTGGTTTAGATTCACTCTTTCTCTCTCATTGATTCAGATTCACTCTTTCTCTCTCATTGATACAGATTCACTCTTTCTCTCTCATTGATTCAGATTCACTCTTTCTCTCTCATTGATTCAGATTCACTCTTTCTCTCTCTCACTGGTTGAGATTGACTCTTTCTCTCTCTCACTGGTTTAAATTCAATCTTTCTCTCTCTCAATGGTTTAGATTCACTCTTTCTCTCTCTCACTGGCTGAGATTCACTCTTTCTCGCTCATTTGTTTACATTCACTCTTTCTCTTTCACACTGATTTAGATTCACTCGTTCTTTCTTGGATGACATTCATTCTTTCTCTGTCACTGGTTTAGATTCAGTCTTTCTCTGTCACTGGTTTAGATTCAGTCTCTCTCTGTCACTGGTTTAGATTCAGTCTTTCTCTGTCACTGGTTTAGATTCACTCTTTCTCTCTCTCACTGGTTTAGATTCATTCTTTCTCTGTCACTGCTTTAGATTCACTCCTCTCTCATTGATTCAGATTCACTCTTTCTCTCTCATTGATTCAGATTCACTTTTTCTCTCTCATTGATTCAGATTCACTCTTTCTCTCTCATTGATTCAGATTCACTCTTTCTCTCTCATTGATTCAGATTCACTCTTTCTCTCTCATTCATTCAGATTCACTCTTTCTCTCTCATTGATTCAGATTCACTCTTTCTCTCACACTGGTTTAGATTCACTCTTTCTCTCTCAAACTGGTTTAGATTCACTCTTTCTCTCAATCACTGGTTTAGATTCACTCTTTCTCTCTCTCTCACTGGTTTAGATTCACTCTTTCTCTCTCTCACTGGTTTAGTTCTTCTCTCTCTCTCTCTCTCACTGGTTTAGATCCACTCTTGCTCTCTCTCACTGCTTTAGATTCACTCTTTCTCTCTCACTGCTTCAGAATCAGATTCACTCTTTCTCTCTCCCACTGGTTTAGATTCATTCTTTCTCTCTCTCACTGGTTTAGATTAACTCTTTCTTTCTCTCACTGCTTTAGATTCACTCTTTCTCTCTCATTTGTTTAGATTCACTCTTTTTCTCTCACACTGGTTCAGATTTACACTTTTTTTCTTATTGGATCCGATTCATTCTTTCTCTCTCACTGGTTTAGATTCAGTCTTTCTCTCTCACTGGTTTAGATTCAGTCTCTCTCTCTCACTGGTTTAGATTCAGTCTCTCTCTCTCACTGGTTTAGATTCAGTCTCTCTCTCTCACTGGTTTAGATTCAGTCTCTCTCTCTCACTGGTTTAGATTCAGTCTCTCTCTTTCACTGGTTTAGATTCAGTCTTTCTCTCTCACTGGTTTAGATTCAATCTTTCTCTCTCACTGGTTTAGATTCAATCTTTCTCTCTCACTGGTTTAGATTCACTCTTTCTCTCTCCATGGTTTAGATTCACTCTTTCTCTCTCTCACTGCTTTAGATTCACTCTTTCTCTCTCACTGGTTTAAATTCAATCTTTCTCTCTCTCAATGGTTTAGTTTCACTCTTTCTCACTTTCTTTCTTTCACTGGTTTAGATTGTTTTTTCCGGTCACTGCTTTAGATTCACTCTTTCTCTGTCACTGGTTTAGATTCAGTCTTTCTCTGTCACTGGTTTAGATTCACTCTTTCTCTGTCACTGGTTTAGATTCACTCTTTCTCTGTCACTGGTTTAGATTCACTCTTTCTCTGTCACTGGTTTAGATTCACTCTTTCTCTGTCACTGGTTTAGATTCACTCTTTCTCTGTCACTGGTTTAGATTCACTCTTTCTCTGTCACTGGTTTAGATTCACTCTTTCTCTGTCACTGGTTTAGATTCAGTCTTTCTCTGTCACTGGTTTAGATTCAGTCTTTCTCTGTCACTGGTTTAGATTCAGTCTTTCTCTGTCACTGGTTTAGATTCAGTCTTTCTCTGTCACTGGTATAGATTCAGTCTTTCTCTGTCACTGGTTTAGATTCAGTCTTTCTCTGTCACTGGTTCAGATTCAGTCTTTCTCTGTCACTGGTTTAGATTCACTCTTTCTCTGTCACTGGTTTAGATTCAGTCTTTCTCTGTCACTGATTTAGATTCACTCTTTCTCTCTCTCACTGGTTTAGTTTCACTCTTTCTCTCTCTCTGCTTTAGATTCACTCTTTCTCTGTCACTGGTTTAGATTCACTCTTTCTCTGTCACTGGTTTAGATTCACTCTTTCTCTGTCACTGGTTTAGATTCACTCTTTCTCTGTCACTGGTTTAGATTCACTCTTTCTCTGTCACTGGTTTAGATTCACTCTTTCTCTCTCATTGATTCAGATTCACTCTTTCTCTCTCATTGATACAGATTCACTCTTTCTCTCTCATTGATTCAGATTCACTCTTTCTCTCTCATTGATTCAGATTCACTCTTTCTCTCTCTCACTGGTTGAGATTCACTCTTTCTCTCTCTCACTGGTTTAGATTCACTCTTTCTCTCTCTCACTGGTTTAGATTGACTCTTTCTCTCTCTCACTGGTTGAGATTGACTCTTTCTCTCTCTCACTGGTTGAGATTGACTCTTTCTCTCTCTCACTGGTTGAGATTGACTCTTTCTCTCTCTCACTGGTTGAGATTGACTCTTTCTCTCTCTCACTGGTTGAGATTGACTCTTTCTCTCTCTCACTGGTTGAGATTGACTCTTTCTCTCTCTCACTGGTTGAGATTGACTCTTTCTCTCTCTCACTGGTTGAGATTGACTTTCTTTCTCTCTCACTGGTTGAGATTGACTCTTTCTCTCTCTCACTGGTTGAGATTGACTCTTTCTCTCTCTCACTGGTTGAGATTGACTCTTTCTCTCTCTCACTGGTTTAAATTCAATCTTTCTCTCTCTCAATGGTTTAGATTCACTCTTTCTCTCTCTCACTGGCTGAGATTCACTCTTTCTCGCTCATTTGTTTACATTCACTCTTTCTCTTTCACACTGATTTAGATTCACTCGTTCTTTCTTGGATGACATTCATTCTTTCTCTGTCACTGGTTTAGATTCAGTCTTTCTCTGTCACTGGTTTAGATTCAGTCTCTCTCTGTCACTGGTTTAGATTCAGTCTTTCTCTGTCACTGGTTTAGATTCACTCTTTCTCTCTCTCACTGGTTTAGATTCATTCTTTCTCTGTCACTGCTTTAGATTCACTCCTTCTCTCTCATTGATTCAGATTCACTCTTTCTCTCTCATTGATTCAGATTCACTTTTTCTCTCTCATTGATTCAGATTCACTCTTTCTCTCTCATTGATTCAGATTCACTCTTTCTCTCTCATTGATTCAGATTCACTCTTTCTCTCTCATTCATTCAGATTCACTCTTTCTCTCTCATTGATTCAGATTCACTCTTTCTCTCACACTGGTTTAGATTCACTCTTTCTCTCTCAAACTGGTTTAGATTCACTCTTTCTCTCAATCACTGGTTTAGATTCACTCTTTCTCTCTCTCTCACTGGTTTAGATTCACTCTTTCTCTCTCTCACTGGTTTAGATTCACTCTCTCTCTCTCTCTCACTGGTTTAGATCCACTCTTGCTCTCTCTCACTGCTTTAGATTCACTCTTTCTCTCTCACTGCTTCAGAATCAGATTCACTCTTTCTCTCTCCCACTGGTTTAGATTCATTCTTTCTCTCTCTCACTGGTTTAGATTAACTCTTTCTTTCTCTCACTGCTTTAGATTCACTCTTTCTCTCTCATTTGTTTAGATTCACTCTTTTTCTCTCACACTGGTTCAGATTTACACTTTTTTTCTTATTGGATCCGATTCATTCTTTCTCTCTCACTGGTTTAGATTCAGTCTTTCTCTCTCACTGGTTTAGATTCAGTCTCTCTCTCTCACTGGTTTAGATTCAGTCTCTCTCTCTCACTGGTTTAGATTCAGTCTCTCTCTCTCACTGGTTTAGATTCAGTCTCTCTCTCTCACTGGTTTAGATTCAGTCTCTCTCTTTCACTGGTTTAGATTCAGTCTTTCTCTCTCACTGGTTTAGATTCAATCTTTCTCTCTCACTGGTTTAGATTCAATCTTTCTCTCTCACTGGTTTAGATTCAATCTTTCTCTCTCACTGGTTTAGATTCACTCTTTCTCTCTCCATGGTTTAGATTCACTCTTTCTCTCTCTCACTGCTTTAGATTCACTCTTTCTCTCTCACTGGTTTAAATTCAATCTTTCTCTCTCTCAATGGTTTAGTTTCACTCTTTCTCACTTTCTTTCTTTCACTGGTTTAGATTGTTTTTTCCGGTCACTGCTTTAGATTCACTATTTCTCTGTCACTGGTTTAGATTCACTCTTTCTCTGTCACTGGTTTAGATTCACTCTTTCTCTGTCACTGGTTTAGATTCAGTCTTTCTCTGTCACTGGTTTAGATTCACTCTTTCTCTGTCACTGGTTTAGATTCACTCTTTCTCTGTCACTGATTTAGATTCACTCTTTCTCTGTCACTGGTTTAGATTCAGTCTTTCTCTGTCACTGGTTTAGATTCAGTCTTTCTCTGTCGCTGGTTTAGATTCAGTCTTTCTCTGTCACTGGTCTAGATTCAGTCTTTCTCTCTCACTGGTTCAGATTCAGTCTTTCTCTGTCACTGGTTTATATTCACTCTTTCTCTGTCACTGGTTTAGATTCAGTCTTTCTCTGTCACTGATTTAGATTCACTCTTTCTCTCTCTCACTGGTTTAGATTCACTCTTTCTCTCTCTCTGCTTTAGATTCACTCTTTCTCTCTCACTGCTTTAGATTCACTCTTTCTCTCTCACTGCTTTAGATTCACTCTTTCTCTCTCACTGCTTTAGATTTACTCTTTCTCTCTCACTCCTTTAGATTCACTCTGTCTCTCTCACTGCTTTAGAATCCCTCTTTCTCTCTCATTGATTCAGATTCCCTCTTTCTCTCTCATTGATTCAGATTCCCTCTTTCTCTCTCATTGATTCAGATTCACTCTTTCTCTCTCATTGGTTTAGATTCACTCTTGCTCTCTCTGACTGGTTTCAATTCACTCGTGCTCTCTCTGACTGGTTTCGATTCACTGTTTTCCTCTCTGACTGGTTTCAAATCACTCTTTTTCTCTCACACTGGTTTAGATTCACTCTTTCTCTCTCGCACTGGTTTAGATTCACTCTTTCTCTCTCACACTGGTTTAGATTCACTCTTTCTCTCTCCCACTGGTTTAGATTCACTCTTTCTCTCTCCCACTGGTTTAGATTCACTCTTTCTCTCTCACACTGGTTTAGTTTCACTCTTTCTCTCTCACTGTTACATATTCATTCTTTCTCTCTCACTGGTTTAGATTCATTCTTTCCCTCTCATTGGATTACTTTCACTCTTTCTCTGTCACTGGTTTAGATTCACTCTTTCTCTGTCACTGGTTTAGATTCAGTCTTTCTCTGTCACTGGTTTAGATTCACTCTTTCTCTGTCACTGGTTTAGATTCACTCTTTCTCTGTCACTGGTTTAGATTCAGTCTTTCTCTGTCACTGGTTTAGATTCAGTCTTTCTCTGTCACTGGTTCAGATTCAGTCTTTCTCTGTCACTGGTTTAGATTCACTCTTTCTCTGTCACTGGTTTAGATTCAGTCTTTCTCTGTCACTGATTTAGATTCACTCTTTCTCTCTCTCACTGGTTTAGATTCACTCTTTCTCTCTCTCTGCTTTAGATTCACTCTTTCTCTCTCACTGCTTTAGATTCACTCTTTCTCTCTCCCACTGGTTTAGATTCACTCTTTCTCTCCCTCCCACTGGTTTAGATTCACTCTTTCTCTCTCCCACTGGTTTAGATTCACTCTTTCTCTCTCCCACTGGTTTAGTTTCACTCTTTCTCTCTCCCACTGGTTTAGATTCACTCTTTCTCTCTCCCACTGGTTTAGATTCACTCTTTCTCTCTCCCACTGGTTTAGATTCACTCTTTCTCTCTCACACTGGTTTAGATTCACTCTTTCTCTCTCACACTGGTTTAGTTTCACTCTTTCTCTCTCACTGTTACATATTCATTCTTTCTCTCTCACTGGTTTAGATTCATTCTTTCCCTCTCATTGGATTACTTTCACTCTTTCTCTGTCACTGGTTTAGATTCATTCTTTCCCTCTCATTGGATTACTTTCACTCTTTCTCTGTCACTGGTTTAGATTCAGTCTTTCTCTGTCACTGGTTTAGATTCAGTCTTTCTCTGTCACTGGTTTAGATTCACTCTTTCTCTGTCACTGGTTTAGATTCACTCTTTCTCTGTCACTGGTTTAGATTCACTCTTTCTCTGTCACTGGTTTAGATTCACTCTTTCTCTGTCACTGGTTTAGATTCAGTCTTTCTCTGTCACTGGTTCAGATTCAGTCTTTCTCTGTCACTGGTTTAGATTCACTCTTTCTCTGTCACTGGTTTAGATTCAGTCTTTCTCTGTCACTGATTTAGATTCACTCTTTCTCTCTCTCACTGGTTTAGATTCACTCTTTCTCTCTCTCTGCTTTAGATTCACTCTTTCTCTCTCACTGCTTTAGATTCACTCTTTCTCTCTCACTGCTTTAGATTCACTCTTTCTCTCTCACTGCTTTAGATTTACTCTTTCTCTCTCACTCCTTTAGATTCACTCTGTCTCTCTCACTGCTTTAGAATCCCTCTTTCTCTCTCATTGATTCAGATTCCCTCTTTCTCTCTCATTGATTCAGATTCCCTCTTTCTCTCTCATTGATTCAGATTCACTCTTTCTCTCTCATTGGTTTAGATTCACTCTTGCTCTCTCTGACTGGTTTCAATTCACTGTTTTCCTCTCTGACTGGTTTCAAATCACTCTTTTTCTCTCACACTGGTTAGATTCCTCTTTCTCTCTCGCACTGGTTTAGATTCACTCTTTCTCTCTCACACTGGTTTAAATTCCTCTTTCTCTCTCCCATAGTTTAGATTCCTCTTTCTCTCTCCCACTGGTTTTAGATTCACTCTTTCTCTCTCACACTGGTTTAGTTTCCTCTTTCTCTCTCACTGTTATATTCATTCTTTCTCTCTCACTGGTTTAGATTCATTCTTTCCCTCTCATTGGATTACTTTCCTCTTTCTCTGTCACTGGTTTGATTACTCTTTCTCTGTCACTGGTTTAGATTCAGTCTTTCTCTGTCACTGGTTAGATTCCTCTTTCTCTGTCACTGGTTTAGATTCCTCTTTCTCTGTCACTGGTTTAGATTCAGTCTTTCTCTGTCACTAAGGTTAGATTTCAGTCTTTCTCTGTCACTGGTTCAGATTCAGTCTTTCTCTGTCACTGGTTTAGATTCACTCTTTCTCTGTCACTGGTTTGATTGATCTTTCTCTGTCACTGATTTAGATTCACTCTTTCTCTCTCTCATGGTTTAGATTCACTCTTTCTCTCTCTCTGCTTTAGATTCTCTTTCTCTCTCACTGCTTTAGATTCACTCTTTCTCTCTCACTGCTTTAGATTCTCTTTCTCTCTCACTGCTTTAGATTTACTCTTTCTCTCTCACTCCTTTAGATTCACTCTGTCTCTCTCACTGCTTTAGAATCCCTCTTTCTCTCTCATTGATTCAGATTCCCTCTTTCTCTCTCGTGATTCAGATTCCCTCTTTCTCTCTCATTGATTCAGATTCTATCTTTCTCATTGGTTTAGATTCACTCTTGCTCTCTCTGACTGGTTTCAATTCACTCGTGCTCTCTGACTGGTTTCGATTCACTGTTTTTCCTCTCTGACTGGTTTCAAATCACTCTTTTTTTCTCTCTCACTGGTTTAGATTCACTCTTTTCTCTCTCGCACTGGTTTTAGGTCTCTTTCTCTCTCACACTGGTTTAGATTCACTCTTTCTCTCTCCCACTGGTTTTAGATTCACTCTTTCTCTCTCCCACTGGTTTAGATTCCTCTTTCTCTCTCACACTGGTTTAGTTTCCTCTTTCTCTCTCACTGTTACACTATTCATTCTTTCTCTCTCACTGGTTTAGATTCATTCTTTCCCTCTGATGGGTGCTTTCACTCTTTCTCTGTCACTGGTTTAGTTACTCTTTCTCTGTCACTGGTTTAGATTCAGTCTTTCTCTGTCACTGGTTTAGATTCACTCTTTCTCTGTCACTGGTTTAGATTCACTCTTTCTCTGTCCTGGTTTAGATTCAGTCTTTCTCATCACTGGTTTAGATTCAGTCTCTATCTCACTGGTTCAGATTCAGTCTTTCTCTGTCACTGGATTGAATTCCTCTTTCTCTGTCTGGTTTCGTTGAGTCTTTCTCTGTCTCGATTTAGATTCTCTTTCTCTTTCACTGGTTTAGATTCTCTTTCTCTCTCTGCTTTAGATTCACTCTTTCTCTCTCTGCTTTAGATTCTCTTTCTCTCTCCCACTGGTTTAGATTCACTCTTTCTCTCTCACTGGTTTAGATTCACTCTTTCTCTCCCACTGGTTTAGATTCCTCTTTCCTCTCTCCCACTGGTTTAGTTTCCTCTTTCTCTCTCCCACTGGTTTAGATTCCCTCTTTCTCTCTCCCATGGATTTGATTCTCTTTCTCTCTCACTGGTTTAGATTCACTCTTTCTCTCTCCCACTGGTTTAGATTCACTCTTTCTCTCTCACACTGGTTTAGATTCCTCTTTCTCTCTCCTGCCCTGGTTTAGTTTCACTCTTTCTCTCTCACTGTTACATATTCATTCTTTCTCTCTCACTGGTTTAGATTCATTCTTTCCCTCTCATTGGATTACTTTCTCTTTCTCTGTCACTGGTTTAGATTCAGTCTTTCTCTGTCACTGGTTTAGATTCAGTTCTTTCTCTGTCACTGGTTTAGATTCACTTTCTCTGTCACTGGTTTAGATTCCTCTTTCTCTGTCACTGGTTTAGATTCACTCTTTCTCATCACTAGTTTGAATTCTTACTCTTTCTCTGTCATAGTTTAGATTCAGTCTTTCTCTGTCACTGGTTCAGATTCAGTCTTTCTCTGTCACTGGTTTAGATTCACTCTTTCTCTGTCACTGGTTTAGATTCAGTCTTTCTCTGTCACTGATTTAGATTCACTGTTTCTCTCTCTCACTGGTTTAGATTCACTCTTTCTCTCTCTCTGCTTTAGATTCACTCTTTCTCTCTCACTGCTTTAGATTCACTCTTTCTCTCTCACTGCTTTAGATTCACTCTTTCTCTCTCACTGCTTTAGATTCACTCTTTCTCTCTCACTCCTTTAGATTCACTCTGTCTCTCTCACTGCTTTATAATCCCTCTTTCTCTCTCATTGATTCAGATTCCCTCTTTCTCTCTCATTGATTCAGATTCACTCTTTCTCTCTCATTGATTCAGATTCACTCTTTCTCTTCTTCATTGATTCAGATTCATCTTTCTTTCTCTCATTGATTCAGATTCACTCTTTCTCTCTCATTGATTCAGATTCACTCTTTCTCTCTCATTGATTCAGATTCTCTTTCTCTCTCATTGATTCAGATTCACTCTTTCTCTCTCATTGATTCAGATTCACTCTTTCTCTCTCATTGATTCAGATTCACTCTTTCTCTCTCATTGATTCAGATTCACTCTTTCTCTCTCATTGATTCAGATTCACTCTTTCTCTCTCATTGATTCAGATTCACTCTTGCTCTCTCTTGATTCTTATAGGTTTCAATTTAATTCACTCGTGCTCTCTCTGACTGGTTTCGATTCACTGTTTTCCTCTCTGACTGGTTTCAAATCACTCTTTTTCTCTCACACTGGTTTAGATTCACTCTTTCTCTCTCACACTGGTTTAGATTCACTCTTTCTCTCTCACACTGGTTTAGATTCACTCTTTCTCTCTCACACTGGTTTAGATTCACTCTTTCTCTCTCACACTGGTTTAGATTCACTCTTTCTCTCTCACACTGGTTTAGATTCACTCTTTCTCTCTCACACTGGTTTAGATTCACTCTTTCTCTCTCACACTGGTTTAGATTCACTCTTTCTCTCTCACACTGGTTTAGATTCACTCTTTCTCTCTCCCACTGGTTTAGATTCACTCTTTCTCTCTCCCACTGGTTTAGATTCACTCTTTCTCTCTCACACTGGTTTAGTTTCACTCTTTCTCTCTCACACTGGTTTAGTTTCACTCTTTCTCTCTCACTGTTACATATTCATTCTTTCTCTCTCACTGGTTTAGATTCATTCTTTCCCTCTCATTGGATTACTTTCACTCTTTCTCTCTGATTGGTTTAGATTCATTCTTTCTCTCTGATTGGTTTAGATTCATTCTTTCTCTTTGATTGGTTTCGATTCATTCTTTCTCTCTCACTGTCTTAAATTCACACTTTCTCTCTGTCCTGGTTTAGATTCACTCTTTCTCTCTGTCACTGGTTTAGATTCACTCTTTTTCTCTCTCACTGGTTTAGAATCACTCTTTTTTCCTCTCACTGGTTTAGATTCACTCTTTTTTCCTCTCACTGGTTTAGATTCACTCTTTTTTCCTCTCACTGGTTTAGATTCAATCTTTCTGTCTCACAGGTTAAGATTCAGTTTTTTCTGATCACTGGTTTAGATTCAGTCTTTCTCTGTCACTGGTTTAGATTCAGTCTTTCTCTGTCACTGGTTTAGATTCAGTCTTTCTCTGTCACTGGTTTAGATTCAGTCTTTCTCTGTCACTGGTTTAGATTCAGTCTTTCTCTGTCACTGGTTTAGATTCAGTCTTTCTCTGTCACTGGTTTAGATTCAGTCTTTCTCTGTCACTGGTTTAGATTCAGTCTTTCTCTGTCACTGGTTTAGATTCAGTCTTTCTCTGTCACTGGTTTAGATTCAGTCTTTCTCTGTCACTGGTTTAGATTTCAGTCTTTCTCTGTCACTGGTTTAGATTCAGTCTTTCTCTGTCACTGGTTTAGATTCAGTCTTTCTCTGTCACTGGTTTAGATTCAGTCTTTCTCTGTCACTGGTTTAGATTCAGTCTTTCTCTGTCACTGGTTTAGATTCAGTCTTTCTCTGGCATTGGTTTCGATTGGCAGTCTTTATCTTTCTAAATCATTTCGATTCCCTCTTTCTCTCTGTCACTGGTTTCGATTCACTCTTTCTCTCTGTCACTGGTTTCGATTCACTCTTTCTCTCTGTCATTGGTTTCGATTCACTCTTTCTCTCTGTCACTGGTTTCGATTCAATCTTTCTCTCTGTCACTGGTTTAGATTCACTCTTTCTCTCTGTCACTGGTTTAGATTCACTCTTTCTCTCTGTCACTGGTTTAGATTCACTCTTTCTCTCTTTCACTGGTTTAGATTCAGTTTTTTCCGGTCACTGATTTAGATTCAGTCTTTCCCTCTCACTGGCTTAGATTCTCTGTCACTGTTTGAGATTCAGCCTTTCTCTGTCACTGTTTGAGATTCAGTTTTTCTCTGTCACTGTTTGAGATTCAGTTTTTCTCAGTCACTGTTTGAGATTCAGTTTTTCTCAGTCACTGGTTTCGATTCAGTCTTTCTCTGTCACTGGTTGAGATTCAGTCTTTCTCCATCTCGTTGGTTCAGATTCAGTCTTTCTCCGTCTCGTTGGTTCAGATTCAGTCTTTCTCTGTCACTGTTTCAGATTCAGTCTTTCTCCCTCTCGTCGGTTCAGATTCAGTCTTTCTCCCTCTCGTCGGTTCAGATTCAGTCTTTCTTCTTTTATGTGCCACGTCTTTTCAGGAGGTAGGCTATCATGGCCCTCCAATGTTCACTTTCGCTGGTAGCTCTTAGCACACTTCTCCTGTAACCCCACCTTAACTCCACTCTGTCATCCACCTGCTCAGACCCTTCTGAGATGTTATTTGCTGCTTTTTCTTGTCTTTCTTTCCCTCTATCTGACTTGTGAATATCAGATTCTGTTTTCCTCATCGCATGTTCCAAGAACTTCAGCTGTCTCTTTCTGATGCTCAGTATTAATTTCCTGTTCATTTCCATCTTTTCTAAAACCTCATCATTGCTCACATGTTCACTCCATTATATTCGCAGCATCCTTCTGTAGGACCACATTTCAGTTGCTTTAAGTTTTTCCTTTATCTTTGATGATATTGTCCAGCATTCATGGCCATATTTAAGGACAGACATCACATACAATCCAGTACTCTCTCCTTTGTTTCTAGTGAAATTTTCCTTGTTTCATAATACTCTGCTCAGCTTCTTGAATGCGTCCTTAGCCATTCCAGTTCACCTTCAGATGTTAGTGTTGCACTTTCCATCTTCCATTAGAACACTTCCCAAATACTTAAGTTTTTGTACTTGCTTGATTTAGTATCCCCAACCTGTAACTGGCATTTTGGGCTCCTCTGTTTGCTGCTGATCATACATTCGGCTTTCTTGTAGTTTATTTGTAGACCTTTCTTTTGATTTTCTTCATCTACCTTTTTCTGATGAATCCTGGCATAATTTCTAAGGTTTTCATAATAGTCTTTCTGTACAAGTTGAATAGATCCAGTGAAAAGTCTTATGCCCCTTTCTATCTTTGTATATCTGCTGAATTTGTTGCCTGTCCATATGCAACTGGTTTGCTGCCAGTAGAGGTTCTTGATTACTCTGATGTCTTTGCCAAACATGTCGAGGTTGCTGAGCATTTCTATCAATTGCTTGTGGTGTACTTTGCCGAACGTCTTGGCATAGTCAACAAAATGCAGGTAAACTTCCTTTTTCATTTGTATCATCCTTTCTGATAGCATCCTAAGCATAGATATCACATTCCTTGTTCCAGTGTCCTTGACAAAACTGTACTGTTCTTGTCCTATTTTCGGTCTAATTCTGCTTCACATTTCACCCATGTTCAATTTTTTTCAATATTTCCTTTTCAGGAAAAACCTGCAGGAATTTAAATAAAAGATTATATGAACACAAAATGGACCTTTTACAAAACAACACATTGACAGCATTAGTTGCCTACTGTAATGAGTTTAACCATAATTTTAATAAAAAATAATACTACTTTGATTAAAAGAGAAAGCGATTTACTAAGACATAAGTGTACAGAAAGTGTTTTAATTGTTAGTTCATCTACAGTAAACTTGCATCCAGGTTCTTACAACATATTGCCTTTCTTAGTAGATCTTTTATTATCACAAATGTGAGATTCTTCTTCTTGATGTGCTGTGTCCCTTCAGAATGTAGGCAATCATAGACTTCCACTTTCCTCTGTCTCTTGTTGCTCTCAGTATTTTTCCTCTTGGTATCTATCCCAAATCCCACTCACCATCCATTTGCTCAAGCCTATCAAATATGTTTCACACTGATTTCCTCTGTCTCTCTTTTTCTCTATCCATCCTTTGAGTATTAAATTCTATAGGCCCACTTTCCTCATTAGAAACTTCAGCTGTCTCTTCCTGATGTTAAGTATGAGTTTTCTTTTTTTTTTTTTGCAACCCCTCCAATACCTCATTGTTTCTCAGTTCATGGTATCTTCAGCATCCTTCAAAATTGAAAAAAAAAAACAAAAGCATAAAGTAACTAAATGAATGTTACTAGACAATATCAGCCAATTCTTTAAATGCCATGTGTGATACATGCTTGGGCAATCATGTCTCTTTTGATGCATGACTGACTAGGCAGAATATTTTCCCACACTAGTTTGCCATTTCTCTCTACAGTAGACTGGTTGTCAACCAAGGCTATAGAACCCAATCTGTCCTGCTATTCAATCCATAGCTAGAGAAAGAAGAGATGGATTAATACTTTCCCCAAGGGTATTTTTGCATAAACAAATAAAACAAATTCGACTGAAATTTGAACGCGGCTCACTGATTTCTCATTTGGAGTCAATATCTATTGCACCACAACACAATTTGAAAAATGTTAATTTTAAGATTTTAACATTCCAATATTTTTAGCATTTCCTGCCTGTGCATAATTATAATCAATGTGTGTGTTTTTATATTCCCCTTCCCTCTCCTATGCATATATAATTACATCAATAAAATATTACTTTTTAGTCTGATGAAACCCTAAAGGACAAAATGTTCTCAACACAAAAACTTTTTTTCCACTTTGTCATTGTTTTTCCTCACATTCTTTCATTCTTTCTCACTCTCTATCGTTGTTTTACTTTTTTTTTCTTTTGTGAATTCTTCCTTGTCTGTTTTCTTTCTTTACACTTCCTCTCTAGTTATTCAATATCTGTCCTCTTCTTTTTATATATTCACAAAAGGGGAATTGTTTATTCATGGTTGCTGATCTTTGAATTCATTTGATCTTTTTTATAACATGTTGTATATAAAAGAAAAAAGAAAAAAATGTTAAACAAAAAAAGAATTTGTTTCCCTCCCTTGCCAAAGCAGACAATTACTGCCATTACACGTCTTCTCTTTTTCTCTTCCGTTAAATTTTTCTTTCTTTTCTCATCTCTTCACATTAAAGGAAAAAAGAAAAAAAAAGTTTTTCAAATAATTTTTTCCTCCATTTGCTTGTATTTTGTTTTATTTCGTTTGTTTGCCAAAAGGGCTTTAGGTTTTTATTTCTGATTTTCTTTTTTCCATTTTTTTTATGGGAGCGATTTCAAATTGTAATTGTTTAATGTATTTTAGTTTTCATCCCATTCTTCTATAAAATACAAATTTACTTCCTGTTACATTTTTTTTCACTTAACTCATTTTCTTTTTAAATTTTTTCCCTAATCAGGTGTCATTTCAGTAATTCTTTGCAATACCATTTTATTATTTAGCTTCAATGATTAATACATTTATGGAAGTTTATCCGTGAAAGTAGTTTTTCTCTAAAGCTCTTTTAAAGCCAAATACCGATGTAGTTTAAAGATTGATTGGGTTTGTTTGGTTTTTCAAATATACAATGGTTAACTTTCAGTTCAAGAATTCTTTTTATGCCACCCTTTAAATGAGTCTTTTTCTCCAAATTATATTAAAAAATTCTTTGTTACATCAAAAATTAAATAAATATTAAATCTGAATAAAGGCTAAGGATTTATTAAAAATCAAATTTAGATTTTTAACACACAGAATAATCAGTGAGTCCATAGCCTCATTATGAAAAAATATTTACGTTCATGTTTTAACTAAATTTCTGTCAATTCACTTTAATTGAGTAGTGAATATATTTATATAGACAATATTATATAATAAAAATGTTAACTGTGAATTCTGCAAAACTATTGATTATATATATATATATATATATATATATATATATATATATATATATTACTCATAGAATATAACATTTCAATATCATATTGTATAAAACTACTTTTTTATATACCATATCATTTCAGGGTATGATAATGATTACTCCCCTAAACTTGCTGTTTTTTGTTGCTCTGTACAAACTTTGACTCTTTGCCAACTTTGTTCTACCATCCATTCACTAAAACTTGTTAAACAGGTTACTCAGTTTCTCTCTACTTCTCTTGTCTTCAATATGTCCTGCAAGTGTTAGATTCTCAAGGCCTTCTTTCTTCATTATGCTTGCCATAAATTTAAGCTGTCTCTTTCTGATTACAAGTATCAGTTTCTTTGTAATTAATAATTTCTTTAAAACTTCCTTATTGGTTAGATGGTATTCTCAGCATTCATCATTAGAATTACATCTTGTGCTTCAAGTTTTTTCTTCACCTGGATGGAGATTGTCTAGTATTTACTGCCATGTAAGAAATTATTTTTCAGAACTCCTTTCTTTGTTTCTAAGGCCATTTCTCTCTCTCTCTCAATACCTAGATATAAAACACTAACATATTTTTAAATTTCCATTAATCATCACAAGAAGGATGATTATACTAATGAGTCTCAAACAACAAATGTCTTGTCAGTTCCTCATATTTTGGAGGACAGTTGTGTTGGACTCACAAATTTAAAGGAAATTAAATGATTTAACCTTCATATTTTAAATCATGTTCCAAAGGAGACACTGGTAGAAATTTTTGAAGCCTTGAATTAATAAATCCCTTCTGTTTTACCCTGTAACCTTAATATGTTGTTCAAATCTGCATCCAAAATATTTCTTCAATGTTTGTCTATATTTCTGAGATTAAGTATTGTAACTATACTTTAGGACATAGCTGGAATGCAGCACAAGGCCACTTTTAAAGTAAGGTCACTGAGCCCTTAAAATCAGCCAAAAATATCCCATTGAACCTACACAAGGCTGGGTCAGGGATACTGTTGATTTTCCCCAGATGAGTCACTCTCTTTTGGTAGAGCCCTGTCTGGTTTCCTCCTGCCTGTAGGCAGTGATGAAGACAGAGAGTGATGACTGCTATTCAGCATAATCAGTTTGTATTTACCACCTTCCCACCAAGGTGGATGTGACACAAGGTTAATTTAAAGTGGGGATTTTTAGCTCTTAAGCTCAGCCAAAAATATCCTGTAGACTCAGCTTAAGGCTGGGTTGGGCTCTTGTCTATTCACCTTAGCGGAGCTTGGTCTGAGTCCCTCTCCACTCAGAAGCAGAGAGTTGACCGAGAGAGAGTTTGGATCAGTATGATCACTCTCCTCTATCCCAATAGTGTTCACATATTTAAGAGGATAGGAACATTCTATTCTTGTGTATAGGTAGGTATACAACATAAGAACACTTCCTTGACTAGTTATCTCCCTTGAGGCTTCTATATTTAACCCTCCTTCATCAGATTCAGTGTGATATTATATTACCATGTATGATATCTAACCACCAAAGAAATAGAGAAAACAGAAGAAATTATCCATCTTTTGATGAACAAAATAAAGTTCCCACAACTCATTAGGGACTTTTCTAACATACATATTCATGTTCATAATTATAATTCTGTTCTGTATAACTGACAAATTGCCCTTAATTGACAATTTTTTCCACTGATTTAATAATACTTTGTCTCCATGTATTGAAAGACTGTACTGGGCACATGAAAACCATCAGGTAAATTTTCAATGACAGCATTCTCAAAAAAGTATTTAAATTATTATTTCAAATTATTCATATATTATTTACAGAATATCTCAGAAAGTTCAAATGAAACAAAAAAATCACTTGGACAGGTATGAATCTGCTTTGAGAGCTTGGAAATTAACAAATTAAAAATTAAATTTGATATTCATATCTGAGGGGTGCTGTAAAATGATCACCCTAATGCTTATTGGCCCTTTCCAAACAGATTCTACTGTTTGGTTATTTGGTTAGATTTTGGGAAGTGGATTGGTCTAAGAACCTTTCAGCACCTCCATTCATAGTCCTGGGTATGATGATAAACTACATCCGGCAGCAAGGATCAGGAGATCAGGAGTTTTCCGGAGTGGGGAACTACTTCTTAATTTCTGTGGTTTGCAGGTTCACTCTTGACTCAGAGTGGTAGCAAACAAAAACAAAAAACTATGAAAGTACCAACAATACATATTTATAGTAAAATGACCAGCACTAAATTTTTAAAAGAAAATGACCAGCAGTACATTTTATAATAAAATGACCAACAATACATTTGTAAAGCAAAATGACCAGTAATATATTTAATAGTAGAATTACCAGCAATACATTTTATCTGTGGTTGAAGGCATGTAATTGTGTTTAAAATATACTTAGTTGATCCTATAAAACTGTGTTCAAATGACTTAGATTTCAGCAATTGATCAGTAAAGAATGCTGTTTTAATGTCTACAAATGTAGCATATAAATTTCAGTGAAGACATTCCTGGTGCTACAGAATTCCAAAGAAAGAACTGTACCAAATAACAGAAACCATATCACCTGAAGACTACCAACAGCAGCAACAACTAAAATGAATAGCACATGTAACTTGAACAGATAATTATGAAAATCAAAATTTTGAAATTCCACACTACATTTAAACACCTGGAAATTGTAGCTGTCGGGAAAGCAGACTTGTGGAAGGGAGTTCCACAGGTGGGAAGCGCGAGAAAAGAAGCTGTTTGAGTAGAATTTACGGTTACATCTTATTTGTTTAACTGTAAAAGGGTGGGACCTAGTTGCTAATCTAGTATCTCATGTAAATTCCTGCTTAGGCAGCAACAGTGATCTAAGCTCATCGGAGCAGAAGCCATGAAAGTACTTGTAGAAGAGGCACAGGGAAGCCACATCATGCCGGTGAGAGAGTGGTTGCAGCTGGTCTGCCAAGTTAGTATCAACCACGTTACAGATCCTCCTTTGTATTTTGTCAAGAAGCCCAAGGAGAGCAGCAGGGGCACCCGACCAGATATGGCAGCAATATTCAATACACGGGCGGATGGTAGATTTGTATATGTGCAGAATAGATTCAGGTGGGAAAAACTTCCGGGCACTGCATAGAGAGTCGACTTTCATAGCAGCAGATTTGGCAATGGATTCGATATAGTCATTCTATTTGAGGTCCGCCGAAAGTGTAAGGCCAAGGAGATGTAGTATTTTACTCTCTGGGAGGCTAGCTTGTCCCATGCTAATGGGAGGTAGATGCGATTGTCTATGGTGGTTAGTTGATAACAGCTTCATTTTAGAGGCATTGAAATTTACTCGCAATTTCCCACCCCAGGCCACTACGGATTGGAGGTCCTTTTCAAGTACGGCAGCGAGGTTCTTTTTGTCGTCCACACCTGGTTTTTGATTGATGCGAGAGTAGATTGTTGTATCATTGGCATACATGCCAACTTGGGATCTAATGGTGTCGGGGAGATCATTAATGTAGATCAGAAAGAGCGTAGGACCTAGGATAGAACCTTGAGGGACGCCCGCGTTCGTATGGTAGTTTTGGGAGGCATGCTCATTTAATACCCGCTTCAATGTGCGGTTAGAGAGGAATGACTGGATGAGGTCAAACAGATGTCCAGTTATCCCGTAGCTCTGCAGTTTTCACAAGAGGCCAGCATGCCAGACCCTGTCGAACGCTTTGGAGATATTCAAGGCAACGGTTCGGGCTTTGCCATTCTTGTCAAGTGCCCGGTGAAAACCTACAGAACCTCAAATTTAGAAATGGAAGGCTGAGCAGGGTCAGTCAGTTAAGTACCATGCGCGATACACGCTTTGGGCGATCATGTCTCCAAAGAGACATGACTGACTGGGCAGAACATTATCCCGCAGTAGGTTGCCATTGCTTTCTGCCGTAGACTGGTTGCCGACCAAGGCTATAGAACCCAATCTGTCCTGTTATTTAACCCATAACTGGAAGGAAGAGACGGATTAATACCTTTCCCAAGGGTATTTGCGCGTAAGTGAATGCGAGGAATTCAACTGGAATTCGAACTCGGTTCCCCGATTTCTCATTCCGAGCCGATATCCACTGCGCCACAACGCACATCCTGAGCAGGGTACATTTGCTAAAATAGTGTTGTTCTTAAATATTCTTGTCAAATCAAGATATTCATATGTCAGCTGTATACAACTGTTTTCTCAGATCAAAGGTAAAGAATGGCTTTTGAGCAATTGAAGCCTGCAGATTTCAGTGAGGACCATCCTTCTTTGAAACTTGTGGACTTGTGCTACAGAATCACAAAGAAAGAACTATGACAAATAACAGAAACCATATCCCTTGAGAACTACCAACACTAGCAACAAGTAAAATGGATAGTACATGCAAATTGAACATAGAATAATGATAATAATATAATCAAAATGTTGATGTTCCACACTACTTCAAACAAAATGTTAGCATGGAAGCTTCCCATCAATACTGAAAAGAGTGATAACTGTTAACTCGGGAAACCTATTTTCCTGAAAATTGTTTTAATAGAAAGAATTTATAAATTTTAACCAAAAGTAGAACTGGCTGGTCCCTCAATAAATGCCAAATGTTTCTTTATAAGGAAACATCTAATATTACCATTATCTTCATACTTAGTGAATCTTTGCTTGACATCACAAGAAAATCAAAAGAATTTAGTGAAAACTTCTAAAGGAAAATAGGAGAACTTCACAAATCATCCACATCCTTTTTCACTGTATCACAGCTCATCAGTGTGGCTAGACACATCCACTTGCCTCTGGCTGGGGATCGAAATTCAACCGATTTGGTGTCTGTCGGAGTGATATATATATATATATATATATATATATATATATATATATATATATATAACACTACAAATGTTGTTATAATGGATAATTATATGTGAAATAGACACGCTATTTTTATTTTAAATAGTGTGGTATAGGCCTGAGCATTCAAGAAATCTTAATAAAGGCCTATAGGATAGATAAAGTAATATATAGTGGATTATCCATTCTAGTGAAGTGTAGTTGTGTGTTGAAACAGATTAACTCAATTTGGCCTTGTTAGTAGATGGCCCACTATAAGGGGGGTATAAAACAAGAAAATCCAACTGTGTATAGAAACATATATATATATATATATCAATTAAGGTTTTTTACAAATAAAAGTAATGTCTTTTGGTTGGTACAAAGGTTGTTAAAATGTTCATAGCAGTAAATGCCGAAAAGAGTTTGTGTGTATGTGTGAGCGTTTGTCTGTTCGGAATGTCTTTGATGTCTCCGCTCTGTCCATCGGGTAAGTGGCTCATGGGACAGTGAAGAAGATGATGAGAGAGAAAGGAGAGGTGAGCATGATGTGATCGCGTGGTGAAGGGATGTGCTAATTATGCTCGTATTTTCTCACCTGGCGATGCTTTCTGTGTTGGCTTTTTATTTCATCTTTGGGGGTCCAAACATGTCATTTGGGAATTCACACCCAGATTTAATTCTAGGTTTCCCATTGGACGATAAAAAAAAATTCACGTCAGCTCTCGAAAAGGAATTTGATATTATTATTTTTTTTTTTTTTTTTTTTTTGTCGGAACATCTGCGTGGAGCCAGATGCACAAAGACCAGTTTTGGTCATTTGCTTTCTGGACCTCTGAGGGCAAACATCCAGTCCCTGGCATCACAACATAAACATGCTCTTTAAAAAAAAAAGAAAAGTGTGTGATCTATTTCAAATATTGAGTATCCACAATAGTTTTTAGTAATAAAAATGTCTGATTTAAAAAATAAATTGATTTACTTTTTATAAATCTATTACTACCAACAACCAATTTCTTCGTTATTCATTTTTTTCATTGACACCGGTTATCTGCTGCTAAGTGAGATACGAATTCAACTGTTTATTGTACAACATATTCCTTGTGATATCTCTATACACTACCAACAATCACTTTCTTTTT
This sequence comes from Ascarosepion bandense, assembly GCA_037127315.1. NCBI lineage: Eukaryota > Metazoa > Mollusca > Cephalopoda > Sepiida > Sepiidae > Ascarosepion > Ascarosepion bandense. Next base: position 1,269,025 of record JBBBDQ010001346.1, on the reverse strand, counting down.
CATTCATTTCTTTTAATACCATCAGTTATACTCACTTGGAATTAAGAATTCACCATTTAATTTTCTTCGGAGATATATTCAAGGTAAAGCAAAGATCACCTTTGTAGGAGCCTCAGCTATGTTTGTCAAATTGACCTTGTGCCAAACATGACCAGAGTTCCCACAATTTAAATATATCAGAAGGTTGAAGGTTAAAATTTGGAAGGATGAAATATTTCATTTGTACATTAAAGTTTTTTTTTTTTTTAACTGAATAACAAAATTATAAGAAGAAAAATAAAATGTTCATAGGGAAAATGCATGTAGTTAATTGTTCAAATAGATATGTAAGTATCAAAATCTTCCACAGAAATTCAGAGTCCATAGTTGATAGTAGCAGAATGCGTGTATATAAAAAGACTAAAAAGGTTTCTAATAAAAGTCTGTGTTCTTTTTATTTTAATGGCTGGAGAAAAAGTGAAGAGGAAAGTCAGGCAAGAAAGGAGATTGTACTTATGGAAGTCAGTTGAAGTATTTTGTTGTTTTCTTTGACGGTGTGTGGGTGAAGACGAAGAAAAGAAAATTGGAAGGGGAGGTAGAATGAATGCATGTTGACAAGACACGTCGGTGTCTTGAAATTTCTTCCTTACATTCCTTTATTCCTTGCTAAAAAAAGTTTGTGTTCTTTTCTTCTTTTCCTTTTTATGGCCGGAGAAAAAGTGAAAAGGAAAGTCAGGCAATAAAAGAGATTTGACTTATGGAAATCAGTTGAAGTATTTTGTCGTTGTTGTTTTTTTTTTATGGTGTGTGGGTGAAGATGAAGAAAGGAAAATTGGAAGGAGATGTAGAACGAATGTGTGATGCGCCCTTACATCTAGGTCGGCTTCTTGAAATTTCTTCCTTACATTGTGTTGAGGTCCTTCAGATTGGCTCTCAGGTCAAGAATTATGATTTAAGTAGTGGATTTTAGTCATGTGATCGGCTTCAACAGCATATCCATTTTCTAGGTGCGAAAAATATTGACGGGGGGGGGGGTCATAAATCAATTTTCTATTTCCTATCCAATCAGTGTCTAGAATCTTAACATTCACACTGACTTCGGAAATTTGCTTTGGTCTGGGTTTTTCCAAAACGTTTTTAGTCGTTTAGATCCAATTTTGCGGGTGTACAATTTTACTTTTTGCATTTTAGTTAAATGTTAGATGATATAGGATTTGTATCCTATACCTTGTCATTTAACTCATGACATGCATCCCCACAAGTCAAACATAAATATTTCAATAAATATTTAACTGGTTTTAAAATTTTATCTGTGAGTTCCTGACATACAATGATAAATATTTGGTTTCAGTTACATATTTTTTGTTATATTTTCAAAGTCTACCGATTTTTTTGCAACTTTTATCCCACTTTATTATACACCTGTTTTTGCCTTATTTTTAATCATTTCACCCCAAGCTAGGCCATAATGTCACTAAGGCACAAGGGGATTACTGAGAGTGAAAAAAAATGAGAAGATTTTAGTGAGGAGAAAGAACAATAAAAGAACACGTTTCAGGGAGACAAAATATTGTCATTGACGTTGCATTTAAATTTTCAACATTGTATAACTTCATCACTCAGAAACCTTTTGTGGTTTAGTGGCTTTATTGCCTTACTGGTGGTGAAATGATATATATATATATATATATATATATATATATATATATAAAAACTTTATTTTTCTCACCTTAATTTTTTATTAATTTTTCTGTATCAAATTACTGAATTTAAATTTTATTTTAACATTTTCCTACCTCACTGATTCATTCACAGACATTTATTTTTAAATGTTATTAACTGTTAAAATTTTTTTAAATGGCCACATTTTTGGGTAGCTGGGTTTCCATGGTAGTGATTTTTTCTTTAATTTTTTCAGTTGTTCTGATGATGCTCTTACAGAGCAAAATGTTTACAACAGAATAAAAAAAAAATTAAAGCTCCTGTCTGTTTTCACAAATTTTATTTCACATATATATATTTGTTTTGTGGGTAAATATATACAGTTGGATAAATTGTCATCTAAGTTATGTAAAAAGGAAAATAATACTGACATCTCATTTTAAGAGATATATTTACCAAAATTGCACAAACATATCTTGAAATACAAAAGAGTAAATTTTGACTTTCTCCTGTATCTTGTCTGAGTGTTCACCTTGTTTAAGTTGGTGAATGCTGCCATAATCCTTGCCTTAAGTTCATCTTTGGTATTACAAGGAGTTTTGTTGATCTCTTGCTCAACTGCAACCCATACATATTAATCAAGGCAGTTGCAGTCTGGAGAGTTTGGTAGCTAAATCTAAGGAGATGTGGTTGCAGAAATTGTCTGACAGCCATGACTGGGTTCTCTTGCTTGTGTGACATGGTGCAAAGTCCTGTTGCCAGACATAGGGTCTTTCAGCAGCCACTCACTTGTCCTAGGGCAGTACTAACTACCTCTTCAAGGTACTTGATGTAGGCCTTTGTGTTGATGCCAAGGCTCTCACTAATGAATTCGGGAGTTCTTATCAGAATAATCAGAGAGAGTTTTCCAAGCTGCTGTTCTTTTGTAAACACAATTAGACTCCTCCAACTTTTTTGGAATCTTCTGCACTGATTGACAAAGCTTCATTATCCCACAGCCACCACTACATCCACCACTCAAAAATGCCTTTTTTGTGTCGTGACTGCCTTAATCTAATCAAACTACCAGATTGACTATTATGTCTCATTATTTTATTGTTGAAATAATTAGATGTTAGCTGTATGTTATATATTTTATGCAATGAAGTAAAAATACTAAAAAAAAACAGCTTTTTTTTTTCTTGCAGTTCTTGGCTGTGAAACTCTCTTTTGATTTCTTGTTTCCCTGACACCTACAATCTTGAAAAATTAAAATATGTGAAATCATTTTTTCTCTTCAATAAAATCTCCTCATTCTCTTCCACTCCTAGTAACCCCTTCCATCTTAGTGACGTTATCATCTTGTTCAGGGTGAAATTATTAAAAAAAAAAAAATTACTGTCCACTGGTCTTGTTCAATTCCCTATACAGGCATATTCTTTTGCCTTTTTTTTTTTTGTGATCAAAAAATGGATCAGTTATTGTTATAATTATTATTGACATATTGATTTCAATTCTATATTTTCACGTGTATTTACTGTCTCCATAGAAACCATTATTATACTCAAATTTGACATTTAATAAGACAGACTTATTGGCAATCAGTTTACTATAAAAACTCAAAAGAACTACTTTACCAAGGCATAAATAAATAACAATAACATCATATTACTTATATTTGACATTTAATAAACATATATGCTTAATTTTGTCTGATTTTTTTTTTAGTTGATGAATTATCAGTATACTTTGAATTATTCTTATTATTTACATTACTTATATGTAGACTGTATTCTTCATCTTTATGAATATCATGGTATTCACAAATTTAAATGCAATGTCAAGCATTATCTCCTGTCTTAATTCTTTTTCTTTTATTGTTCTCTCCTTAATATTTTTTCTTATATTCTCTAATACTTAGTAACTACTTGCGTCTTAGTTGCATTATTTCTTTGGAGTGAAATTATTTAAAAAAATAACAATTTGGTCACTGTGCTGTCTGGTTTTCATGCATGTCAAAGGAATTCAAAACTGAACACTTTATTTAATCTATGCACATAAATTGTTCATGTTCTGATAGCCACATCACTTACCCAGGGTTCTTATATTGTAATTTACTAAGCGCAGCTTAGATGTGGCACAAGGCCGAAAGTATGGGGTACCCAGTGAGGATCGAACTCACTACTTAATTGCAATAGTTCTAGCGAGACAAGCTTGCTAACCATTACACCACCTCGTTGTACTACATAGTTATAACTCACCCTCTTTCCAATGAGTTCATGTACACACTGCCCGGCTCAGAGATTGAACAATTACTAGCCAATTCAAAAACTAACACTTTAAACCCCTGTTTTTCTATGGGACAAGCCTGAGTGAAAAACTTTGAGCATTAAATCTAACCTGTCTGCAGCAGAATGCTGTTTCTCAGACTTGACAGAACACACCATGACTTCACTTTTCTTCTATGACTGCTGATGCTGTTTAAGCCTTGCTGTCATTTCTCTTTTTTCTTTCTTTCTTTCTTTTTTTCTTAATGACTGCCATGTATTCATTTTAGGTCTCCTAAGATGTTCTAGTATATGTGCTGATTCTTTCAGATGTTTGACGCTCCAGTCTTTTTTTTTTCACTCTCTAGTATTTTTACTTCATTGCATAAAAGTTGATAACTACTCTTTTTCCTCTATACATGACCAGCCATGCCTGATTTTATTGTCTCACCCATCATTATGGCTTTTTAATGTTCCTCCTGTCATATTTTAGGAAGCAGCTTGTTTCACCTTTATATTATCTGCCACAACTGCAAGAAATGGAGTATACACAGTTTTTGGTGATGTTCTTTCCTGTGTTAAGCTTGACTTGGCAGATATTTTTCTATAGGATGGAGCTGCTTTTGAATATTGTCTTGGTGTTGTATGAGTTGCTGATTTTCTGAATCTTTTCCAGTAAGCCTTTGATGTAAGGAAGACAGACTATGATAGTTTACTAAACATGCTCCTTAACCGTTTTGCTTTTGTTGTTTATGTCTGCAGGGTAATTCTTATTCTAAAGAGTGTGTTTGATGCTGAACATTTCCTGTTCGTATGTATCTGAGTTGCTACTTATATTTTTTGCATAGTGTTGTAGGCATTGGATAATATGTTTCTTTACACCGTAAGAAATGAAGATATTGACCAGTAAAAGTTGGCTTGTGATATACAGATGTCTTGAATCTATTCTCTGCACAAGTTATTAGTACATCCAGGAAGGCTTATTATTTTCTTCCATTGTGAACCAGATTGAAGGTCTTATTGAGTTACATGGTCCTGCAGTATTTGTACAGCTTCCTGGTGAGCTCAAAGTATGAAAGTGTTATGTATGTATCACAGCCATGCTGTTGGCTTTAGTAGTATCATTCCTAATGCTATTTCCTGTTTATGTTAGCCATCACTGGTAACAATAGAAAACCCAAAGCCAAGCCTTCCTATATTAGTTAGAAGTATGTTTTCTGTACACAGAAAAGAGGTGTCTGATTTCAATTGGTTTCAATGCTATGAAAAACAAAGCTGTTTACATATATATATCGAAACAGATCTGTCTGTGGATGACTATATATATATATATATATATATATAAAAGATCTGTCTGTGGATGACTATATATATATATATATATATATATATATATATATAATTAATGCATACCTGGACACATCAACCTTTTTTTTTTCAATCATCTTTCATTAAATATGGCCGACATGGAAGATTTAATTAATTTTTTATCAAGTTTTTCCAGCATTCTAGCATTTTTCCATTTTGTTGAAGATAATAAATATAAAAAGGGAATGTTGAAAAAAAACATAAGAGAAGGATTGGATTCTAGGAGATAAAAGATGACAACTGACATTGCATTTAAACTTTTGGAGAGTGTAGCTATCAGGGAAGGGAAGTAAGCAAGTGGAAGGGAGTTCCACAAACAGGAAGTGTGAGAAAAGAAACTGTCAGAGTAGAAAATTGGTTACATTTAACTATTCCGATGGTAAAAGGGTGGGACCTTGATGTCAATCTAGTAGCACAGGGAACCAGGGATAAAAGCTTATCAGAACAGTAACAATGAAAATACTTGTAGAAATGACAGAGAAGGGGCCACATTTCATCTGTGAGAAAGTGAGTGAAATTGGGCTGTCAGGTCAGGATCAATTACATTGCAGATCCTTCTTTGGATTTCGTCAAGAACCTCAAGATGAAAAGCAGGAGCTTCTGAGTAGATATGGCACCAGTATTCAATGCACGGATGAATGTTAGATTTAAAAATGGGCAAAACAGATTTCTGATAAAAATATATAAGTTTAACAGTAAAAACATTTGATAATGTCTCACCATCTTACTCTAGGGATGCAGGAATTACCAGGATTTTGAAAATGGTTATTTTATTGGTTAATCTATAAGTGAAGTAAAGCAGCATAAAATTGTGCCAAATTGGATATTCCTCCTTTGATTCTGAAGCACTTACCTTTGCCAAATTAAACAAAAGAAACTACTGTAAATCCTTTCAGTTGAACTAACAATGATTCTTTCTTCACTGAGATTGGGAAATAGAAAAAATTTCTTATCACAAAATAATAAATATAGCAGAGTGTATAAAAGATAAGGTCACTTGCTCACGAAATGCCAGTTAAATTCAGCAGATGAAGTAATGCCCTACTGAGTGTCTGAACAGCAAATGCTTTATATGGATAGAAAATGAAGTGAGAAGCTACACAAAATAGAAAAGACAAAGATGTGTCTTCTTTCCAGATTTATTCAACCTCTACATTTAGAGAGCCTACTAAAATTTATTTTTGGTGGGTGTAAACTTAACAATATAAGATATTTGTAAAGAAAGATGAAGTTTTTATTTATTAATCTGACAGATTTTTATTACATAAATGTTATTTTTATTGGGTACTTATACTTGTTTAAACACTTTGTCTATTTATTAAAAAGTATATTAATTTATTTTCACCTATGTGCTTGAATATTCAGAAAATATTTTCACAGAAAAATATATGCCCTTGGGCAGCATTCCGATAATAATATAGTGAAGTAATATGTCAATAATAATATAGCGGAATAATAGATAGTTTTCATTGTATATAATAATATAGTGGACTAATATATAGTCTTTAGATATAAATAATAATATAGCGGAGTAATAGATAGTCTTTATACGTAAATAATATAGTGAAGAAATATATAGTCTTTAGATGCATGTAATAATATATTGAAGTAGTAGATGGTTTTAGATGAACATAAAAATATACAAAAGTATCAAAAGTTTTTAGATGTAAATAATAATATCATAAAGTAATAGTCTTTAACTGTATATAATAATATAGGAAACTAATATATAATCTTTAGATGTATATAATAATATAGTGGTATAATAGGTCGTCTTTAGATGTATATAATAATATAGTGGTATAGGTCCCACGCTCTTTCTGATCTACATTAATGATCTCCCCGACGCCATTAGATCCCAAGTTGGCATGTATGCCGATGACACAACAATCTACTCTTGCATCGATCAAAAACAAGGTGTGGGCGACAAAGCAAACCTCGCTGCCATGCTTGAAAAGGACCTCCAATCCGTAGTGGCCTGGGGTAGGAAATTGCTAGTAAATTTCAATGCTTCTAAAACGAAGCTGTTATCAACTAACCACCATAGACAATCGCATCTACCTCCCATTAGCATGAGACAGGCTAGCCTCCCAGAGAGTAAAATACTACGCCTTCTTTGCTTTAGACTTTTGGCAGACCTCAAATGGAATGACTATATTGAATCCATTGCCAAATCTGCCGCTATGAAAGTCGGCTCTCTGTGCAGTGCCCGGAAGTTTTTCCCACCTGAATCTATTCTGCACATATACAAATCTACCATCCGCCTGTGTATTGAATATTGCTGCCATATCTGGTCGGGTGCTCCTGCTGCTCTCCTTGGGCTTCTTGACAAAATACAAAGGAGGATCTGTAACATGGTTGATACTGACTTGGCAGACCGGCTGCAACCACTCTCTCACTGGCGTGATGTGGCTTCCCTGTGCCTCTTCTACAAGTACTTTCATGGCTTCTGCTCCGATGAGCTTAGATCACTGGTGCCGCCTAAGCATGAATTTACACGAGATACTAGATTAGCAACTAGGTTCCACCCTTTTACAGTTAAACAAATAAGATGTAACCGTAAATTCTACTCCAACAGCTTCTTTTCTCGCGCTTCCTGCCTGTGGAACTCCCTTCCACAAGTCTGCTTTCCCAACAGCTACAATCTCCAGGTGTTTAAATGTAGGGTCAATAGACACCTCCTATCACCCTAACTCTCATTTATTCTCAGAACACTCTCATCTACCCAACCCTTATTCTCGGTATCCTTACCCGCCTATCACCCACACTCTGACATTTCCTATATTTAATCATCCTTTCTCCACTCTATGTAGCTCCCTGCGCAGTAGTGGCAGTGACATGCCTTGCTCGGGGTGAAAGCTTATAAAAAAGCAAAATATATATATATATATATATATATAATAATAATGTAGTGGCATAATAGGTAGTCTTTAGATGTATATAATAATGTAGTGGTACAATAGGTAGTCTTTAGATGTATATAATAATGTAGTGGCATAATAGGTAGTCTTTAGATGTATATAATAATGTAGTGGTACAATAGGTAGTCTTTAGATGTATATAATAATGTAGTGGTACAATAGGTAGTCTTTAGATGTATATAATAATGTAGTGGTATAATAGGTAGTCTTTAGATGTATATAATAATGTAGTAGTACAATAGGTAGTCTTTAGATGTATATAATAATGTAGTGGCATAATAGGTAGTCTTTAGATGTATATAATAATGTAGTGGTACAATAGGTAGTCTTTAGATGTATATAATAATGTAGTGGTATAATAGGTAGTCTTTAGATGTATATAATAATGTAGTAGTACAATAGGTAGTCTTTAGATGTATATAATAATGTAGTGGTACAATAGGTAGTCTTTAGATGTATATAATAATGTAGTGGTATAATAGGTAGTCTTTAGATGTATATAATAATGTAGTAGTACAATAGGTAGTCTTTAGATGTATATAATAATGTAGTGGCATAATAGGTAGTCTTTAGATGTATATAATAATGTAGTGGTACAATAGGTAGTCTTTAGATGTATATAATAATGTAGTGGTATAATAGGTAGTCTTTAGATGTATATAATAATGTAGTAGTACAATAGGTAGTCTTTAGATGTATATAATAATGTAGTGGCATAATAGGTAGTCTTTAGATGTATATAATAATGTAGTGGTACAATAGGTAGTCTTTAGATGTATATAATAATGGGTGGTACAATAGGTAGTCTTTAGATGTATATAATAATGTAGTGGCATAATAGGTAGTCTTTAGATGTATATAATAATGTAGTGGTACAATAGGTAGTCTTTAGGATGTATATAATAATGTAGTGGTATAATAGGTAGTCTTTAGATGTATATAATAATGTAGTGGCATAATAGGTAGTCTTTAGATGTATATAATAATGTAGTGGTACAATAGGTAGTCTTTAGATGTATATAATAATGTAGTGGTATAATAGGTAGTCTTTAGATGTATATAATAATGTAGTGGCATAATAGGTAGTCTTTTAGATGTATATAATAATGTAGTGGTACAATAGGTAGTCTTTAGATGTATATAATAATGTAGTGGTACAATAGGTAGTCTTTAGATGTATATAATAATGTAGTGGTATAATAGGTAGTCTTTAGATGTATATAATAATGTAGTGGCATAATAGGTAGTCTTTAGATGTATATAATAATGTAGTGTTTCAGGTAGTCTTTAGATGTATATAATAATGTAGTGGGTACAATAGGTAGTCTTTAGGATGTATATAATAATGTAGTGGTATAATAGGTAGTCTTTAGATGTATATAATAATGTAGTGGCATAATAGGTAGTCTTTAGATGTATATAATAATGTAGTGGTACAATAGGTAGTCTTTAGATGTATATAATAATGTAGTGGTACAATAGGTAGTCTTTAGATGTATATAATAATGTAGTGGTATAATAGGTAGTCTTTAGATGTATATAATAATGTAGTGGTACAATAGGTAGTCTTTAGATGTATATAATAATGTAGTGGTACAATAGGTAGTCTTTAGATGTATATAATAATGTAGTGGTACAATAGGTAGTCTTAGATGTATATAATAATGTAGTGGTATAATAGGTAGTCTTTAGATGTATATAATAATGTAGTAGTACAATAGGTAGTCTTTAGATGTATATAATAATGTAGTGGCATAATAGGTAGTCTTTAGATGTATATAATAATGTAGTGGTACAATAGGTAGTCTTTAGATGTATATAATAATATGGAGGTGTATTACTCTTTCAATGTCAGTCAGTTATATGCCATAAGTCATACATGCTTGGGCGATCATGTCTGGAAAGAGAGATGACTGACTGGGCAAAAGATTATCTTGCAGTAGATTGGCATTACTTTCTGCAGTAACACCACAACACACATCCACAATGCATTTTGATGTACACATGCATTAAAAAAGCATTTTAAAGGTTTGTTAAAAATAAACAAAATGAAACTACATTTGAAACAATCTAACATCTATGTCTTTCTTAGAATCATGCACCTTGCAGGCTACTGCACGTTACGGATACATATTCTTACTTGTGTCTGATTGTGTCGCCTTGTGTAAAACTAAACTTAATAAATATTTATGTTATATATTTTCTACCTGGGAAACTGTAGTGCAATTTTGTTTTGTTTATTTTCTCCATTGCTTAAAAGCATGTTAATGGTGCCAAAGTTTTAAATCTGATAAAAATGAAAAAGTAAGAAACCTCTGCCAATACAAGAACATTGAGCATTGATTCTAATGGTAGAATTCAAAGAACCATGATATTTAGTTTTGTGAAGCAGAAGAATTTCTTATCCCTGGGAACTTACCGACTTCAAAAGAAATACTAAATCTGTTTTTCTGCAAATCAAAGCGACCACTGGGAAAATACATTTTCACCTCATGTCATGAAACAAGATAAAAGCATCTCATCAGAAAATAAAGAAACATTTATGATATTCTTAAAGCTTTCAGATTCAATTCTTGCCAATACTGACCATCAAAAACATAAAGTAGACTAGAAATTGTCACCTTTTTTATTATGTAAATAATATTTTTTATTGATATTACCCCATGTAAGGCAATAAAGCCACTAAAACACAATGGGTTGCAAGAATTACTGAGTGACTCTAAATTACCTTGCAAATATAAAATTATGTAAAAAATAAAAGTAGCTGAATGCATAAAATTGCATACAAAATATTAAGATTTCAGCATTAAATGACCCATAGAGATGTTGATATGCTGCTAAACAAAAACTACCAAACCAAAACAGAAACATTAATAATGAGCAGAAAGAGGAAAGATTAATCAGGAGGACAGTAGATAGCGATTGACATTGCATTTAAATCTTTTGCAGATTAAAGTTGGCTAGGAAGCGTACAGCAGGAAGGGAGTTCCAAGCAAGAAGTTTAAGAAAAAAACTATTAGCATAGAATTTATGGCTACAATTAACCAGCTCTACTTTAACTTGATGAGAGCTCAACTCCAATTTAGTACTATGCTTAAATTAAAAGATTCTAGGTGTCGTAGTAAAGAGTTAATTTAAACAATTACCATGAAAGTATTTATAGAAAAGGCACAGAGAGGCAACCTCATAGCAGTGTGAAAGTGGCTAAAGCCAAGATGCCAGATCAGGTCTGGTGATATTGCTGATTCTTCTTTGGATCTTATCAAGAAGCTCAAGATAAATAGCAGAGGCACCGGACCATAATAGCAATATTTTAAGTGTTGATGAATGATAGAATCATAGGTACATAAGATTCTGGTGAGAAAAAAATGTCTCGCATGACATGGTGAACTGACTTTTGTAGCAACTGAACTAGCAATGGATTCAGAGTCTCTCTCAGATAACCACTATTTCTTTTTTTTTTTTATGAATTTCAACAAAATTAAGAAAAGGCATTACACTTTGATCTTCAAAAAAAATGTCAGGGAAAAATTTTCTTTGCTGTTGTTTAGCCATAACAACTGCTTTAATCATTTCATTATTCTGAAATATTTTGAAACTATTATCTTTCTTTGTTGTTTCAATAAGAAGAGACATGCACTTCTAATCTTCCATCTTTTATTATTTTTAACACAAGGCCAAAATTAACAAAAATGAGCTTAATAGGTCAAGTATGTACAATAATTTATCTATATCTGTTATACAAAAGGCATTGTGACCAGAAATAACCATTTTTCTCCTATTATTATAGATGGCATATTCCAGATCACAAATTAGTTCCGGGTATGACAATAAACTACATCAGCAGCAAAGCCTCTGATCAGATGATTAGAGGTTTTGAAGAGCATGGAACCATCTCTTAATTGGTGTTGTTCCAGGTCCAGACTGACATTGGGTGGTAGTATCTGTCAGGGTCCCAGCTAGGGGTAAAGAGTGAATCCTCAAACAACAATCAGAACAACCAGAAAATATAAATACTTACATTTTGATTGTAAAATTATCAGCAATACATTTTTATTAAAAAAAAATAGCAACAATACAATTTTATCATCTACAAACTGTATATCTTAAAAAACCTGAAAGTATAAAAGTATTTAGAAAATTTCTGGAACTGAATCCATAAAATTGCATACAAAATATTTAGATTTTGGCATTAAATAACATATAGAGGATGATACAATGCTAAACAAAATCAACCAAATCATTTAACAAACATAAATTTTTGTTTTTATTATTAAATTTCATAAAATTTAATAGGTGAGTCCAGTTTGCAATGTAAATTTATTACAACCTCTTCCCTGTACATAAGCCGAAATAAAATCTACTCAGAGTATTTGTCTATATTTCTGATATGAGGTAGTATTTACATAATTCGGACGATTGTCCTCATCAATGTTGCCATTTGTACGACATTTCGGCTATTGTACACTCCGACCATCTTCAGGTGCTAGGAATTTCAGACCAAACCCTTTATTACACTCACTGGGATATATGAACTCCATTTCTTGCCTAGAGCCTCTTCTGGTAGTCTCTCTAACCCTGTAAGTTAATTATTCACCACTGCTGTAGTCTGGTATTGAGCTCAAAACTCTTTAGGTCAAGTCACAGGAACTAACCAATTTCTATATCCTTAAGGACACATGGTCCAGTAATTGTAATAAAGGGTTTGGTTTGAAATTCCTCGCACCTGAAGAAGGCCAGAGCATACAACAGCTGAAACGTGGTACAAATAGCAACAAAGATGAGGACAATAGTCCAAATTATGTAAATACTGTAATCTACTCAGGCATATAATTTCATAAAATTAAAAAAAAATAGAATCTGAATTGCATTTGCCATATATTACTATCACGTTATAATTCCAGTTTATTATATTTCAGTTGTTTATTTTCAAGAAATCACATGGTATGATCATATTTTGTTTTGGCTTCCATACTGAAATCAGTTTACAATAAACTAGCATAGCAAACTCCATTATTATTAAAAAAAATTTAAACGTTTTTCATATTTGTAGTCTAGAGAAGGAACTTGAAGCAGTAGAAATGTGGTTCTACAGAAATATAATGAGGATGCCAGGGACCAAACATGTGAGCAATGACGAAACTTTAGAGAAAATAGAAACAAAAAGGAACATAATTAACATCAGTATGAGACAGTTGAAATTTCTGGGGTATGTAATGAGGATGGAGGGATTGGAAAATCTGATACTTATAAGTCTGAATTAGTAAATGCATGGTACAACAGGATTGAGGAGAAAAAGCAAATTGACAAAATTTATTAAGGGCTTCAAAGGGGAGGGCCATGATTGTCTATGACTTGAAGAAGAAGAATTTGAAAAAAAAATGATTATTACTGATGACAGTGCCTATTGTATAAATCCATTCCTATTTCAATTCAGGCAATAGAGAAAGGCTGAAGACTGTATCTACGAAAACATTTTGCTAAAATAACAAAACTGAAGACAGTACGATGAAAATATATGAATAATGAAACCAGTATTCTTTTCATATATGCCAACATACCAGTCTAGTTCTAATCAACTATTTTTTATTTTTTGTTCAACTATGTGGTGTTGTGGTGCAGTGGATATCGGCTCGGAAAGAGAAATCAGAGAGCCAAGTTCAGATTCCACTCAAATTCACTGCATTCACTTAAACACAAATACTCTTGGGAAAGGTATTAATCCATCTCTTTTCTCTCCAGTTATGAGTTAAATAGCAGGACAGATTGTATTTTATAGCTTTAGTTGGTAACCAGTCTACCACAGAAAGAAATGGCAACCTACTGCAGGAAAATCTTCTGCCTAGTAAGTCTTGTCTCAAAAAAGATATGAGAACCCAAGCATGTATCACGTTTGGCAATTAACTGACTGATATAAAGTAGACAGTTGAAACTTAATTGGCAATTATTCTGATGATCTTTTCTCCTTAGTGTATTGACTGTATGAATTTAGGTGGGTTACTAGATTGGCAACTAGGTCCCAAAATCTTACAGTTGACTTAGCTAGATGCAACCAAATATTCTAAGTGTTTCTTTTTTTGCCTATGGAACTCCTTATGATTTTTTGCTTCCCTGTCTACTACAACAGTCATCTCAAATATAAATGCAATACTAATTGACATCTTCTGTCTTTTCTTCTCATATCTCCTCAATAAAGTCTTCTCTTTCTCATTACCACTTTAAGTGCTTTCTTCCTTGATGTGTCAACTGCATGAATTTAAGTGTGCTGCTTGATTGGCAACTTGATTGTTTTGTCTTAATGTTGAACTAGTGAGATACAACAATATTTTCTATTCTAATAGTTTCTTTTCTTTCCTGAGGAACCCCACTTCTGATATCTTGGTTCTATGACTCCTACAATCATCACAAATTGAAATGCAATGCCAATTGCCATCTTCAGTCTTTAATTCTCTTTCCTCATTATCGCCTAGCATGTGTTCTTCCTTTGTGTATCGACTGCATAAATTTAAGCATGCTGCTAAATTGGCAACCATGTCTCATCACCTTACCATTGAACTAGTTAGATGACAACTGACTGTTCTATTCTAAGTTTCTTGTATTTTTTGCCTGTTGAATTTCCTTCTGATTTCTTACTTCCCTGCCAACTACAATCTTCAAAACTTTAAATGCAATATCAATTGTTACCTTTTGTCTTTCAGAATCCTATCCTTTTATTTTCCTTTTCCTAACTTCTAAAGTCTTCTCATTCTATTTCATACCTGTAATTACCTTCATCCTTGTTGCATTTTGACATTGGTTAGAGTTGGAATTAATAAAAAAAAGTTGGAGTTGAATTTGTTTTGATCTAGGATTTATTAAAACTGTATTTGTCTTAGTAAAAAATATTATGTAAATAATTCATTAATTGTGCAGAAAAATGATAACCAGATTATATTTATAGTGTTCCATACTTGTATATTTTGACACTGGGGTGTATTTATAAAAATCACACTAATTTGTGCAATTTTAGTGTTTCATACTTTCATATTTTGGCATTATGGTTTATTTATAGCAATTGCTCTGAGTTCTAATTATAATATTTCATAGTTGCAAGTTTTGGTACTGGGATGTATTTTAGCAATATGCCATGGGCTGGAAGTATATTGTTTCATACTTGCTTACTTTGGTTTAAGATGTATTTATAGCAATCACCTTGAGTTGTAATTATAATATTTCATAATTGCTTACTTTTCACTTGGGTGTATTTATAGGAATCACCCTGGATTGGAATGATATTGTTTCATACTTGCTTACTTTGGCATTACAGTGTATTAATAGTAGTCCTGGGTTGAAATTAGTTTCTTTTTACTTTTGCATACTTTAGTACTTTAGGTGTATTTATAGTAATCACTCTGAGATGCAATTATTGTGTTTTTGATATAGCTTTGTATTGGTTCTTTTTATAACAATTATATAGATTGACATCACTTAACATAATGGGGTAGTTAATGTGATAACACCACGGGTGTGGTGAACATTTTTATTGTTTATTCATCGTTAAATGGTGTACATAAAAAGTACAGCCCTAATGAAACTCATATCTTGAAGAGAATTTGTAAATTGAACCAAAGATTCTGATAGAAATTATATTGACAAATTTTGCCAAAAAAATAAATTTTCCCTCTGTTCCAAAATTTTTTCTTACCATCCATTGATTGAAAAATGTTACCCTACATGGGTCTAGAATAAAAGGCATTCACAATTACTTAATGCAAAGTGAAAATGCAAGGTCAACAAAACCAGTAAATAAAAGTAAATCACTCAGTGACTTAGGCTTCTTTGTTTCTCTTTCTGTAATACTTTCTTGAATTTTCATCTGTGACAAAAGTTAAGAAATGTCTGTATTTCTTTCTTGATGTAAAATATTTACATTTCTTTCATGATTTTTATGTATTATTATTGCCTTATAACTAAAACACTCTCAGCAAGATAATAGACAAGGGATCTTAGCTGTTGTGACTTATAATTTCCCTTGTATTTAGGTGAAGAACAAAAGAAAGGAAACAAAAAGGTTGCTGAGAAGTTCTTTGCTGTCTCTGCTTCTCAAAACCTGACTAAATATTAGAATTTTTTTTTTTTTTTGGTACATGGTGAGGGGGGGGGGTCCTCTTCTTAGTCAGACTGAGAACATTTAAACACTTTCTTGTATATTTTTCTTTTCATGTGACTTAATTGTGCAGTGCATCATCATCATCATCATCACTGTTTAACCTCTATTTCTATGCTAGCATGGGTCGGACGGGGTTTTTTTTGCAGACTCCGTAATTGAACCATCATAAAAATATTAGAATGAATTTTACAGCTGTATACCCGCACTAACACCAACCAGTTTCAGAAACTGGAAACTCAGTATTTTTATTGAGACACCATCTCTAGGGAGATTGCCTCCTAAGGTTCAGCCTACCCTTTTCTACACAGATTTATTTTTGTTTGTAATTTCACTATTTGCCCATAGCTGAAACCCTAACAGGTGTTACCACCCCAGAGTAAGGTAGACCTAGGAACAATGGCAATTAAGAGATGGTTCTACATTCCTCAAAACCTCCAATCGACCAATCAGAGGCCTTGCTGCCTGATTTAGTTTGTTGTCATACTTTTATGCATAAGGAAAATCAAAGACTGTTTCTTTAGTTATTTTGGCACCTTTTTCTCTAATGGCTTTCTCAGCATGGAATTTCATCTCTGCTTCCCAAGACTGCTTTTTACACTCTAAGATCCCCAGGTACCAGTTTGTCATGACTCAACGTCAGTCCTTCCATTTACTATCCATTGACACCCACATCATATTGCAGCTTCTCTGAACGATGTAAGATTTTCCATTTTAAAATAATTGCCTTCTTGTTCCTTCCTTTGGATGAAACTAGAGTACTGTTTTCTGACTATCAAAATACTGTTGACTCTCAATAGTCATCACAGACCAACCCCTGACCATCATAATAATATTTACATCCCAACCACGCCTATAATTTTGTGCATTGTTTTTTCTAAGTGCTGTTCTTCTTATGGATGTGGCTGATTATGTTTCTCCACAACTTCCTATTCTTTGTAGCTCTAAGTAAGGCTTGTCTTTTTGCTCTCTCTTGTAATTTCTTTCCTACCAATCATTAAGTGCTTTCTTCTGATCCTCATGTGTTTGGTATACACTGCTGCTGTTGAAACACAATCACCTTGATATCAACGACCAACACGAACAACATATATATATATATATATATATATATATGTAAAGATATTAACTTATTCTGTTTATTCTTTTCAGTCACAGTTGTGTGTGGAGGGTAGTAGTCAGAGGGAGCACACACATATGCACATATGGGTTGGAGATGAGAAAGGCGGGCTGGAGTTGTCTTCGTTGCGTTCTCTTTGAGTCTTTTGGCTTTGTGTTTTTTCAACCCAGGAAAATCTGGTTTTATATAACCCAGGTTCATCAAGCCTCACCTAATTACATTATCTATAAGTAGGCACACGTGCCAATTACTGCATTTAGCCAGTTGTATCATTCCTGTTTTTCCTATTGCTTGACTTTGACTCAGCTGCCCTCACACACACTTTCTTTTTATTTTCTTTTTATTTGTCATTGTTTCTGATGCTAAAAACCATATTTTTGTCAGTAATGAATTATATTTTGTCAAAATATAATTAAATCCTTTGATGTAAGCTGATTTTAGTAAGTCACAAATTGCATTACTTTCACTCATTGATTTATATGTCCAGCCTTGAACGTTGTTTCTGCATCATATGCTTGGGATCAAAATAATTTAATGTAAATTATATTCTGTCTTTGACACAATGCGCTTTTTATTTTTCTGCATTCCAGTTTCAATTGAAATAATATCATTGCCTGTTTTTTTTTTTTTGCCTTTGACAGAAATAATAATACTAATAATATGTATTAATGTAAATTATATTCTCAGGGTAACAAACTGCATTAGTTTTCACATTGTTTTATATTTTGTGACTTTGAAAACTGGTGTTTTTGACACAATGCACTTTTTATTTTTCTGCATTCCCATTTTGATTGAAATAATCACCTTTTTTTTTTTGACTTTGACAGAAACTATTTAAGGTCAACTATATTCTGTGAGCCCCCAGAATAACTTAACTCTAGGAAGCCCTCTACCTAGTAATACTGTTTAATCACCACATCGGCTACATACATTTTTTTTTTTTAATCGTATCACCCCGAGCAAGGCGGTAATGCCACTGATGTGCAGGGGGCTAAGTAATAGTGAGAAGATTGGAAAAGAGAAAGCCGGAAACCACATCCTAAACAGGGAACAAGGGATGAGCCTCTTAACCTGTTCAATAGACATGGGTGGAGTGTGAACCGGGCGATAGATCTATCTACTCCAATTGAAAAAAAAAACAAAGTGAGAAGATTGGAAAAGAGAAAGCCGGAAACCACATCCTAAACAGGGAACAAGGGATGAGCCTCTTAACCTGTTCAATAGACATGGGTGGAGTGTGAACCAGGCGATAGATAGATCTATCTACTCCAATTGAAAAAAAAAACATGGTGGTGGATTACTAAGTTTTAACTTAGTAAAAGTCCAGTCAAGAGATATCTGCTAAAATCAAAAATTAAAGAATTCCAACATGACACAAGGGTCTTTGAATTTTGGTCACACCAAGATGGCCAATGAGAGTCAAATTACGGACAGCAGAGGGGAGGAAAGTAGACAGACTAATATATGGCTGACGAAAGAGAAAGAAAGAAAGGAACTAGCAATATACCAGTCAAGAGATATCTGCTAAAATCAAAAATTAAAGAAAACCAATTAAACATGAAAAGCTTAAAATTTAAGATTAGGCAGAAAAAAAAAAGACTTACTTTAAGAATATTTCAAACAAAACAGAATTCCAACATGACACAAGGGTCTTTGAATTTTGGTCACACCAAGATGGCCAATGAGAGTCAAATTACGGACAGCTAGTTTACCCCATTATGCTAGATGACCAGAAAATTTATTCACCATTTGACAAGTCTTGTTTCTAATTTTGTTGGTAGTCTGCCAGAAATGCCTAGTGGAGAACTAGTTTAGACTTCATGGACACAACTATTCAGTATATCAGCATTTTTTAAACATTTTTTGCTGCAAACCTCAGCAAGAAACACATCTTGAATTGCGACCCATTATAGCCATATTTAATAAAGCAAAGACAAACTCTGTTCACTAGGTTCATTTATTTAGCATCGACAATTTATATGTATATGTCTTATGATCAACACATATTGGGATTCCATGTATCTATTTATATTATCTATTTGCATGAATATAAAGTTATTACTTTTAGAAAACCAAATTAAAAGGAAAGTCCAATGCAAAGCAGCTGATTTCAATTGGGAACACAGAAAGACAATGTTACTTGCATATTAGGGGCAGTGTTAAGCCTGTTTCTGTCATTCATTTTAAATTGAGTTAATGTGGAAAATCCCAGTTCACACAAATAAGTGGTTGTAAAAGGCAACACCTCAGAGCTATGTTTTGGGATGAGGTCTCTTTGTGAACTGACATCACTCAGTCCACAACAGGTTTGACAAACAAGATACATAAAATCAAGTTTGACATACATAAAATCAATAAGAACAGAATATATATATATATATATATATATATATATATATATATACATCCAAAAGGAAGTGACTTGATGGTAAAATCCCAAAGGAGATCCTATTACTATTAAATGCTGAAGATTAAATATTAAAACTGATCCAGCCAGAGAGGTCAATGTAATTAAAATTATTTATTTACAAAGCCAATATGTACAAGCCTACATCAGTGGAAGTATATATATATATATATATATATAGGAAAAACTACTAAAAAGTTGTAAGTTTAAAAATGTATTTTCCTGACAGTATTTATTTATTTCTATTATTATATTTGATATTTCAGACCGTCCTTGGCCTTTCATCAGAAACAAATGATTTTAAAATTTAAATTAGAAACGTATTTCACGAGAGCATTCATGGAGAGATTGTTTACATCACGTGACGCAGAAAGCGACACATTTTTTTAAATATTTGTAAAAATAAACAAATCTTTAATAATATTTATAAATTTTGTTTTAGAGAAAAATGTTTTAAGTGTATCTAAAAAATGTTTAGCTATTGAAATATTTATAAAGATTCAAAACACCTAAGTCCCTATTTAACCCTAGCCTGTGTGTATTTAATTTTAAAATCCAGTATTTTTCTTTCTTTCTGTGTGAGTGTGTAGAACTAAAATCGGGGTCTGTTAGTAAACATTTGCAGTTTTCTAATGTGTGTCCCGGTTGATTAAAGTGTTGGGCTATGGGGGAATATTGGTTGTTCTTATGCTAAGTTTATGATTATTGAAACGGAACCTAAAGCTATTTCCAGATTCACCAATATATCCACTATTTGGACATATTAAACAGAAGAGAAAATATATAATGTTTTGGCTGTCACAATATATATACTTTAATCATTTCACTCCAAGCAAGGCAGTACTGACGAGGAGAGTGAAGGGTTACATAGGAGGAAAGTGAAAAGAAAGTTACAGGTGGTGTCAGAAAATGAGAAGAGAAACATGGGAACACTGGTATGATGAGATAAGAAGGTGAAAAAGCGAGAAGAACAAGATTCAGAGAGTGCTGGGAAAAGGATAAGAGAAGTATGGGATATAGAGATGGCAATTGACATTGCATTTAAATTCTTGGAGATTGTAGCTATCAGGGAAGCAAATATATAGAAAAAGTTCCACAGTGTGAGAAAAGAAGCTGATAAAGTAGAAGTGGTGGCTGCCTTTGGTTGCTTTGACTGTTCAAGGATGGGACCTTGTTGTCAGTGTGATTGCTCAAGTAAATTCTTATAGAAGGGCACCAGCGAGCTGAGCTCATCAGAGCAGAAAACATGAAATTATTTGTAGAAGAGACAGAGGGAAGCCATCAGTGAGAAAGTGGCTGGAGTCAAGTGGCTTCCATCAGTGAGAAAGTGGCTGAAGTCAAGCTAACAGGTTGGGATCAATTACATTGCAGATTCTCTTCTGGAGCCTGTCGAGAACCCCGAGATGAATACAACAGTATTCAATGCATGGACAGATGATTGATTTGTATATGTGCAAGATAAACTCTGGCAAGAAAAACTTTCTGGTCCAACACAGTGACCCAACCTTCCTAGCAGTGGATTTAGCTATTGATTCAATGTAGTTGTTCCACTTGGGGTCAGCTGAGAGAGTGAGGCCAAAGAGGTGCAATGTATTGCTTTCATGGAGAATAGCTAGATCCATGTTAATGGGGGGGGGGAGAAGAGACTGTCTATGGGGGGGGGGCAGAAGAGACTGTCTATGGGGTTGATGGATAACAGCTTTGTTTGGGAAGCATTAAAGTTTCTGAGCCATTTCTTACCCCAGTCCACCACAGATTGGAGGTCCTTCTCAAGATAAGCAATGAGGTTATCTTTGTTTGCCTTAGCAGATTTCTAACCGAGGCAGGAGTAAATGATGGTGTCATCAGCGTAAATGCCTACTTGTGTCAGCCTAGGATGGAGCCCTGGGGGAACTAATGCATTCATGTGATAGGATCTGGATGAGTGCCTATTCAAAACAACCTTCATTTTGCAATTTGATAGGAATGATTGCATCAAACCAAGCAAGTGTCCAGTGATATCATAGCTCTGTAGCTTGTGCAGAAACCTAGCATGCCAGACCCTATCAAATGCTTTGGAGATATCCAGGGTACAGCTTGAGCCTTACCAGTCTTATTGAGGGCCTCGTATATGTACTCTGTGATGGTGGTGAGCAAATCAGCAGTAGACCTGGCAAGGTGGAAGCCATACAGTCAGAGAATAGTTTATGGGCAGTGAGATGCTGAACTATTTCAGCATTGATGATAGCTTTGAATGCTTTGCCGAAAATTCATAGGTGACTAATAGGGTGATAATTAGAGGTGTCCACCACATCTCACCCTTCAGAGAGAGAGGTTGAAGGATTGAAAATAATTCTTCTCCAACAAGGACTCTGAGACACTTATGAACTCTATTAAGACTGCTAAGAGAGGACTGGATAGCTCCCGCCTAAATATAGCAACAATAATCCATTTTTGGTCTGATCTGGCTCTTATAAGTGTAGAGAATAGCATGAAGAGTTAAGTACTTACTAGAGTGGTACAGGGTGCTGACTATTTCACCTGCATCTTGGATTGTATTATGTAACTTACAGCCTTCATCCAGTTTGTTTTATTTCAAATTTTCGATAAACATCACCACAATACTCTTACTTTAGTTGTAACATTTGGGATTGGGCCCTTTTAAATTGTATTTTATTTCAGAGCCTTTATTTAGAAACAACCTTTTTAATTTTACTCTTTTAGCATTCACATTCAGCCAAGGGGTTTTGATGTAGAGTGAATTAGAAAGAGATTTAATTTGAAACAGTATGACATGTATACCATCTAATAATCTTTCTTTTTCTTGTTTCAGAATGTTCACAAATCTTTCATCCGAACAGTTCCACCATATTTTCACCAAGCTGAAGTGTGGATAAAGCTACTGCAGTCCTTTAAATGGACACAGGTCATGTTCATCCACAGTAAAGATGAAGATGGACAAGCAATACTCGGATATTTTCAAACATTAGCCAAGGCTGAAGGAATAGCTGTAAGTATCAGTTTTTCTTTTTGATGAAAAAGTTTTGAAATTATTTCATGTAATTATCAATTTGTACAATATTATCCACAGCCGGTGTTTCCTTGGCTCACCTTGAAGCAAAAATTTGCTATAAATACAAGACAAAATATACTTCATATTTCAGTCATGGGGCATAAAAATATTTAAATATGATTAAAAATTTAATAAAGAATTCTTTTAATGGTCAGTTTGCTTTGACAAAAGAGATTCTATCTCTATATAATGTGAGTTAAAAATATCTTTCAAATTTAAATGAAGATTCAAGAGAAATGTATTGCTGGCTGCTCATTTCAAAGTAGAGGTCTGATCAGATCCAATTAGCACACCTGTGATTTATACGACAACTATGCTGAGCAAACCTTAATTATAGTTTCTGGAAGAGAGCACAGAATCTGGCATAGTCAACAGTTTGAAAAAGGGCAGTATTCTGAAACTATTAATCAGAATGACTTGTAGTTTTGCGCTCTCACATTCATTGACAGTTTCTGAACAATTCTGTCTCCCAAATTTAACTCATGAGGTTTGGATCAACTCATGCTTTGGCTTTCAAGCACTTCCCAATGGTGTCACTCTGGGATTGTATCTGCAGGCTGATAATATAAAGTCAGATCTTTGATAAATCATCCATAGTGAAATTCAAACCCCAAACTCATAGTTAGACTACTGATATGCTAAATATTTGACTACATACCTATTTTCAAGAGAAATTTAATATATATATATATGTATCTGTAAAGATTTTCTAAAAATGAGCAAAACTTAATAAAAACAAAATTTTATCACCAAAATCTCTGTTATTATTAAGAGGAACAACCAAGAAATTCTCTAATAAACCATTAAAATTTTGGTTAAAAACTTTGATTTTATGGCATCAATTTAAGACCATAAATTTGGATGGAAAATTTGAGTGTCTTTTTGGTAGTGAAAACATTGATTTGCAAATTCTAGCAAAATCTGATAAGTGTTGGATTTTAATGAAATTTTCAGGACTTATTAAAAGAAATTTTTTTGCATCTCTAATTTTATGAAATTTTGAAAAATTCTTTTTTTCACACTTAATGCTTATATTAGTTATAAGAACAAATGCTCGAAGAATTTAAATCATCAATCTTTTTTAGTTAAACAGGACCTCCTATTGAAGAAAATCTACACTGAATGGTAAAATAAAAAATGCAATAAAACTACAACATCATTTAATTAGAATAGCTTTTAATTGTTTTATGAATAAAATATATCATAGACAGTACCGTCTTATCAAAAAAACATTTTTCAATGAATAATGAATTCTTGCATGAATTGTTTTCATATTTTTTAAATTTTAATTAGAATAATTTATGAACTTATGAATCTTTTCAAATTCTCTATTGATTTGTAGTTGTCAAGAGATAATGAAAAAGCTTTTGGTAATTTAATGACCCCCTCCCACCAAAAGTATTTTAAAAAGAACTTTGGAATTTTTTGTGCATTTATAAACATACCAATTTTGTAAATACAGATATTCATACATGTTATTATCAGAAAATAAAAGTGGTAATTATAGTAAAAAAAAAATATTGTGGTAATTTTCTAAGATTTCCTCACCAAATGTTATAAGTAAAACTGAAAAGGAAAGTACCTAAAATTCAATAAAATATTAGAATGCTTAAAATATTTTGATTTGTTTAGATTACTGGGTAGTTAAAAAAATATATGAATATAAATGGCATTTACATTGCATTCATCATGTAATTCAGCAACAATTATTTACTCCTGAATTAAATTTCACAAATGTCAAATCCTCAATAGATCTGTCAACCTTATATAAACACACACCTCAATGTTAAAAAATGCTTTTCTATGATATTTTAAATTAAAAGTAATATTTGTTTCAATTCAGATTAATTAAACTTAGCTAAAATTTCTAAAATAACATTTGAGATAAACTATATTTTTTTTGCAAGATTTTTTAATAAAGAGAATTATGTTTTTTCTATTTTTTTGACAGAGTGATTTTACTGATAAAAAAAAAAATAATTCCAATCAATTAAAATTCAGTTTGAAATACAGCAAAGAATTGTACTTATTGGAAATACTAAATTTCATCTCCTATCTTGGAAGTAAAACTAAAATAAAACCTTCAAGAAAGATTTTTCATTTTTAAAATTGCAATTTAAACCTTAGATAACACTTTTTATGTGGAGGCACATATACATCTATCCATCCATCCATACATACATACCTATTGGAATCATCTAATTATAGACAGTTTTTATATTCCTTATCTCCAGGAAAATAGTAAAATATTAGGCTCTGAGAAAAACATAATAAAAAATAAAACCTTCCTTGTTAGCTGTATTCAATGAAAGATGTTTAAAAGAAAAGTTGGTGCCCAAGTATGTGTGTATATATATATATATATATATATATATATATATATATATATAATACTGTTCACCCACTATAAGGCCCAAGAATTACTCATAGTAGAGAATTACTGAATGAGGTTGTTGTAAAAGCATAAAAGGAGAAAGTAAGGAGTGTATATTATGAAGATATGTAAGATAGATGATTGTTAATCACGGACTTAGAGACTAAAACCATAGTGATCAAGGAAAAATCCTCTCAGGGAGTCTACTTTCTCCTTACTAATGGAATATGAAGGAGTTGAGTATGTTGAGCCTGCGGCAGATCTGAGCTGTGGAGGTCTGAACTGTTGTAGCTAGACTCTGTAACTCATCAGAATATTTGCCATGAAAATATCAATAGAATAGCAAGAAGCTAGCTAGGTGGATCTGCATGGATTGAGGTGAAATAAATAAATATGAAAGAGACAAGTTCTCATTGCATGTGGTGTATAGATGTGGCTGCTGTGTTTTCCTTAACAACTAGGCTTTTTACAGAATGGTGTTGTTTGCTTCACACTCAACCATTTTTTAATTCAGATTTATTTTTTACCTGGATTAGTTATCAACTAAGGTTAGAGAGCCAATTCTGCTTTGCTGTTTAATCCATAGTTGATGGGGGAAGAAATAGATTCATAAATTTCCCAATGGTAAAATAAATAAATAGAAAAATATCTATTTCAGAGAAGAGATAATAGAATGTATATCATTTTTATTTTGTATAGAAACTACAGGGTGTGTTTTGTAGTACAGTGGATATTGGTTTGAAACAAGAAATTAGGGAGCTGAGTTCAAATTTCAGTTGAATTCATTGCATTCACTTACACACAAATACCCTTGGGAAAGGTATAAATCTGTTGCTTTTCTCTCCAGCTATGGACAGATTGGGCTCTATAGCCTTGGTTGGCAACCAGTCTACCACAGAAAGTAATGGCAACCTACTGCAGGAAGGTTCTGCAAGGTTAGCCATGTCTCTTTTGAGACATGATCACCTAAGCTTGAATCATGTATGGCATTTAACTGATATAAACTATAATTCTTTAGAAACCATTTTATCTTTCTATTTTTTCTTCAAGAATGTTTTTAAAAAGGAAGGTTGAAATATTTAAGAAATGTTAAATCAAGAATCCATCTATTGTAAAATATATATAATAAAATTAAATTAAATGCATATCTGCACTTACCTGCCTAAAATGTACAGGTAGATGTTTATCTGTATAGGTAATATTGTAAAACAAATTATTGAACTTAAATTAAAATTTTTTCAAAAATTTTACACCCAAATTTGAAATCATGATTCTTTCTTTCTATTTCATCTTTTTTATTACATTAAATTATTATTATTATTATTATTATTATTAAAGTATTATTCTTTATGGGAAAGGAATTACTAACAATATTTTATTGTTGATGCCTTGGGGAAAAACATAAAATTCAATAATCAGAAGACAATGAGCAGAAGAGAAACAAGGCAATTTATTGCCTGTCTTTTGTAAGAATTTGAGTAAAAATTCTCATTTAATAAATAAACAGGAAAAGTAGTAATGTATAAAAGTTTATCAACAAAAGAAGAAAAGAATTTATTTTGGTGAGGTTTCAGTTTCTGTCATATTGAAAAGATTGCATTTTCTTTTTACAGTTATTTCATAGATTTTTACATTTTTTATCTCTTAAAAGCAAAAAGAAAATAAAATATTTAATTTCTGAAAATTTGATTACATTAAATCAAGACAATTCTTATCCTTATGCATTAAACATTGTCTTGCATTAAATATAAAGAATGACTTATTTATATTATTTACATTTGGTCTACTTGTAGGTGCCTAATAGGCGAGGTGGGACATTTTTTTTTAATTTTCTGCACCTCCACCTCGATCTTATTAAGATACTTCCCCACTCCGTTTATTTATTTTGCATTGTTTGATCTTACAGTGCTTTTATTAAGATACCATACCTCTGATTATTGCATATTGAGAAAAATTATTATGACCCCATTCTTGTATTTAGAACCTAAGTGTCATGTCCTCAGGTTTGTTATTATTAAAGCGTTTCACCCATAGTGCACTCAAGCCTTCTTCAGGTGTCTATTGATTCAGATTGCCTTCAGAAAATATCAAACTGAATTTTTTATTCAATCTGTGAGAGTAGAGTGTCCTTGTTTCATTGTCCTTTTTTTTTTAATATCTCTGCTTCTCCTTATTTGATATTACTCAGTTATTACTCATCCTGTTTAATGAGTCTGATTCTGGCTCAGGGATTGAATTCACAACTATTAGAACACCAAATTCACAAACTAATATTTTAATCTCCTAGGTTATATTATCCCATTCAGTTTGATAGACACCTGAATAGGGCCAGAGGGTATAACAGCAGTGTGTGTTAGTGGTTTGGTTAGCCTCATAAGCCAGAGATCATTAGGACACTTTGCTGGACTCTTGAACTTCATGAATTCCCAACAAGCAAAGGAATTATTTGGCAATGACCATCTTCTCTTCAATATATACTAGGTTAGATTGTTGGTTGACTGGTTTGTTGGTTTTGTGAGCAAGAAATTACTGAGATATTATGTTAGATCTTTTTTATGGGATCTCAGTAAACAGGGGCAATTTCCATTTTCCTCCTGTTGTCATGTGATGAATAGTACAGTGTGAACTTGTTGATTAATTTGTCTTATTTGACAGAGGTTAATGAATACCATACTGGATTTTCCCACGCCTTGAAGAACAGAGAGACTAATTTAGAATTTTAAATCTATTGGAAATGTTCTGACAGATGACGGAAAGCATGACACTGAAATACAAAGATGTATTGGGATGACCAAGGACGCATTCCAAAAACTGAGTAGAGTATTGAGAGACAGGAGAATTTTGTTGGAAGCAAAGAAAAGAGTACTGGACTATTATAGAATATCAGTCCTCCTTTATGTCAGCAAATGCTGGACAATTTCCTCAAAGATGAAAGAAAACTCAAAGCAACCAAAATGTAGATGCTAAAGATACCATGAACCAAACATGTGATCAACAACAAAGTTTTGTAGAGAATGAAAATGAAAAGGAAACTGACACTTAACATCAGAAAGAAACAGCTGAAGTTTCTGGGACACAGAAGGAGAAAGGAAGGCTTGGAGAATCTGATACTCAGTGTGGATATAGGGAAAGAGAGACAGAAAAAAGTAGCGCATGAGATAATGGGCTTAAACAAATATATGGCAGAGCAGAGTTTGGGAGAAATAACAGGACAAAATATATTAAGAGTAATAAGGGTAGAAAGCTATGATCACCTACATCCTGAGGGAATGTGGCACATAAAAGAAGAATTTTGCAACCTAGGTTACACACACCAGCTTTATTGAAGACTAGCAGTATATCCCAGCATTGCTCGGTTGTAATGAAAGCTTTAAAACTAATCCATGGTCCTGGAGCTCAGACTCTTTGGACGTTAGTATGAAAGACTAAAAAGCAATAGTTGTTTCCAGTTAAATCAAATTTTGATTTCCTGGTATCAATATCAAATAAGTTTTTTTTGTCATAAACTGAATTTTGAAGGCTAAATAAGTCCTCTGAGTAAATGGTATCATAGCTGAGACTAAGAACTACAATTATACTTACTTAGAGCCAAACTTGAAGTGAAAATTAAAATAAGAGCTGAAAAAAATACATACAGGCAGATAAACAGACACACACAAACATTTGCCTTATATTATTGATTTTCTGCACTATTGTAAGAACTGCAACCTCGAAACTTCTGAATATCGTTTCTTATGTCTTTGTCTATGAGTGTATCAAATTTGATTAAAATCGGACCACTCCTTCTATAACTCGATTTTTTCAATTATCGATTTTCGATATTTATTGGGGGTACCTCGACACAAAACCTAGCTAAGAACACTCGCAGATGCTTATAGTACAACTGTGTAAACTTTCAAGAAAATCAATTCAGCCGTTTCGGCGTCTATAGGTAATGGACACACACAAAGTTTTTTTTTTTTTTAATCATTTTACCCCAAGCAAGGCATTCCATTGCCACTATTGTGCATGGGGCTACATAGGGGAAGGTAAAGAGGAGGAGTTGTTAGGTGTAGGAAATGTCAGAAGGAAGGTGATAGATGGGCAAGGATACCGAGGATGAGGGTTGGGCAGATGGGAAGAGTGTTTGAAAGAATGGAAGCGACTTAGTGTGTTAGGAGGTGTCTATTGACCTTACATTTAAACTCCTGGAGATTGTAGCTGTCGGGGAAGCAATCATGTGGAAGGGAATTCCACAGTCGGGAAGTGCGAGAAAAGAAACTGTTGGAGTAGAAGTTGCGATTACATTTTATCGATTTCACTGTAAAAGGGTGGGATCTAGTTGCTAATCTAGTTTCTCGTACAAATTCATATCTAGGGGGCAGCAGTGATCTAAGTTCATTGGAGTAGAAGCCGTGAAAGTATTTATAGAAGAGACACAGGGAAGCCACATCGCGCCGGTGAGAGAGAGACTGTGGGCGGTCTGCCAAGTTGGTATCGATCACATTACAGACCCTCTGCTGTACCTAGTCGAGAAGCCCGAGGAGAATAGCAGGAGCCCCCGACCAGATATGGCAGCAGTATTCAATGTACGGGCAGATGGTAGATTTATATATGTGCAAGATAGATTCAGACGGAAAAAACTTCCGGGCCCTGCACAGAGAATCAACTTTCATAGCAGCGGATTTAGCAATGGATTCGATATAGTCATTCCATTTGAGGTTCGCTGTAAGTGTGAGACCAAGGAGGCGTAGTGTTTTACTCTCTGGGAGGCAAGCCTGGCCCATGCTAATAGGAGGTAGGTGCGATTGTCTATGATGGTTAATTGATAGTAGCTTCATTTTAGAAGCATTAAAGCTTACGAGCCATTTCTTACCCCAGTCCACTATGGATTGAAGGTCCTTTTCAAGCTCGGCTGCAAGGTTAGCTTTGTTGCCTACACCAGATTTTTGGTCGAGGCGAGAGTAAACTGTGGCGAGAGTAAACTGTATAAATAAGTTTAGATTTATTTAGCTCTATTCTTCCTCAACCATATGGCATGATATTACCAAGACCTTTGTCAGGAGATGTTATCCAATTTAAATTCATCTTAACCATATGAGAAGTTTGAATACTCCTACACAAACTGTTCATCACTTTCAGCAATTCCTGATATTGTAGAGTAATTGGCCATGATTTATTGCAATAAGCAAAATTCTCAATAAACCATAAAAAAAGGAAGAAAACAGGGAAAAATAATACTAAGTAAATGCTATGACAAAACTAGACAAAGCTGCAGTAATAATGTAAAAAGTACACAAAGTAAGAATTGTGTTCATATGCAAAAGGGATACAGTCAAGTGATTATAGTCTTTTAACTTCAAGACAAGAAAAAACAAAAATATGGTGGGTATGATCAATGAGTGGTTCATTTCTATTAATTAGGAAAAAATTGCAACATGCATCTGTAGGATTGGTCTATAAATTTAGGGAGGGATTTTTATTACCAATCATACTAAAACAACTGTCAGCAGATATAAAGGAATACATGTGTCTTAGATGAACAGACCTTCTTGTGAATTTTGGTGGTCATATATACATATATAAAATAGTTTTAAAAATTTCGCTGATTTTCAGTTTTGAGTGTCACTATTGTTTCTTTTAATCATATCATCCCAAGCAAGACAGGACCACCACTAGTGATCAGGGGGTTACAGAGAGAGAGAGAGTGAGAGTGAAAGAAAAAAATGGGTACAGCGGTGTTGAAGAAAGGATAAAAGATGGAATTCAAGGAGATAGTAGATGGCAATTGATGCTGCATTTAAGCTTTTGGCAGTTGTAGCTATCTGGGAAGCAAGTAAAGAGTAGGGTGTTCCACAAGTGGGGAGTGCAAGTAAAGAAACTGTTAGAGTAGAAGTGAGGATTACATTTAACTATTTCAATGTTAAAAGGATGAGAACTAGATGCCATTCTAGTAGCACAATTAAAATTATGTGGTCGAGGCATGAGGAAAAAAATGTTACCACAGCAGCTGCCATAGACAATAGAAAAGACACAGGGAAGCCATATCACATTGGTAAGAAAGTAACTGAAGTGAAGATGCTAAGTCAGGATTGGTTACATTGCAGATCCTTCTTTGGATTCTGTCAAGAAGTATTTGTATTGACGATATCAGTTCTACAGCTTGTCAGGAATGCAGTTTTCCATTAATGTATAAGCATGAGAACATCTGAAGAAATTGAAACATGAATTCTTTAAAAAGTGGTCCTAAGAAATTAAGAAATATTTAATGATAAGCCTCTTCATAGAAATAGAATTATTGTGACTGTTTTTCTAATCATAAAATCTTTTATTTTTCTTCTTTACTTGTTAGCTTAGCAAACTTATCTCAGACATTTTTATCATTTTCTTAATTAAATTCCACCCAGTACAAGGCTCAAGAGACATTCAAGGTAGGTATTTACTGAATGATGTGTACAATATTATTATAAGAGGTGGTGGTAGGAAATAAACATTATGAAGAAAAAAAGGATAGACTGCAATTGAGACTTGACTTCAGAGCCGTATCCATGCAGAAACCTGTTCCCCAAAGTAAATGGTATTTGAAAAAGGTAGCCTGAGTCGAACTTCCTCCTTACAATGAAACGCGGAAGTGAGGGTGATCCAATTTTGAGATGTAAAGGTCTGAGCTAATGAAGCTAAAAAATCGAGCATCTAAACATTTCGTCTGAGTCTCAGGAAACAGAATAATACATACTCAAAATGCTCATCCCTTCCAGCAATTCCTAATATAAAGGAACACATGCTTCGGAGAGAGTGAGTTGTTTTTCAAATGAGTTCCTGCTGTAAGGCCCATACCGTTTCACAAAAGCCTAACAATTTTTTTTCATTTTGTAAACTTAAATAATGATAGAAAATATAAACACAAGTAGCCATGAGAGTAACTAAGTAAGAATTAGCATTCTTTTTTATAACTAAGTACGAATTGGCGTTTTTTTTTATGACTAAGTACGAATTGGCGTTTTTTTTTATGACTAAGTACGAATTGGCATTCTTTTTTATGACTAGGAATTGGCATTCTTTTTTATGACTAAGTATAAATTAGCATTAGCAGTGATTAGTTTTTATACTCTTCTCATGTATGCCTTTTTTCAGTCTTTGCATTCATCACTTCAGTCTCAGCAGACAGAATTTTAAAGAAAAAATTGGATGAAAAATCTAGAGAGAATTTTGCATGTGTTGCATGACAATTTATAGCAGTTTAAACTGAGCTTGTGATTTATAGCCAGTTGGAATATCTGCAGTAAATGTCATTGAGGAATGCTGGGTAATAGTCTGGTTGCATGTTCACTCATGAACTGGCTACTCTTTTTTGAAAAGGAAGTTAAATGATTGCAGAATGTTGAAGGCTTATTTGATAGAGTATAAACATGAATAAAAGAAATAAATTATTAATGTTTATTTTCAAAGCTTTAAATAACAAAAAGATAAACAAACTGACTTCGATATGCAAATTCATATTATAAATATATATATAAGAGAAAGAGATGTATAATAAAGATGGGTAAAATTGTAGAAAATTGACACTGAATAATAACGGCAAGGTTAGATTTGTGGCTTTAGATATCACAAAGACATTTGACAGGGTTTGGCATGTTGGTCTTGTCTACAAGCTCTCATGCAATATTGTCTTTGGATAGATATTGGACTTAATTATATCCTTCATAAAAAATCTGTTAATGAAGGTTATGTTGAATGATCACACTTCTAGATCATTTCATATTAATGTGGCTGTCCATCAGGGCTCTATCCTTGGAACTACATTGTTTCTTATCTTCATCAACAATGATGAGCTTTCTTCCCTGGTGCCATGACCATGTGAATTTAAGCACACTACTAGATTGGTATTTAGGTCCCATCCTTTTACCATTGAAATAGTTAAATGTAACATTACTTCTACTTGAATAGTTTCTTTTCTTGAATTTCCTGCCTGTAGAACTCTCTTCTGTTTACTTGTTTTCTTGATAGTTTCAATATACAACTACGTCAATAGAACAGATAACCCACTATAATATAAGGTAGATGTAACAATAAATTCTATTCTAATAATTTCTTTTCTCAAGCTTCTTGCTTGTGGAACTCTCTTTTGGTTTCTTGCTTCCCTGCACCTATAATCTTCAAAAATTTATATGCAACATCAATCCCAATATTCTGTCGCCCTGAAACCTGTCTTTTTATTGTTCTTTCTCCTCACTAACGTGCATTGTGGTCCAGTGGATATCGGCTCAGAACGAGAAATCGGGAAGTTCGAGTTCAAATTCCAGTTGAATTCATTGTTTTTTGTTTTTTTTCTTACATACAACATGTGACCAATGACCACATGTGCATTTACTTTGTCCTCATCAGCCGCTAACCAAGGGTGAATACACAGTTTCGGTGGTTTAAAGCGGGACTGCCACCCCTGGCACCACCAGCAGCAATCGCTACTGGGCAAAGTAAATGACAGAAAAATAAAATCAATTGGCACATTGAGACAGATGAAAACGCTTTAACAGTTTTTTAAAATTCAAGAGCAGAACGAGAACGGAAGAAGTAGACGACGTCATGCTTTCTTTGCGAATTTCTTCGAATTGCGCCAAATCCAGCATGACGCTTGTCGAACAATAGATTGAAGGCGACATATTTGCTTCTTTATCAAGTTGGCCACTTTTTGATTCAACGAACAGTTTTTTAGCAAGTCCATATGGGTTCGTATAAAATGATTTCCGGGCCTGGCGTTTTTTCTTTCGATTCTTCCGTTGGTTTTCTGCTCTTGATATTTTCAGAATTTCTTGTTTGATGTTATTTAAGAGAATTAATATTCCCTCTTTTTCATGCAAAGGGGATTCTTTCAGACGGCGTTTTAATAACCGTTGTTCGGATCTTAATTTCCCCTTTTGCATTTGTCGTCTGTTTGGTTTTTTAAATGCGTTTTCTCTTCTGTTTGGTTCTATGCCAAATCTGTCAAAACAAACGTTATATACGATGTTGCAAAATATGCCTGTTTGTTTTTCAATGGGACCCTTAAGGTGAATTGGTAGTAAAAATGAAAGCTCTTCATCAAGATTTGACCAAAGAGTTTTCTGATTACCTTTAGGCCATTGAATCCTTGGTTTGCTGGGAATGTCTCCTGGGGGCTGATGTTCAACAATGGGATCCTGAACACTGTGGTTGTAGTCCTGTTTCATAATCCCATCAGTCGATTTATATTCACGGTTAGGTGAACAACGTTGTTGACACCAACGTGCCTTATGGATTTTTAATCCTCGCAAACTTTTAAATGTCTTTCCGCAGTCACATGTTGTAGCCGGGTTCAGTTCCAATTTGTTGCCAATAGAATCAGATTGATGGGTGATATATCCTCCCTCCTCGCTACAGTCACCCTGAGGGCATTTTCCGTTTGATGTACTAGCCATAGTTGGTAATGATTATGTGCAAATACCCTTGGGAAAGGTATTAATCCGTCTATTCCTTCCAGTAATGGGTTAAATAATAGAACAGATTGGGTTCTATAGCCTTGGTCGGCAACCAATCTACCGCAGAAAGCAATGGCAACCTACTGCGGGATAATCTTCTGCCCAGTCAGTCATGTCTCTTTCGAGACATGATCACCCAAGAGTGTATCACGTATGACACTTAACTGACTGACTCCTCGCTAAAATTTTCTCATTTTCTCTTACTCCCATTAATCACTTGTGTCTTAGTGGCATTGTTGTCTTGCTTGGACTGAAATGATTAAAAATAAGGGAAAAAAAGGATGTATCATGAAGACAGATAAAATTTTAGAAAATTTGTACACTGAAAATACAACAAAAAATATGTAACTAAATATTTTTAATTGTATGTCAGAATATGTTTTTGGAACTCACTGACAAAATTTTAAAACCAGTTAAATATTTATTTTGATAATGTATTTATCTTGGTCTTGTGGGGATGCATGTCATGAGTTAAAGCCTGTATTCAAGGTAATCTTTGCTTTTTGTTGAATATATTATATCACCCCAAGAAATGTAAATGGGGAAATTGTATATCTAACTTTGTTTTAAGAATATAACTGTTAGCAATAAAAAAAAGAAATGAATGAAAAAGGAACTGATTATTGGTAGTGAGTGTGTGTGTGTGTATGATTATTAAATGTGTGTATGAGTATTAAGTGTCTGTGTATTAGGTGTGTATGATTTTAAGTGTGTATATTATCATTAAGAGTGTGTAGAATTATTAAATTTGTGGATTATTAAGTGTGTATTGTTATTAAGTGTGCATATTAAGTGTTTGTGCATGATTATTAAGTGTGTATGTATCAAGTGTGTGTATGATAAAGTTTGTGTATTGAATGTGTGTATTGTGTGTATGATTATTAAATCTGTGTATTAAGTTTGCACATGATTATTAAGAAGGCAGCTACTACATTTGGTTACATGCATACATAAGTGTGTGTGTATATATATATATATATATATATATATATATATCTCCATATACAAGCCTGTTTTGCTGTATCACAGCTCATTTGTGTGTCTAGACACACACACACACACACATATATATATATATTTAGTTTCTCTAAAATTCTATCTCTCAAGGCTTTTACACTTGAACTCTTCAAACTTCTTCCACGTTATCCTTCCATATTATTATATTGTGTTATTTAAAGGTTTTTTTTTTGTGTTTATCCATACACTGTACATTTTCTTTT
The DNA here is from genome assembly GCA_037127315.1 of Ascarosepion bandense. Classification (NCBI taxonomy): domain Eukaryota; kingdom Metazoa; phylum Mollusca; class Cephalopoda; order Sepiida; family Sepiidae; genus Ascarosepion; species Ascarosepion bandense. The sequence goes on along the minus strand of JBBBDQ010001346.1, from coordinate 1,233,057 downwards.
AATCATTACACAAGGCCAATATACATTCAAACTAAGTATAGCAGTATATGGTGTGAACCAATGTTGTTATAAGGTAACCTCCTCCAACCAACATAATATCATTGATAATTGAGTACTACTACAAATTGGGGAAAAGGACATCACTAGTATCCTATTATCAATGATATAAGGACAGTTTCAAACTTAACCTTTATAAATAAAATCAAAGTACAGATAAATCTTTAAGAAGTCAGAGAACAGTTTGACACTTCATTCATATCATGAACAAGACGCCCCTTTAAAATACTTAAGATTCAATATTTTTCAATTCAGACAAATGATGTTGATAAAAGAAAGTTTATTGAAGGCTGATCTACAAAAATTATTCCCTTTTTTTGTTTATGAGCAGATTCAAAATTTAATAAAGATGTAAAGATTTCAGAGTCAACTCTTTGCACAAATCAGTCCCAAGTTACTTTCTTATGACAAAGAGATAAGTGAATTAGATAGAGACAAAAAAAATTTTCCAACCACTGTAAAATATATACCAGTTTTTCTAAGTCAATAGCCTTTTCTTTCTTTTCTGCAAATTGAGTAATGACATTCACTAAATGTATTAACTCTATATTAGGTGCATTATATTACCCGGCTTCCCTACCAAGGCTGTGTGGGGCACAAGGTCGTTTTAATGTGGGGTGCACCATGAACATACTTATGCATGTGGACCAAGAACAGAAATGGATGCTTAGCCAGCCTCTGCAACCACTGTTATGCTGGCATCAGTATTACACTCACCCAACCTCTTTAGTCCAATGAGGAAGGTGTTGTCACTGGATTGGAATTTCCAGGGCTGATCAACTTCCCTATCTAAAATGAGGAGAAGCACAGTTCAACTTAAAGCAAAGGAACATTAACCATGCTTCAGTAACCCTCATTGGCTAATAACGATTTCATTTTTCTATAAGTAGGAAACGTCTGCAGCAAATTAGCTTGTACCTACATTTGTATACACAAGTTTTCTTGTATAAATGTAAATAAACTGTTGTTTGAAATGTTGCCACAATTATTACTAATTTATCTACTGTACTAATTATGTTATGAAGAGAACTATAAATTTGGTAATACCTGCTATTGAATCATTTCTAGCTGTAAATAATATTTAAATCCTCTTTTTTATGCCACCTGCTGGTAAAAATTACTAGTGATTTGAAGACATACTTGGTTAGAATTTTAAATCATAAAGAAATTCTTTTTTCCTCACAATAGAAAAAAAAAGAAAATGCACAATCGATAAAAATTATAAAATTTGAAATAATTTACATTCAAAACCAAGCAACAACTAATTATTCAAATCAGTTGCAGACAAGACGAACTTCCTTTGACAGACAAAAAAAAGCAGGAATTTTATTTTATTTATAATTTCTTGGATAAACTGGAACAATTTTATCTCTTGGTTGTTTTTCTGAAACAAAGTTATTTGGTTATTTTCATTTTCCATATATATATTCATGTATGTGTATGTGTGTATATGTAGAATACTGCACAGTGAGTGCTGGTGGTTATAAAACAGTGCTCAATGTAAAATAATAAAGCTAAGATTTATACTAATGATAAATATGCATTTGTTCTTCACCATTTGTTACAAATCTGAGTTGCATGGCAACCATCAGGTACTAATCGAAAACTGGCCATTGAAAATTTTTATATTAGATTGATATTAAAATTTTACATTGCTCACTTTTTAATTTGTGTCTGACAGTTGTACAAAATGGTTAGAAACAAATGTATGTTTACTATATATATATATATATATATATATATATATATATGTGTGTGTGTGTCAGATTAAATAAATTGCAAACATTGTGTCTGATTATTTTTAATAAAATCCATTCATACTCACGGGTAATCTTTCATGTATTATAATTGAAAGATGTAAGGAATTAGCAGACACTTTGACAGTTGATTTTATCATTAATTTCTCAATGTTCCCAATTACTTTTAATCTCCTTCCAAGATCAATCTCAGGGGTGTAAGTTGTGGTAACAAAAAATAACCACGAATATTTAAATGAAAGCAGTTAATTTTTGCTACCACAACTCACACCCCTGTAGATGATGTCAGAAGGAGATTGAAAGTACTTGGGAACATCAAGAAATGAATAATAAAATCAACTGTCAAAGTTACAGTTCATTTCTTACATCTTTCAATTATAATATGCAAAAGATTTTCCATAAGAATAAGCAGACACAATGTTTGTAATTTATTTAATCTGATTTGTCTAAAAGAAAATTTACTGCTTAAATACACACACACACACACATATATATATATATATATATATAGGTTTCATTAAAAATTATATAAAAATGTATGTTAAGTTCCGAATGCACATTGTTACCGGGTTCATAATTGATGTTATTAAGTGTAGAATTTCTCTTTTTTTATTAGTAATGTCTCCATTAACATAAACAAGTCACTATATATGTAAACTTTACACATGTTTATTTACTAGTAAAACAAAATTAATTCTTAATAATGGTTAAACAGGTACCCAAAAAAGATCAAAAGTACAAAAACTTTTGACAATTCTTACATAATTTGAGTTCTGAAAAGAAAAAAATCATAACAGCACACAAAAAATTATATAAAAATCTTAAATGATAATACCCGTCTGTCATTTTTAATGAAACCTGCATAACAGTGAGATTGTTGCCCAAATACACTATATATATATATATATATATATACATATGAGGGTACACAAATGTATCGTACTATTATTCAGGTGTAAATATAACAGTGCTTAATGTAGTATGAACAAAGCTATTATACATATATTACGGTCATATCACATTGAATACACTGGTTCTTGCTTGATCACTAAAGTTAAGCAACATTGAGCCTGGTCAGTACTTAGATGGGTGACTGCTTTAGAATACCAGGTGCTGTAAGCGTTTATTGACGGATGTGCGTTGTGGTGCAGTGGATGTCAGCTCAGAAAAGCAAATCAGTGAGCTGAGTTTCAATTTCAGTCGAACAATCTGCATTCACTTACACACTGGTACCCTTGGGAAAGGTATTAATCCATCCCTTCCCTCCAGTTATGGGTTAAATATCTGAGGTCTGCTATTCATGTGATCCATGGTGAACTTCTGCACTGATTGTTTGTTATCAGCAGTTCCAAAAAGTGTGGATGGTCCTACACAAGCCTGCACCACTCAAAACAATTCTTTGTGTGGCAGTCTAACTGTGTTAGACACTCATACATCGAAATTGACGGGAGAGTCCATAATAATATATATATATATATATATATATATATATATGCATATTAATAAATAGACTTATTGTCATGTTAATGGTAGGATAATATGTATATTTATTAATATATATATATATATATATATATGTATGTATGTATAATTATAGAACATTCTTACACTCCTTATCTTCATTAAAAAGGAAACATGTAAGAATACTGGAAAAATTAAATAAAAGTTAATCTTTCTTGTTAGTTGTTTTTGATGAAACATTTTTAAATGAAAAATTGCTGCCCAAATACACATTAATAAATGTACATACACATATATGTATATATGTTAATATATACTTCTTAGGTGTTCTCCCCTTCACCATATCAATAATGTTATTTATCATGTTATATGTAGTTGTAGTGCCAACTGCATAGGTAAGACAACCCAATGTTGGATGTTAGAATACTGCAGCATGTACCTAGGGAAATCAGGAATGGAACATCTCAATTAAAGGACGTTTTTAGCAACACATATGGGTCCTCCATTGCAGAGCATATTATTAATAATCCAAATTGTGCTGATGACTTTAACATTGACTCATTTATCATCTTGAGTTGTGCTTGCAGATAAAGGTATTCAAAACAATTTATGTTCATTTCAGACAGCTCTCCCTCTGTAAACAGCGAAAGTGTCTGTTAGAACTAAATGTGATTTCAATTTAAATTGTATTTTGCCCTCATTAAAATTACAAATAATTTTTATTTTCTTATATTTTATAGTCATCTACATACAAACCTGTTTTCACTGTATCACTGCTCATCAGTGTGGCTAGACATCCACTTGGTGTCAGTCAAAGTGTCTACCCCTAAACTATTGGTGCATAAGGGTAAATATATATATATATATATATATATATTTACCTGTGAACACACAGGTAAATACCCACCTATAAATATTCATCTTTTCAATGTAATATAACAGAGCTAAGAAGTATGTATTAATATATATACATATATGTGAATGTGTATTTATTAATGTATATTTGAGCATCAATCTTTCATTTAAACATATTTTGTTAAAAACAACCAACAAGAAAGATTCTATTAATTTTTATTTAATTTTTCCAGTATTCTTACATATTTTCTTTTTTCATGGCAATAAGGAGTGTAAGAATGTTCAATAAATTCCAATATATATATATATATATATATATATATATATATATATATATATATAAGGTATGCTATATTGAATTTGTGGCATTAACATACACTCAAATTCTTTTAGAAGAGGTATGAATCTGCCATTTCTCCCTCCAGGATAAATTGCATTCTATAGCCTTGGTTGGCAACCAGTCTACCACATAATACAATGGCAACCTACAGCAAGGAAATCTTCTGCCCAGTCAGTCATGTCTCTTTTAAGACATGATTTCCCAAGCTTGTATCATGTATGGCATTTAACTGACTGTATATATATATTAATTAATAAATATACATATTGTCCTGCCAATATGTCTATTTATTAATATATATATAATAGCTCTGTTGATACAACATTGAGCAATGTTTTATTTACACCTGAATAATAATATACATGTGTGTACACTCATATGTATATTTATTAATTCACATGACTATATATATATATATATAGTAATAATTTTATTGTAAGTGTTTATAATACAAACATAGTAGCTTTTATGCTTTGGTGCTTGCTTATTAGCACATTACTTAAGTTTAAGATGACAAGTTTTTTAAAAGGCGTAAGTTACATTTTTATCTCTTTTTCTGTTGTAAGATTTGGTTTTAGCAATCATATTCCAGGTAATAATTGGGCTGTTGTTGATTTTTATTTCCAATAATATATGGGGTAAAGCAGTGTTTTTGCTGTATTTACTGTTTCTTAAAGACAGTATGTGGTTGTGAAAGCAAAATTTTCTACATGTTAGCAGATGATCCAAAATAAAATTTGACATTATCATCATCCAAATGAATACAAGCTCTATAAACAATACTTTTGGACATACACTCGCTATTCAGTGAGCAGGTCTTATTTTTTTAACAGCTGTAATTATTTTTAGAAGGCTCATTATTATTAACAGTAGGGTACCTGATATTATTCAGGTGAGCCAAGTATTTATTTGATGTCATATTATTATGTTGTGTAATATATTTATCTAAGTTATTAATGCGACTATAACTGACTTTAACATTGTTTTTGTTAAAAATCTTTTTTTAGTGTGGATGATGGTAGAAATGTTTGTGAATTAAATTTAGGAAGAATTTTCCAGTGTTTGTTCACTCTTTAAAGCTGAAGGGTAGGTTAAACCAAATAATGTTGCATTTACATAATTTCTGCTTATTTTTGCCTACTTTGTATTTACCAGAGTATTCTAAACCAGTGTTAAGTTGACTTTTTTAAGGCATTAATGCATTTAATTTCATTGTTGTCCAAAACTTCTTTATTGCTAGAGTTAGTACTTAAATAAAATTGGATTGATTAAGTTATTGATGATTCTATGGGAGTGATTTGATTCCCTATTGATGTATTTATGGTTAGTGTACAGTTTTATATGTTTATGACTTCTAGCATGCCTAAGGTATTCATAGTGAATTTGGAAACTCTTTCAAGAATGATTTTGCTAATTCTACCTAGGTAGTTTTTGGAGGGTTTTATTATCTGGTATTCCCCTAACTATATATATATATATATATATATATATATATATATATATATAGTAGTGTAATGGATATCAGCTCCAAATAAGAAAATGGTGAGCTAAGTTCAAATTCCAGTCGAATCCGCTTCATTTACTTACCCATCTCTTCTCTCTCCAGCTATGGGTTGAATAGCAGGACAAATTGGGTTCTATAGCCTTGGTTGGCATCTAGTCTACCACAGAAAGAAATGGCAACCTACTGCAGGAAAATCTTCTGCCTAATTAGTTATGTGTTTTTCGAGACAATACTTTACTCATAATAATTTCCAGATATGTATGTATATTTATTTCCAGCTATGATATGTATATTTGTCTATATTTCTGAGATGAGGTAGTATTTACACTATTTGCATTATTCAGACTATTGTCCATATCTTTGTTGCCATTTTTTACAAAGTTTTGGCTGTTGCATGCTTTGGCCTTCTTCAGGTGCTAGGAATTTTTAACCAAACCCTTTATTACGGTTACTGGGTATATCATATTTTTCCTTGTGCGAAGCCTCTTTTGGTAGTCATAAGTTATCTCTCTCTAACTCAACTCTCTAAGTTACTTGTTCACCACTGCTGTAGCCTGGTATTGAACTCACAACTCTTTGGGTTAAGTTACTGGAACTAACAAATGCCTATATCCACATGACCCAGTGAATATAGACATTAATGGTTTTCTCTAGTATTTTTTTCACCAGAACTCATATTGCAATTTTTGACACAAATGATTTTCTCTGGCACTCTGTATTACTGGCTCCCATAATGTATTCACCTCTATGCTTGGTTGGCTTAGGAGATTTTTGTAGCCTAGCATATGTGCTGATTCCTTAAGTTTACATAGTTTCCAGTGGTGTTCTCTATCTATTATATCAACTTCATCCCATAGGGGGTGGTGATCTCCTTTCCTCCTTCCTTATGTGATTAGCTACACCTGATTTTTTTATTTCCCCTTGTGTTACTGTTTTTCGGTGTTCTTGTAGCTGTACCTTAAGAGACCGACCTGTTTCTCCTTTGTACTTTTTCCATGGCTACATGAAATGACATACACACAGTGTTTAGTCATGTCCTCTTCTGTTGGAGGTCCTGCTCGGGAGAGGTATCTGTGAAGTGTGGAACCACTTCTGAAGAGTTGTGAGTTCAATACCTGGCTACAGCAGTGGTGAATAAGTAACTTAGAGAGTTGAGTTAGAGGGAGATAACACATGACTACCAAAGAGGCTTCACACAAGGAATGAGAATGATATACCCAATGATTATAATAAAGGTTTCAGTTTGAAACACCTAGCACCTGAAGAAGGCCAGAGTGTACAATGGCCGAAACGTCATACAAATGCCACCAAAGATGAGGAAAATAGTCCGAATGATATAAATAGTGATATATATATATAGTTTTAAGGTATGCTAATATATATATATATATATATATATATATATATGTGTGTGTGTATGTTTCATTAAAAATGACAGACATAAATTATGTAAAAATTATCCAGATGTTTTATTTCTCCAAACACTTTTAGATATACTTTTAGCCATTATCAAGGATGAGTTTTATTTTACTTTATATATAAGGTGTTTGTGTATATATGTAGAGTCATAGTTATGTTTTATATTCCAAAAACAGTGTGCAAATTGTTGCCATGTTCGTAGTTGATATTAAGTGTTGGATATTTTTTAGGATCATTTTTTAGAGATGGCTGGACAGTCACTATCTTGATTATGTCATTGTGTTCTCTTCAAGTTACATGTGCTCTCCATTATTGCTGTTGCATCTGTTGATAGTCCTCAAGCAATGTGGTTTCTCTTATCTTGTACAGCTTTTTGTTTGTGATCCTGTAATGTCAGTTCATAATTTTCAAAAAAGGATGATCTTTGTCAAGACCCAGAGACTTTACTTGCTCAAAGCTTTTTTAACAAAGTCTTCATCTAACAAGGCTATTTAAGAGCGTGACTCAAGGTTAATGTTTTGGTTTTGTAGCAATTTGTGATGTAGAGTGAAACTACTGTTGGCAAAGACTATTCTCTGTTCAATTTTCTTTTTTTTTCCTATGCTAAATTTGTTATAGCTGATCTATATATTAAGGTATTTGAAGTGTTTGGTTTTAAAAAAATTTAGTAAAATAAAATAATAAAAAAGTCAGTAAAATTAAACATTTCTGTTATCTGATACAGTTCTCTGTTTGTGATTCTGTAACACCCGTTTATAAAGTTCAATGAAAGATGGTCTTTGTTGAGGCTTGCACATTTTGCTCACTTAAAGCCATTTTTAATCATTGATCTGAGATAGCAGTTGTGTATAACTAACAGTTTAAATATTTTTGAGAATGTATGTGCCATGCATGGCAATCATGTGAAAGTTTTAGTCTGTTGAGGTTACTTAGGAACATGACTAAGATTGCAACAAATGTTTGTACAACATGTAGAGTAAGTGAAAGTTCACTGTTTCAAATCAAAAGATCAAATGACAAAAATAAACACACCATGCAAGGACTCCACACAGCCTTCCGGCTTCAAACATATTTGAAATTTTCAAATTAATAAACATAAAGAATAGCCAATAAAATCAGTTCCTGCCAAAAAATAAACATAGGCTTCTGGAGCCTACATGAAGCCATATAAACCAGACATCCATTCAACTCAGCAGAATGACTGACAGCAGTCAAGAGACACAAGTCAACCTCATTGTCTTCTTGTCTTTCTCATCAAAGCAACAGTGGAGTGCCTTTGATCTTGTCTTCCAACTCCACTTCCTAACTGAAATATTATTTATATTTTTTTTTCATTCTCAAAGAGAAACAAACTTTTATTTCTTGATAATAGTAACAATAAAGAAATTGTGTATTTTAGGTTAAATAAATATTATTATTTTTATTTGTGCACTCAGCAACTGTTATTTTTTATTCAGCAAATAGTGAATCATGAAATCTTTCCCCAACAAAAGAAATTTTGTTAATGATAACAGATCATTATTATATAAATCATTATATTATATATATTATCATAAACGAGTAGGCCAATGTTGTCAAAAATGATGTCAAAAATTGATATGACATCTAAAAAACGGTAACATATATTGATGTACTTACTACTGAGTATCTTTACATTAAGACATAATAAGAAAAAAATTGTCCAAACCACAGCATGATGGGAGGGATATATATATATATATATATATATATATATATATATATATATATATTCTTTATTACTTGACAACATAATTATTTTTAAAAAAATAAAATGATAAGCCATTGTTAAAGAACCAACTTGTGGCAAAAGCTTTCATAAATAGTAGTAAAGTTTAATAACTGGTAGTAAAGAGAATGAGCTAAGCCAATGCTGCCTTGCTGTTGTCTCTCCAATGAATATTAGGTGTGTTAGACTGTGCAAAGTCTTCCGACCTCATTGGTTTATTTGCTCTGTATAACCTCACCACACACTATGACATTAACACACATGACATTGGATTATATAGAGAGGATGACCTTATAGTAGTACAAAATTTCACACATTTTAAAATCAATAAAATTAGAAAACTGATCCATAGATAATTCAAAACTCAAAACGTCATTGGCTTCAACCATGGCCTCCAGACAACTTCAGAATCTCTTGCATCTCTTCTGATCGATCTCCTTGTTTAAGTTAGTGAATGCTGCATAATCCTTTCTGTCATTTCATCTTTGATGTTACGAGGAGTTTTGTTGGTCTCTTGCTCAACTGCACCTCACACACAATAATCAAAGGAGTTACATTCTAGAGAAGTTAGGTGGCCAAATGTAAGGGGTGTTGTGGTCACAGAAATTGTCTCACAGCTATGATTGAGTTCTCATGCTTGTGTGGTATGGTACAGATTCCTGTTGCCAGATATTGATTCTTTCAGCAGTCAGTCTCTTGGCCCAGGCCAACACTAACACCTCAAGGCATTTGGTGTAGGCCTCTGTATTGAGTCTGAGACCCTGTGGAAAGATGAATGGAGGTATAAAGTCACTATCACTAGTGATCGCTTACTTCGTAATCACCATTAAACTCATTCAACTCTTTTTGAATCCTCTGTACTATCCTCAGATTGACACCCAAACACTCTGAGATGTTTGTATTAGTTTTCAGTGAGAATGTCAAGCAGTACAGCATCGCATTTCCAAATTTATGGCAGAGGGAATAATGTCATGGGGCTTCTTTTTTCACAAAATGTGCCCAACTGACTCTACTATACTGTGCAGTCAACAAAATCAAAAGTAAACACCATGTGGGTGAGAAATTAAAAATATAAATGGAGACACTTTACCCATCTCATCCTCTATGTACAAACATATTGTGTTTTTAAAACATACAAATACACGCACATATACTGAGTTCAAAATTTGAATGAAACACTTTTTTTTTAACTTTTTAATGATTTTTTGGAGGAACAAATGAGTTTAATTAATGAAATGTATAAAAAGTTGTTTGCTTCCAAATTTTATTTATTTTTTGCTTAGACATATTTTCCTGGCAAATTGTAGTTGTTAGGTGCAATGGTTTGTTGCATTAGTTTTATTGATTAAAATTAGTCAGACACCTGGAATTGCTGATTGAATAACACCTGTAGTTTCCTTAAAATTTTTACCATTAAGTAACAAAATTACACACCATATATATATATATATATGTGTGGTGGGGGGAGATATATTTTAAAAGATTAGAACAAATAATATTTTAATAATAAATTTAAATGCAATGTCAATCATTATCTTCTGTCTTCATAATTCCTGTTCTTTTATTGTTCTCTCTCCCTAATAATGTTTTCTCTTTCTTATATTCTCTCACACTCAGTAAGTTGTTGCATTTTAGTGGCTTTATTCCCATGTTGGGGTTTGAAATGATTAAAAAATATATATTATATAAGAATAAAGATGAGATTATAAGGATTACTGAATAAATAGTGTATTTAATTGTTTGTTTGTGATTTTATATATATATATATATATATATATATATACACACACACACACAGTATACCTTGGGTTATGTTAAAGAGTCTGCAATGAACTGTAAAGATCACCAAGTTGTAAATATCTGCAATATATGTATGTGTATTCATAAATTTAGACTACTTTTTTCTTAACTATATAAAAAACTAAGATTTATTTGTTTGTAAGCTTAAAATAGATTCTTATTGACCATATATTATTAAAAATACATTTATGAATAAAATACAGAACTGTGAATGGTTATTTGGGGTTTAGCCTAGTGACAAGTAAATTTGACTTAAGTCATTTTTCCTGGAACAAATTACTGACATAAACTTAGGTATACCTGTATATAAATAATCATGCACACACACACACACACACACACACACACACACACACACACATTTCAAAGTGTGCTGAAATGTTCTTGGTTCACGCTACTTTCCAAAATCTGCTCAAATAACCCAGCACTGGAATTGTTTAAAAATCTCTTCTTGGTTAGGTTGAGAACTTTTCAATACCTCTTTAGTGTGAGAGAAAGTTTAAAATATTTGACTAAATAGTATATTTTATATGTGTATATCTATGTATATTGTAAAAACAGCCAAGCCTTATAACGGTGGACAAATATGTAGACTGTGCCAAGAAAAATAATTAGAAATTATGATATACCCAAATAAAGATGAACTGTTAAATGAAAGAACAAAAATTATGACTAAATACATCCACACTAAGAAATATCTCCTAGGTTCATACAACCATGGATGAAAATGTCATAATTCATTTTAATTTAAACAATGCACATTTATAAATACCCAGCCACGTGAACGTTCAAATAAAACACTGTTACAAGAGTGTTCTTAAAAAGAAAAACGGTAAAAGGTAAAATCAGTTATTAAAAATCGCCTGAAGACACCACTCATGGTAGAAACCTGTGTAGCGAAATAACTCATTTAAAAATGGAAAATATTCAAAAGTTCTACAATATAATTGTATCAAACACTTTTTAATACAAATGTGTCCTGGTCTAACCATATTAGGACCAAAAACTAAGTGTTAAACAATCAAAATATATATATATATATAATAGCATGCTACTCATTTCTGGATGCACCTCTCTTTTATGGCAGCTAGCCAATCCCTCCTGAGACATATTTGTATTTTTTGACACCCACAGAGTCCACATGTGGTTTATACTGCAACATTGTTATGTAGATCTTAGCTATAGTTTCTGAGGAAGCCCATAATTTGGCATCATCAAAAGTTGATTAGAAAAAAAATCATCCTCTCAACCACATGCTCATATATATATATATATATATATATATATATATATATATATATATGTTGGTATTTCTTTTTATATATTGCTGCATGGGATTATTTTGACTTTGTTTTGATGGTTGAATGAGAGTGTTTACTACTAATCTCCTTAAAGGGAAAGTAATGTTTTGCTTAAGAGCAGATGAGAGAAAGAAATAACAAATGATCCTTCACATGCCCAAAACAAAGAATGCAACAACTTTATTGAGCAAATTTGAATAAAATTTCTAACAATAATGATGACGATTAAATGAAAAAAAAAAGGTATTCTCAAAAGGGTTAAAAAGAGTTAGTGAAGAGTCGACAGAAATAAAATATTGGAAAATCAAAATGTCCATGTATGTACATGAGTGTGAGCATAATATATGTAGGTGTGGAGACAGACATATGCATGTATGTTTGTGTACTTGCATATATTCATGAATATAAGTAACTCACTTAGGGAGTTTTTTTTGGTTGATGCAGTTGAGTGTTTGGGCAAATATTTTAACTTGCATTAATAATAAAAAGGAACAACTTAATGATATCAATTTTAAACATGATCACAATATGATGACTGTTTAAAAAATAAAAAAAGAACTCATTCTCATCACTATAAATTTTTAATTATAAAAAATAAACATTTATCTAAAATAGATAAAAACTTACAGCAATAATTAACAAAAACATTCTTAATGATGGCTGATGGAACAACTGAAAATGCTTGGATCTATGTCCATAAAAGTAAAAACTTATATGAACAGAAGAAAAATTGAATAAGAAAAGCTTAATCGCAGTACGTTATCAATCATCTTTAATGAAACTTGTATGAGATTGGAACTGCTACTCTATATGCAA